>JAPDOI010000536.1:0-428434 GCA_029168955.1 Aplectana chamaeleonis | reverse complement strand
CGTACCTTCATTTGGGTCCCACACACTTTCTACCGCGTCCGATGCACTGTTATTTGGGTCCCACAAACTTTCTACGGCGTTCTGCGCACTCTCATTTGGGTCCCACACACTTTCTACGGCGTCCGATGCACTGTTATTTGGGTCCCACACACTTTCTACGGCGTTCTGCGCGCACTCATTTGGGTCCCACACACTTTCTACGGCGTCCGACGCACTGTTATTTGGGTCCCACACACTTTCTACGGCGTCCGACGCACTGTTATTTGGGTCCCACACATTTTCTACGGCGTCCTGCGCACTCTCATTTGGGTCCCACACACTTTCTACGGCGTCCGATGCACCGTTAATTGGGTCTCACACACTTTCTACGGCGTTCTGCGCGCACTCATTTGGGTCCCACACACTTTCTACGGCGTCCGAAGCACTGTTATTTGGGTCCCACACACTTTCTACGGCGTTCTGCGCGCACTCATTTGGGTCCCACACACTTTCTACGGCGTCCGATGCACTGTTATTTGGGTCCCACACACTTTCTACGGCGTTCTGCGCGCACTCATTTGGGTCCCACACACTTTCTACGGCGTCCAACGTACCTTCATTTGGGTCCCACACACTTTCTACGGCGTTCTGCGCGCACTCATTTGGGTCCCACACACTTTCTACGGCGTCCGACGCACTGTTATTTGGGTCCCACACACTTTCTACGGCGTTCTGCGCGCACTCATTTGGGTCCCACACACTTTCTACGGCGTCCAACGTACCTTCATTTGGGTCCCTCACACTTTCTACGGCGTCCGACGCACTGTTATTTGGGTCCCACACATTTTCTACGGCGTCCAACGTACCTTCATTTGGGTCCCACACACTTTCTACGGCGTCCGATGCACTGTTATTTGGGTCCCACACACTTTCTACGGCGTTCTGCGCGCACTCATTTGGGTCCCACACACTTTCTACGGCGTCCGACGCACTGTTATTTGGGTCCCACACACTTTCTACGGCGTCCGACGCACTGTTATTTGGGTCCCACACACTTTCTACGGCGTTCTGCGCACTCTCATTTGGGTCCCACACACTTTCTACGGCGTCCGACGCACTGTTATTTGGGTCCCACACACTTTCTACGGCGTTCTGCGCACTCTCATTTGGGTCCCACACACTTTCTACGGCGTCCGACGCACTGTTATTTGGGTCCCACACACTTTCTACGGCGTTCTGCGCGCACTCATTTGGGTCCCACACACTTTCTACGGCGTCCTGCGCACTCTCATTTGGGTCCCACACACTTTCTACGGCGTCCGAAGCACTGTTATTTGGGTCCCACACACTTTCTACGGCGTCCTGCGCACTCTCATTTGGGTCCCACACACTTTCTACGGCGTCCGATGCACCGTTAATTGGGTCTCACACACTTTCTACGGCGTTCTGCGCGCACTCATTTGGGTCCCACACACTTTCTACGGCGTCCGAAGCACTGTTATTTGGGTCCCACACACTTTCTACGGCGTCCTGCGCACTCTCATTTGGGTCCCACACACTTTCTACGGCGTCCGAAGCACTGTTATTTGGGTCCCACACACTTTCTACGGCGTTCTGCGCACACTCATTTGGGTCCCACACACTTTCTACGGCGTCCGACGCACTGTTATTTGGGTCCCACACACTTTCTACGGCGTCCTGCGCACTCTCATTTGGGTCCCACACACTTTCTACGGCGTCCGACGCACTGTTATTTGGGTCCCACACACTTTCTACGGCGTTCTGCGCACTCTCATTTGGGTCCCACACACTTTCTACGGCGTCCGACGCACTGTTATTTGGGTCCCACACACTTTCTACGGCGTCCTGCGCACTCTCATTTGGGTCCCACACACTTTCTACGGCGTCCGATGCACTGTTATTTGGGTCCCACACACTTTCTACGGCGTTCTGCGCGCACTCATTTGGGTCCCACACACTTTCTACGGCGTCCAACGTACCTTCATTTGGGTCCCACAAACTTTCTACGGCGTTCTGCGCACACTCATTTGGGTCCCGCACACTTTCTACGGCGTCCGACGCACTGTTATTTGGGTCCCACACACTTTCTACGGCGTTCTGCGCGCACTCATTTGGGTCCCACACACTTTCTACGGCGTCCAACGTACCTTCATTTGGGTCCCGCACACTTTCTACGGCGTCCGACGCACTGTTATTTGGGTCCCACACATTTTCTATGGCGTCCAACGTACCTTTATTTGGGTCCCGCACATTTTCTACGGCGTTCTGCGCACACTCATTTGGGTCCCGCACACTTTCTACGGCGTCCGACGCACTGTTATTTGGGTCCCACACATTTTCTATGGCGTCCTGCGCACTCTCATTTGGGTCCCACACACTTTTTACGGCGTCCGAAGCACTGTTATTTGGGTCCCGCACACTTTCTACGGCGTCCGACGCACTGTTATTTGGGTCCCACACACTTTCTACGGCGTTCTGCGCACACTCATTTGGGTCCCACACACTTTCTACGGCGTCCGACGCACTGTTATTTGGGTCCCACACATTTTCTACGGCGTCCTGCGCACTCTCATTTGGGTCCCACACACTTTCTACGGCGTCCGATGCACTGTTATTTGGGTCCCACACACTTTCTACGGCGTTCTGCGCGCACTCATTTGGGTCCCACACACTTTCTACGGCGTCCGATGCACTGTTATTTGGGTCCCACACACTTTCTACGGCGTTCTGCGCGCACTCATTTGGGTCCCACACACTTTCTACGGCGTCCGACGCACTGTTATTTGGGTCCCACACACTTTCTACGGCGTTCTGCGCACACTCATTTGGGTCCCGCACACTTTCTACGGCGTCCGACGCACTGTTATTTGGGTCCCACACACTTTCTACGGCGTCCGACGCACTGTTATTTGGGTCCCACACACTTTCTACGGCGTTCTGCGCACTCTCATTTGGGTCCCACACACTTTCTACGGCGTCCGACGCACTGTTATTTGGGTCCCACACACTTTCTACGGCGTCCTGCGCACTCTCATTTGGGTCCCACACACTTTCTACGGCGTCCGATGCACCGTTAATTGGGTCTCACACACTTTCTACGGCGTTCTGCGCGCACTCATTTGGGTCCCACACACTTTCTACGGCGTCCGAAGCACTGTTATTTGGGTCCCACACACTTTCTACGGCGTTCTGCGCGCACTCATTTGGGTCCCACACACTTTCTACGGCGTCCGATGCACTGTTATTTGGGTCCCACACACTTTCTACGGCGTCCGACGCACTCTCATTTGGGTCCCACACACTTTCTACGGCGTTCTGCGCACACTCATTTGGGTCCCACACACTTTCTACGGCGTCCGGCGCACTGTTATTTGGGTCCCACACACTTTCTACGGCGTTCTGCGCACTCTCATTTGGGTCCCACACACTTTCTACGGCGTCCGACGCACTGTTATTTGGGTCCCACACACTTTCTACGGCGTTCTGCGCACACTCATTTGGGTCCCACACACTTTCTACGGCGTCCGACGCACTGTTATTTGGGTCCCACACACTTTCTACGGCGTTCTGCGCACTCTCATTTGGGTCCCACACACTTTCTACGGCGTCCGACGCACTGTTATTTGGGTCCCACACACTTTCTACGGCGTTCTGCGCGCACTCATTTGGGTCCCACACACTTTCTACGGCGTCCGATGCACTGTTATTTGGGTCCCACACACTTTCTACGGCGTTCTGCGCGCACTCATTTGGGTCCCACACACTTTCTACGGCGTCCGACGCACTGTTATTTGGGTCCCACACACTTTCTACGGCGTTCTGCGCACTCTCATTTGGGTCCCACACACTTTCTACGGCGTCCGACGCACTGTTATTTGGGTCCCACACACTTTCTACGGCGTTCTGCGCACACTCATTTGGGTCCCACACACTTTCTACGGCGTCCGACGCACTGTTGTTTGGGTCCCACACACTTTCTACGGCGTTCTGCGCGCACTCATTTGGGTCCCACACACTTTCTACGGCGTCCAACGTAGCTTCATTTGGGTCCCACACACTTTCTACGGCGTCCGACGCACTGTTATTTGGGTCCCACACATTTTCTATGGCGTCCTGCGCACTCTCATTTGGGTCCCACACACTTTTTACGGCGTCCGAAGCACTGTTATTTGGGTCCCGCACACTTTCTACGGCGTCCGACGCACTGTTATTTGGGTCCCACACACTTTCTACGGCGTTCTGCGCACACTCATTTGGGTCCCACACACTTTCTACGGCGTCCGACGCACTGTTATTTGGGTCCCACACACTTTCTACGGCGTTCTGCGCACACTCATTTGGGTCCCACACACTTTCTACGGCGTCCGACGCACTGTTATTTGGGTCCCACACACTTTCTACGGCGTTCTGCGCGCACTCATTTGGGTCCCACACACTTTCTACGGCGTCCGAAGCACTGTTATTTGGGTCCCACACACTTTCTACGGCGTTCTGCGCGCACTCATTTGGGTCCCACACACTTTCTACGGCGTCCGATGCACTGTTATTTGGGTCCCACACACTTTCTACGGCGTTCTGCGCGCACTCATTTGGGTCCCACACAGTTTCTTCGGCGTCCAACGTACCTTCATTTGGGTCCCACACACTTTCTACGGCGTTCTGCGCGCACTCATTTGGGTCCCACACACTTTCTACGGCGTCCGACGCACTGTTATTTGGGTCCCACACACTTTCTACGGCGTTCTGCGCGCACTCATTTGGGTCCCACACACTTTCTACGGCGTCCAACGTACCTTCATTTGGGTCCCTCACACTTTCTACGGCGTCCGACGCACTGTTATTTGGGTCCCACACACTTTCTACGGCGTTCTGCGCGCACTCATTTGGGTCCCACACACTTTCTACGGCGTCCGATGCACTGTTATTTGGGTCCCACACACTTTCTACGGCGTTCTGCGCGCACTCATTTGGGTCCCACACACTTTCTACGGCGTCCGATGCACTGTTATTTGGGTCCCACACACTTTCTACGGCGTTCTGCGCACTCTCATTTGGGTCCCACACACTTTCTACGGCATCCGGCGCACTGTTATTTGGGTCCCACACATTTTCTACCGCGTCCTGAGCACTCTCATTTGGGTCCCACACACTTTCTACGGCGTCCGACGCACAGTTGTTTGGGTCCCACACACTTTCTACGGCGTTCTGCGCACTCTCATTTGGGTCCCACACTTTCTACGGCGTCCGACGCACTGTTATTTGAGTCCCACACACTTTCTACGGCGTTCTGCGCACTCTCATTTGGGTCCCACACACTTTCTACGGCGTCCGACGCACTGTTATTTGGGTCCCACACACTTTCTACCGCGTCCTGCGCACTCTCATTTGGGTCCCACACACTTTCTACGGCGTCCGATGCACTGTTATTTGGGTCCCCCAGACTTTCTACGGCGTTCTGCGCGCACTCATTTGGGTTCCACACACTTTCTACGGCGTCCGACGCACTGTTATTTGGGTCCCACACACTTTCTACGGCGTTCTGCGCGCACTCATTTGGGTCCCACACACTTTCTACGGCGTCCGACGCACTGTTATTTGGGTCCCACACACTTTCTACGGCGTTCTGCGCGCACTCATTTGGGTCCCGCACACTTTCTACGGCGTCCGACGCACTGTTATTTGGGTCCCACACACTTTCTACGGCGTTCTGCGCGCAATCATTTGGGTCCCACACACTTTCTACGGCGTCCGAAGCACTGTTATTTGGGTCTCACACACTTTCTACGGCGTTCTGCGCGCACTCATTTGGGTCCCACACACTTTCTACGGCGTCCGAAGCACTGTTATTTGGGTCCCACACACTTTCTACGGCGTTCTGCGCGCACTCATTTGGGTCCCACACACTTTCTACGGCGTCCGATGCACTGTTATTTGGGTCCCACACACTTTCTACGGCGTCCTGCGCACTCTCATTTGGGTCCCACACACTTTCTACGGCGTCCGACGCACTGTTATTTGGGTCCCACACACTTTCTACGGCGTTCTGCGCGCACTCATTTGGGTCCCACACACTTTCTACGGCGTCCGAAGCACTGTTATTTGGGTCCCACACACTTTCTACGGCGTTCTGCGTGCACTCATTTGGGTCACACACACTTTCTACGGCGCCCGACGCACTGTTATTTGGGTTCCACACATTTTCTACGACGTTCTGCGTGCACTCATTTGGGTCCCACACACTTTCTACGGCGTCCGACGCACTGTTATTTGGGTCCCACACACTTTCTACGGCGTCCTGCGCACTCACGTTTGGGTCCCACACACTTTCTACGGCGTCCGACGCACTGCTATTTGGGTGCCACACTTTCTACGGCGTTCTGCGCACTCTCATTTGGGTCCCACACACTTTCTACGGCGTCCGACGTACTGTTATTTGGGTGCCACACACTTTCTACGGCGTTCTCCGCGCTCTCATTTGGGTCCCACACACTTTCTACGGCGTCCGACGCACTGTTATTTGGGTCCCACACACTTTCTACGGCGTTCTGCGCGCACTCATTTGGGTCCCACACACTTTCTACGGCGTCCAACGTACCTTCATTTGGGTCCCACACACTTTCTACGTCGTTTTGCGCGCACTCATTTGGGTCCCACACACTTTCTACGGCGTCCGACGCACTGTTATTTGGGTCCCACACACTTTCTACGGCGTTCTGCGCACTCTCATTTGGGTCCCACACACTTTCTACGGCGTCCGATGCACTGTTATTTGGGTCCCACACACTTTCTACGGCGTTCTGCGCGCACTCATTTGGGTCCCACACACTTTCTACGGCGTCCGATGCACTGTTATTTGGGTCTCACACACTTTCTACGGCATTCTGCGCGCACTCATTTGGGTCCCACAGTTTCTTCGGCGTCCAACGTACCTTCATTTGGGTCCCACACACTTTCTACGGCGTTCTGCGCGCACTCATTTGGGTCCCACACACTTTCTACGGCGTCCGATGCACTGTTATTTGGGTCCCACACAGTTTCTTCGGCGTCCAACGTACCTTCATTTGGGTCCCACACACTTTCTACGGCGTTCTGCGCGCACTCATTTGGGTCCCACACACTTTCTACGGCGTCCGACGCACTGTTATTTGGGTCCCACACACTTTCTACGGCGTTCTGCGCACTCTCATTTGGGTCCCACACACTTTCTACGGCGTCCGACGCACTGTTATTTGGGTCCCACACACTTTCTACGGCGTTCTGCGCGCACTCATTTGGGTCCCACACACTTTCTACGGCGTCCGACGCACTGTTATTTGGGTCCCACACACTTTCTACGGCGTCCGATGCACTGTTATTTGGGTCCCACACACTTTCTACGGCGTTCTGCGCACACTCATTTGGGTCCCACACACTTTCTACGGCGTCCGACGCACTGTTATTTGGGTCCCACACACTTTCTACGGCGTTCTGCGCACTCTCATTTGGGTCCCACACACTTTCTACGGCGTCCGACGCACTGTTATTTGGGTCCCACACACTTTCTACGGCGTTCTGCGCACACTCATTTGGGTCCCACACACTTTCTACGGCGTCCGACGCACTGTTATTTGGGTCCCACACATTTTCTACGGCGTCCTGCGCACTCTCATTTGGGTCCCACACACTTTCTACGGCGTCCGATGCACTGTTATTTGAGTCCCACAAACTTTCTACGGCGTTCTGCGCACTCTCATTTGGGTCCCACACACTTTCTACGGCGTCCGATGCACTGTTATTTGGGTCTCACACACTTTCTACGGCATTCTGCGCGCACTCATTTGGGTCCCACACACTTTCTACGGCGTCCGAAGCACTGTTATTTGGGTCCCACACACTTTCTACGGCGTTCTGCGCGCACTCATTTGGGTCCCACACACTTTCTACGGCGTCCGATGCACTGTTATTTGGGTCCCACACACTTTCTACGGCGTTCTGCGCGCACTCATTTGGGTCCCACACACTTTCTACGGCGTCCAACGTACCTTCATTTGGGTCCCACACACTTTCTACGGCGTCCGACGCACTGTTATTTGGGTCCCACACACTTTCTACGGCGTTCTGCGCGCACTCATTTGGGTCCCACACACTTTCTACGGCGTCCGATGCACTGTTATTTGGGTCCCACACACTTTCTACGGCGTTCTGCGCGCACTCATTTGGGTCCCACACAGTTTCTTCGGCGTCCAACGTACCTTCATTTGGGTCCCACACACTTTCTACGGCGTTCTGCGCGCACTCATTTGGGTCCCACACACTTTCTACGGCGTCCGACGCACTGTTATTTGGGTCCCACACACTTTCTACGGCGTTCTGCGCACACTCATTTGGGTCCCGCACACTTTCTACGGCGTCCGACGCACTGTTATTTGGGTCCCACACACTTTCTACGGCGTTCTGCGCACTCTCATTTGGGTCCCACACACTTTCTACGGCGTCCGACGCACTGTTATTTGGGTCCCACACACTTTCTACGGCGTTCTGCGCGCACTCATTTGGGTCCCACACACTTTCTACGGCGTCCGAAGCACTGTTATTTGGGTCCCACACACTTTCTACGGCGTTCTGCGCGCACTCATTTGGGTCCCACACACTTTCTACGGCGTCCGATGCACTGTTATTTGGGTCCCACACACTTTCTACGGCGTTCTGCGCGCACTCATTTGGGTCCCACACACTTTCTACGGCGTCCGAAGCACTGTTATTTGGGTCCCACACACTTTCTACGGCGTCCGACGCACTGTTATTTGGGTCCCACACACTTTCTACGGCGTTCTGCGCACACTCATTTGGGTCCCACACACTTTCTACGGCGTCCGACGCACTGTTATTTGGGTCCCACACATTTTCTACGGCGTCCTGCGCACTCTCATTTGGGTCCCACACACTTTCTACGGCGTCCGATGCACTGTTATTTGGGTCCCACACACTTTCTATGGCGTTCTGCGCGCACTCATTTGGGTTCCACACACTTTCTACGGCGTCCGACGCACTGTTATTTGGGTCCCACACACTTTCTACGGCGTCCGACGCACTGTTATTTGGGTCCCACACACTTTCTACGGCGTTCTGCGCACACTCATTTGGGTCCCGCACACTTTCTACGGCGTCCGACGCACTGTTATTTGGGTCCCACACACTTTCTACGGCGTTCTGCGCACACTCATTTGGGTCCCACACACTTTCTGCGGCGTCCGACGCACTGTTATTTGGGTCCCACACACTTTCTACGGCGTTCTGCGCACACTCATTTGGGTCCCACACACTTTCTACGGCGTCCGACGCACTGTTATTTGGGTCCCACACACTTTCTACGGCGTTCTGCGCACTCTCATTTGGGTCCCACACACTTTCTACGGCGTCCGATGCACTGTTATTTGGGTCTCACACACTTTCTACGGCATTCTGCGCGCACTCATTTGGGTCCCACACACTTTCTACGGCGTCCGAAGCACTGTTATTTGGGTCCCACACACTTTCTACGGCGTTCTGCGCGCACTCATTTGGGTCCCACACACTTTCTACGGCGTCCGACGCACTGTTATTTGGGTCCCACACACTTTCTACGGCGTTCTGCGCGCACTCATTTGGGTCCCACACACTTTCTACGGCGTCCGACGCACTGTTATTTGGGTCCCACACACTTTCTACGGCGTTCTGCGCGCACTCATTTGGGTCCCACACACTTTCTACGGCGTCCAACGTACCTTCATTTGGGTCCCTCACACTTTCTACGGCGTCCGACGCACTGTTATTTGGGTCCCACACACTTTCTACGGCGTTCTGCGCGCACTCATTTGGGTCCCACACACTTTCTACGGCGTCCGATGCACTGTTATTTGGGTCACACACACTTTCTACGGCGTTCTGCGCGCACTCATTTGGGTCCCACACACTTTCTACGGCGTCCAACGTACCTTCATTTGGGTCCCACACACTTTCTACGGCGTCCGACGCACTGTTATTTGGGTCCCACACACTTTCTACGGCGTCCGATGCACTGTTATTTGGGTCCCACACACTTTCTACGGCGTTCTGCGCGCACTCATTTGGGTCCCACACACTTTCTACGGCGTCCGACGCACTGTTATTTGGGTCCCACACACTTTCTACGGCGTTCTGCGCACACTCATTTGGGTCCCGCACACTTTCTACGGCGTCCGACGCACTGTTATTTGGGTCCCACACACTTTCTACGGCGTTCTGCGCGCACTCATTTGGGTCCCACACACTTTCTACGGCGTCCGATGCACTGTTATTTGGGTCCCACACACTTTCTACGGCGTTCTGCGCGCACTCATTTGGGTCCCACACACTTTCTACGGCGTCCGATGCACTGTTATTTGGGTCCCACACACTTTCTACGGCGTTCTGCGCGCACTCATTTGGGTCCCACACACTTTCTACGGCGTCCGACGCACTGTTATTTGGGTCCCACACATTTTCTACGGCGTCCAACGTACCTTCATTTGGGTCCCACAAACTTTCTACGGCGTTCTGCGCACACTCATTTGGGTCCCGCACACTTTCTACGGCGTCCGACGCACTGTTATTTGGGTCCCACACACTTTCTACGGCGTTCTGCGCGCACTCATTTGGGTCCCACACACTTTCTACGGCGTCCGACGCACTGTTGTTTGGGTCCCACACACTTTCTACGGCGTTCTGCGCACTCTCATTTGGGTCCCACACTTTCTACGGCGTCCGACGCACTGTTATTTGAGTCCCACACACTTTCTACGGCGTTCTGCGCGCACTCATTTGGGTCCCACATACTTTCTACGGCGTCCAATGCAATGTTATTTGTGTCCCACACACTTTCTACGGCGTTCTGCGCGCACTCATTTGGGTCCCACAGTTTCTTCGGCGTCCAACGTAACTTCATTTGGGTCCCACACACTTTCTACGGCGTTTTGCGCGCACTCATTTGGGTCCCACACACTTTCTACGGCGTCCGACGCACTGTTATTTGGGTCCCACACACTTTCTACGGCGTTCTGCGCGCACTCATTTGGGTCCCACACACTTTCTACGGCGTCCGATGCACTGTTATTTGGGTCCCACACACTTTCTACGGCGTTCTGCGCGCACTCATTTGGGTCCCACACACTTTCTACGGCGTCCAACGTACCTTCATTTGGGTCCCTCACACTTTCTACGGCGTCCGACGCACTGTTATTTGGGTCCCACACACTTTCTACGGCGTTCTGCGCGCACTCATTTGGGTCCCACACACTTTCTACGGCGTCCGATGCACTGTTATTTGGGTCCCACACACTTTCTACGGCGTTCTGCGCGCACTCATTTGGGTCCCACACACTTTCTACGGCGTCCAACGTACCTTCATTTGGGTCCCTCACACTTTCTACGGCGTCCGACGCACTGTTATTTGGGTCCCACACACTTTCTACGGCGTTCTGCGCGCACTCATTTGGGTCCCACACACTTTCTACGGCGTCCGATGCACTGTTATTTGGGTCCCACACACTTTCTACGGCGTTCTGCGCGCACTCATTTGGGTCCCACACACTTTCTACGGCGTCCGATGCACTGTTATTTGGGTCCCACACACTTTCTACGGCGTTCTGCGCGCACTCATTTGGGTCCCACACACTTTCTACGGCGTCCAACGTACCTTCATTTGGGTCCCTCACACTTTCTACGGCGTCCGACGCACTGTTATTTGGGTCCCACACACTTTCTACGGCGTTCTGCGCGCACTCATTTGGGTCCCACACAGTTTCTTCGGCGTCCAACGTACCTTCATTTGGGTCCCACAAACTTTCTACGGCGTTCTGCGCACTCTCATTTGGGTCCCACACACTTTCTACGGCGTCCGACGCACTGTTATTTGGGTCCCACACACTTTCTACGGCGTTCTGCGCGCACTCATTTGGGTCCCACACACTTTCTACGGCGTTCTGCGCGCACTCATTTGGGTCCCACACACTTTCTACGGCGTCCGACGCACTGTTATTTGGGTCCCACACACTTTCTACGGCGTTCTGCGCACTCTCATTTGGGTCCCACACACTTTCTACGGCGTCCGACGCACTGTTATTTGGGTCCCACACACTTTCTACGGCGTTCTGCGCACTCTCATTTGGGTCCCACACACTTTCTACGGCGTCCGACGCACTGTTATTTGGGTCCCACACACTTTCTACGGCGTCCGACGCACTGTTATTTGGGTCCCACACACTTTCTACGGCGTTCTGCGCGCACTCATTTGGGTCCCACACACTTTCTACGGCGTCCGACGCACTGTTATTTGGGTCCCACACATTTTCTACGGCGTCCTGCGCACTCTCATTTGGGTCCCACACACTTTCTACGGCGTCCGATGCACTGTTATTTGGGTCCCACACACTTTCTATGGCGTTCTTCGCGCACTCATTTGGGTTCCACACACTTTCTACGGCGTCCGAAGCACTGTTATTTGGGTCCCACACACTTTCTACGGCGTTCTGCGCGCACTCATTTGGGTCCCACACACTTTCTACGGCGTCTGATGCACTGTTATTTGGGTCCCACACACTTTCTACGGCGTTCTGCGCGCACTCATTTGGGTCCCACACACTTTCTACGGCGTCCGACGCACTGTTATTTGGGTCCCACACACTTTCTACGGCGTTCTGCGCGCACTCATTTGGGTCCCACACACTTTTTACGGCGTCCAACGTACCTTCATTTGGGTCCCACACACTTTCTACGGCGTCCGACGCACTGTTGTTTGGGTCCCACACACTTTCTACGGCGTTCTGCGCGCACTCATTTGGGTCCCACACACTTTCTACGGCGTCCGACGCACTGTTATTTGGGTCCCACACACTTTCTACGGCGTTCTGCGCGCACTCATTTGGGTCCCACACACTTTCTACGGCGTCCAACGTAGCTTCATTTGGGTCCCACACACTTTCTACGGCGTCCGACGCACTGTTATTTGGGTCCCACACACTTTCTACGGCGTTCTGCGCGCACTCATTTGGGTCCCACACACTTTCTACGGCGTCCGATGCACTGTTATTTGGGTCCCACACACTTTCTACGGCGTTCTGCGCGCACTCATTTGGGTCCCACACACTTTCTACGGCGTCCAACGTACCTTCATTTGGGTCCCTCACACTTTCTACGGCGTCCGACGCACTGTTATTTGGGTCCCACACACTTTCTACGGCGTTCTGCGCGCACTCATTTGGGTCCCACACACTTTCTACGGCGTCCGATGCACTGTTATTTGGGTCACACACACTTTCTACGGCGTTCTGCGCGCACTCATTTGGGTCCCACACTTTCTACGGCGTCCGATGCACTGTTATTTGGGTCCCACACACTTTCTACGGCGTTCTGCGCGCACTCATTTGGGTCCCACACACTTTCTACGGCGTCCGATGCACTGTTATTTGGGTCACACACACTTTCTACGGCGTTCTGCGCGCACTCATTTGGGTCCCACACACTTTCTACGGCGTCCGATGCACTGTTATTTGGGTCCCACACACTTTCTACGGCGTTCTGCGCGCACTCATTTGGGTCCCACACACTTTCTACGGCGTCCGACGCACTGTTATTTGGGTCCCACACACTTTCTACGGCGTTCTGCGCGCACTCATTTGGGTCCCACACACTTTCTACGGCGTCCGACGCACTGTTATTTGGGTCCCACACACTTTCTACGGCGTCCGACGCACTGTTATTTGGGTCCCACACACTTTCTACGGCGTTCTGCGCACACTCATTTGGGTCCCACACACTTTCTACGGCGTCCGACGCACTGTTATTTGGGTCCCACACACTTTCTACGGCGTTCTGCGCGCACTCATTTGGGTCCCACACACTTTCTACGGCGTCCAACGTACCTTCATTTGGTTCCCGCACACTTTCTACGGCGTCCGACGCACTGTTATTTGGGTCCCACTCATTTTCTATGGCGTCCAACGTACCTTTATTTGGGTCACACACACTTTCTACGGCGTTCTGCGCGCACTCATTTGGGTCCCACACACTTTCTACGGCGTCCGATGCACTGTTATTTGGGTCCCACACACTTTCTACGGCGTTCTGCGCGCACTCATTTGGGTCCCACACACTTTCTACGGCGTCCAACGTACCTTCATTTGGGTCCCTCACACTTTCTACGGCGTCCGACGCACTGTTATTTGGGTCCCACACACTTTCTACGGCGTTCTGCGCGCACTCATTTGGGTCCCACACACTTTCTACGGCGTTCTGCGCACACTCATTTGGGTCCCACACACTTTCTACGGCGTCCGACGCACTGTTATTTGGGTCCCACACATTTTCTACGGCGTCCTGCGCACTCTCATTTGGGTCCCACACACTTTCTACGGCGTCCGATGCACTGTTATTTGGGTCCCACACACTTTCTATGGCGTTCTGCGCGCACTCATTTGGGTCCCACACACTTTCTACGGCGTCCGACGCACTGTTATTTGGGTCCCACACACTTTCTACGGCGTCCGATGCACTGTTATTTGGGTCCCACACACTTTCTACGGCGTTCTGCGCGCACTCATTTGGGTCCCACACACTTTCTACGGCGTCCGACGCACTGTTATTTGGGTCCCACACACTTTCTACGGCGTTCTGCGCGCACTCATTTGGGTCCCACACACTTTCTACGGCGTCCGATGCACTGTTATTTGGGTCCCACACACTTTCTATGGCGTTCTGCGCGCACTCATTTGGGTTCCACACACTTTCTACGGCGTCCGACGCACTGTTATTTGGGTCCCACACACTTTCTACGGCGTTCTGCGCACACTCATTTGGGTCCCGCACACTTTCTACGGCGTCCGACGCACTGTTATTTGGGTCCCACACACTTTCTACGGCGTTCTGCGCGCAATCATTTGGGTCCCACACACTTTCTACGGCGTCCGAAGCACTGTTGTTTGGGTCCCACACACTTTCTACGGCGTTCTGCGCGCACTCATTTGGGTCCCACATACTTTCTACGGCGTCCAATGCAATGTTATTTGTGTCCCACACACTTTCTACGGCGTTCTGCGCGCACTCATTTGGGTCCCACACACTTTTTACGGCGTCCGACGCACTGTTATTTGGGTCCCACACACTTTCTACGGCGTTCTGCGCGCACTCATTTGGGTCCCACACACTTTCTACGGCGTCCGATGCACTGTTATTTGGGTCCCACACACTTTCTACGGCGTTCTGCGCGCACTCATTTGGGTCCCACACACTTTCTACGGCGTCCGACGCACTGTTATTTGGGTCCCACACACTTTCTACGGCGTTCTGCGCGCACTCATTTGGGTCCCACACACTTTCTACGGCGTCCAACGTACCTTCATTTGGGTCCCTCACACTTTCTACGGCGTCCGACGCACTGTTATTTGGGTCCCACACACTTTCTACGGCGTTCTGCGCGCACTCATTTGGGTCCCACACACTTTCTACGGCGTCCGATGCACTGTTATTTGGGTCACACACACTTTCTACGGCGTTCTGCGCGCACTCATTTGGGTCCCACACACTTTCTACGGCGTCCGACGCACTGTTATTTGGGTCCCACACACTTTCTACGGCGTCCGACGCACTGTTATTTGGGTCCCACACACTTTCTACGGCGTCCGATGCACTGTTATTTGGGTCCCACACACTTTCTACGGCGTTCTGCGCGCACTCATTTGGGTCCCACACACTTTCTACGGCGTCCGATGCACTGTTATTTGGGTCCCACACACTTTCTACGGCGTTCTGCGCGCACTCATTTGGGTCCCACACACTTTCTACGGCGTCCAACGTACCTTCATTTGGGTCCCACACACTTTCTACGGCGTCCGACGCACTGTTATTTGGGTCCCACACACTTTCTACGGCGTTCTGCGCGCACTCATTTGGGTCCCACACACTTTCTACGGCGTCCAACGTACCTTCATTTGGGTCCCTCACACTTTCTACGGCGTCCGATGCACTGTTATTTGGGTCCCACACACTTTCTACGGCGTTCTGCGCGCACTCATTTGGGTCCCACACACTTTCTACGGCGTCCGAAGCACTGTTATTTGGGTCCCACACACTTTCTACGGCGTTCTGCGCGCACTCATTTGGGTCCCACACACTTTCTACGGCGTCCGACGCACTCCCTTTTGGGTCCCACACACTTTCTACGGCGTCCGATGCACTGTTATTTGGGTCCCACACACTTTCTACGGCGTTCTGCGCGCACTCATTTGGGTCCCCCACACTTTCTACGGCGTCCGACGCACTGTTATTTGGGTCCCACACACTTTCTACGGCGTTCTGCGCACACTCATTTGGGTCCCGCACACTTTCTACGGCGTCCGACGCACTGTTATTTGGGTCCCACACACTTTCTACGGCGTTCTGCGCGCACTCATTTGGGTCCCACACACTTTCTACGGCGTCCGACGCACTGTTATTTGGGTCCCACACACTTTCTACGGCGTTCTGCGCACACTCATTTGGGTCCCGCACACTTTCTACGGCGTCCGACGCACTGTTATTTGGGTCCCACACACTTTCTACGGCGTTCTGCGCGCACTCATTTGGGTCCCACACACTTTCTACGGCGTCCGATGCACTGTTATTTGGGTCCCACACACTTTCTACGGCGTTCTGCGCGCACTCATTTGGGTCCCACACACTTTCTACGGCGTCCGATGCACTGTTATTTGGGTCCCACACAGTTTCTTCGGCGTCCAACGTACCTTCATTTGGGTCCCACACACTTTCTACGGCGTTCTGCGCGCACTCATTTGGGTCCCACACACTTTCTACGGCGTCCGACGCACTGTTATTTGGGTCCCACACACTTTCTACGGCGTTCTGCGCGCACTCATTTGGGTCCCACACACTTTCTACGGCGTCCAACGTACCTTCATTTGGGTCCCACACACTTTCTACGGCGTCCGATGCACTGTTATTTGGGTCCCGCACACTTTCTACGGCGTCCGACGCACTGTTATTTGGGTCCCACACACTTTCTACGGCGTTCTGCGCGCACTCATTTGGGTCCCACACACTTTCTACGGCGTCCGACGCACTGTTATTTGGGTCCCACACACTTTCTACGGCGTTCTGCGCGCACTCATTTGGGTCCCACACACTTTCTACGGCGTCCAACGTACCTTCATTTGGGTCCCACACACTTTCTACGGCGTCCGACGCACTGTTATTTGGGTCCCACACACTTTCTACGGCGTTCTGCGCGCACTCATTTGGGTCCCACACACTTTCTACGGCGTTCTGCGCACTCTCATTTGGGTCCCACACACTTTCTACGGCGTCCGATGCACTGTTATTTGGGTCCCACACACTTTCTACGGCGTTCTGCGCGCACTCATTTGGGTCCCACACACTTTCTACGGCGTCCAACGTACCTTCATTTGGGTCCCACACACTTTCTACGGCGTCCGACGCACTGTTATTTGGGTCCCACACACTTTCTACGGCGTCCGACGCACTGTTATTTGGGTCCCACACACTTTCTACGGCGTTCTGCGCGCACTCATTTGGGTCCCACACACTTTCTACGGCGTCCGATGCACTGTTATTTGGGTCCCACACACTTTCTACGGCGTTCTGCGCGCACTCATTTGGGTCCCACACACTTTCTACGGCGTCCGACGCACTGTTATTTGGGTCCCACACACTTTCTACGGCGTTCTGCGCGCACTCATTTGGGTCCCACACACTTTCTACGGCGTCCGACGCACTGTTATTTGGGTCCCACACACTTTCTACGGCGTTCTGCGCACACTCATTTGGGTCCCACACACTTTCTACGGCGTTCTGCGCGCACTCATTTGGGTCCCACACACTTTCTACGGCGTCCGACGCACTGTTATTTGGGTCCCACACACTTTCTACGGCGTTCTGCGCGCACTCATTTGGGTCCCACACACTTTCTACGGCGTTCTGCGCGCACTCATTTGGGTCCCACACACTTTCTACGGCGTCCGATGCACTGTTATT
Source organism: Aplectana chamaeleonis (assembly GCA_029168955.1). Taxonomy (NCBI): domain Eukaryota; kingdom Metazoa; phylum Nematoda; class Chromadorea; order Rhabditida; family Cosmocercidae; genus Aplectana; species Aplectana chamaeleonis. The sequence goes on along the minus strand of JAPDOI010000536.1, from coordinate 410,416 downwards.
TGGGTCACACACACTTTCTACGGCGTTCTGCGCGCACTCATTTGGGTCCCACACACTTTCTACGGCGTCCAACGTACCTTCATTTGGGTCCCTCACACTTTCTACGGCGTCCGACGCACTGTTATTTGGGTCCCACACACTTTCTACGGCGTTCTGCGCGCACTCATTTGGGTCCCACACACTTTCTACGGCGTCCGACGCACTGTTATTTGGGTCCTATACACTTTCTACGGCGTTCTGCGCGCACTCATTTGGGTCCCACACACTTTCTACGGGGTCCGACGCACTGTTATTTGGGTCCCACACACTTTCTACGGCGTTCTGCGCGCACTCATTTGGGTCCCACACACTTTCTACGGCGTCCGACGCACTGTTATTTGGGTCCCACACAATTTCTACGGCGTTCTGCGCGCACTCATTTGGGTCCCACACACTTTATACGGCGTCCGATGCACTGTTATTTGGGTCCCACACACTTTCTACGGCGTTCTGCGCGCACTCATTTGGGTCCCACACACTTTCTACGGCGTCCAACGTACCTTCATTTGGGTCCCTCACACTTTCTACGGCGTCCGACGCACTGTTATTTGGGTCCCACACACTTTCTACGGCGTTCTGCGCGCACTCATTTGGGTCCCGCACACTTTCTACGGCGTCCGACGCACCGATATTTGGGTCTCTCACACTTTCTACGGCGTTCTGCGCGCACTCATTTGGGTCCCACACACTTTCTACGGCGTCCGACGCACTGTTATTTGGGTCTCACACACTTTCTACGGCGTTCTGCGCACTCATTTGGGTCCCACACACTTTCTACGGCGTCCGACGCACTGTTAGTTGGGTCTCACACACTTTCTACGGCGTCCTGCGCGCACTCATTTGGGTCCCACACACTTTCTACGGCGTTGGAACCACTGCTATTTGGGTCCCACAAACTTTCTACGGCGTTCTGCGCACACTCATTTGGGTCCCACACACTTTCTACGGCGTCCGATGCACTGTTATTTGGGTCCCACACACTTTCTACGGCGTTCTGCGCGCACTCATTTGGGTCCCACACACTTTCTACGGCGTCCGAAGCACTGTTATTTGGGTCCCACACACTTTCTACGGCGTTCTGCGCGCACTCATTTGGGTCCCACACACTTTCTACGGCGTCCGATGCACTGTTATTTGGGTCCCACACACTTTCTACGGCGTTCTGCGCGCACTCATTTGGGTCCCACACACTTTCTACGGCGTCCAACGTACCTTCATTTGGGTCCCACACACTTTCTACGGCGTCCGACGCACTGTTGTTTGGGTCCCACACACTTTCTACGGCGTTCTGCGCGCACTCATTTGGGTCCCACACACTTTCTACGGCGTCCGACGCACTGTTATTTGGGTCCCACACACTTTCTACGGCGTTCTGCGCGCACTCATTTGGGTCCCACACACTTTCTACGGCGTCCAACGTACCTTCATTTGGGTCCCACACACTTTCTACGGCGTCCGACGCACTGTTGTTTGGGTCCCACACACTTTCTACGGCGTTCTGCGCGCACTCATTTGGGTCCCACACACTTTCTACGGCGTCCGATGCACTGTTATTTGGGTCCCACACACTTTCTACGGCGTTCTGCGCGCACTCATTTGGGTCCCACACACTTTCTACGGCGTCCGACGCACTGTTATTTGGGTCCCACACACTTTCTACGGCGTTCTGCGCACACTCATTTGGGTCCCACACATTTTCTACGGCGTCCTGCGCACTCTCATTTGGGTCCCACACACTTTCTACGGCGTCCGATGCACTGTTATTTGGGTCCCACACACTTTCTATGGCGTTCTGCGCGCACTCATTTGGGTTCCACACACTTTCTACGGCGTCCGACGCACTGTTATTTGGGTCCCACACACTTTCTACGGCGTTCTGCGCACACTCATTTGGGTCCCGCACACTTTCTACGGCGTCCGACGCACTGTTATTTGGGTCCCACACACTTTCTACGGCGTTCTGCGCGCACCCATTTGGGTCCCACACACTTTCTACGGCGTCCTGCGCACACTCATTTGGGTCCCACACTTTCTACGGCGTCCGACGCACTGTTATTTGGGTCCCACACACTTTCTACGGCGTTCTGCGCACTCTCATTTGGGTCCCACACACTTTCTACGGCGTCCGACGCACTGTTATTTGGGTCCCACACATTTTCTATGGCGTCCAACGTACCTTCATTTGGGTCCCACACACTTTCTACGGCGTCCGATGCACTGTTATTTGGGTCCCGCACACTTTCTACGGCGTCCGACGCACTGTTATTTGGGTCCCACACACTTTCTACGGCGTTCTGCGCGCACTCATTTGGGTCCCACACACTTTCTACGGCGTCCGACGCACAGTTGTTTGGGTCCCACACACTTTCTACGGCGTTCTGCGCACTCTCATTTGGGTCCCACACTTTCTACGGCATCCGACGCACTGTTATTTGAGTCCCACACACTTTCTACGGCGCTGCGCACTCTCATTTGGGTCCCACACACTTTCTACGGCGTCCGACGCACTGTTACTTGAGTCCCACACATTTTCTACGGCGTTCTGCGCACTCTCATTTGGGTCCCACACACTTTCTACGGCGTCCGAAGCACTGTTATTTGGGTCCCACACACTTTCTACGGCGTTCTGCGCGCACTCATTTGGGTCCCACACACTTTCTACGGCGTCCGATGCACTGTTATTTGGGTCCCACACACTTTCTACGGCGTTCTGCGCGCACTCATTTGGGTCCCACACACTTTCTACGGCGTCCAACGTAGCTTCATTTGGGTCCCACACACTTTCTACGGCGTCCGACGCACTGTTGTTTGGGTCCCACACACTTTCTACGGCGTTCTGCGCACTCATTTGGGCCCCACACACTTTCTACGGCGTCCGAAGCACTGTTATTTGGGTCCCACACACTTTCTACGGCGTTCTGCGCGCACTCATTTGGGTCCCACACACTTTCTACGGCGTCCGATGCACTGTTATTTGGGTCCCACACACTTTCTACGGCGTCCGATGCACTGTTATTTGGGTCCCACACACTTTCTACGGCGTTCTGCGCGCACTCATTTGGGTCCCACACACTTTCTACGGCGTCCGATGCACTGTTATTTGGGTCCCACACACTTTCTACGGCGTTCTGCGCGCACTCATTTGGGTCCCACACACTTTTTACGGCGTCCAACGTACCTTCATTTGGGTCCCACACACTTTCTACGGCTTCCGACGCACTGTTGTTTGGGTCCCACACACTTTCTACGGCGTTCTGCGCGCACTCATTTGGGTCCCACACACTTTCTACGGCGTCCAACGCAATGTTATTTGTGTCCCACACACTTTCTACGGCGTTCTGCGCGCACTCATTTGGGTCCCACACACTTTCTACGGCGTCCGACGCACTGTTATTTGGGTCCCACACACTTTCTACGGCGTTCTGCGCGCACTCATTTGGGTCCCACACACTTTCTACGGCGTCCAACGTACCTTCATTTGGGTCCCTCACACTTTCTACGGCGTCCGACGCACTGTTATTTGGGTCCCACACACTTTCTACGGCGTTCTGCGCGCACTCATTTGGGTCCCACACACTTTCTACGGCGTCCGATGCACTGTTATTTGGGTCCCACACACTTTCTACGGCGTTCTGCGCGCACTCATTTGGGTCCCACACACTTTCTACGGCGTCCGATGCACTGTTATTTGGGTCACACACACTTTCTACGGCGTTCTGCGCGCACTCATTTGGGTCCCACACACTTTCTACGGCGTCCGATGCACTGTTATTTGGGTCACACACACTTTCTACGGCGTTCTGCGCGCACTCATTTGGGTCCCACACACTTTCTACGGCGTCCAACGTACCTTCATTTGGGTCCCTCACACTTTCTACGGCGTCCGACGCACTGTTATTTGGGTCCCATACACTTTCTACGGCGTTCTGCGCGCACTCATTTGGGTCCCACACACTTTCTACGGCGTCCGATGCACTGTTATTTGGGTCACACACGTTCTGCGCGCACTCATTTGGGTCCCACACACTTTCTACGGCGTCCGATGCACTGTTATTTGGGTCACACACACTTTCTACGGCGTTCTGCGCGCACTCATTTGGGTCCCACACACTTTCTACGGCGTCCGATGCACTGTTATTTGGGTCCCACACACTTTCTACGGCGTTCTGCGCGCACTCATTTGGGTCCCACACACTTTCTACGGCGTCCGATGCACTGTTATTTGGGTCCCACACACTTTCTACGGCGTTCTGCGCGCACTCATTTGGGTCCCACACACTTTCTACGGCGTCCGATGCACTGTTATTTGGGTCCCACACACTTTCTACGGCGTTCTGCGCGCACTCATTTGGGTCCCACACACTTTCTACGGCGTCCTGCGCACTCTCATTTGGGTCCCACACACTTTCTACGGCGTCCGATGCACTGTTATTTGGGTCCCACACACTTTCTATGGCGTTCTGCGCGCACTCATTTGGGTTCCACACACTTTCTACGGCGTCCGACGCACTGTTATTTGGGTCCCACACACTTTCTACGGCGTTCTGCGCACACTCATTTGGGTCCCGCACACTTTCTACGGCGTCCGACGCACTGTTATTTGGGTCCCACACACTTTCTACGGCGTTCTGCGCGCACTCATTTGGGTCCCACACACTTTCTACGGCGTCCGACGCACTGTTATTTGGGTCCCACACACTTTCTACGGCGTTCTGCGCACACTCATTTGGGTCCCGCACACTTTCTACGGCGTCCGACGCACTGTTATTTGGGTCCCACACACTTTCTACGGCGTTCTGCGCGCACTCATTTGGGTCCCACACACTTTCTACGGCGTCCTGCGCGCACTCATTTGGGTCCCACACACTTTCTACGGCGTCCGAAGCACTGTTATTTGGGTCCCACACACTTTCTACGGCGTTCTGCGCGCACTCATTTGGGTCCCACACACTTTTTACGGCGTCCAACGCACCTTCATTTGGGTCCCACACACTTTCTACGGCTTCCGACGCACTGTTGTTTGGGTCCCACACACTTTCTACGGCGTTCTGCGCGCACTCATTTGGGTCCCACATACTTTCTACGGCGTCCAATGCAATGTTATTTGTGTCCCACACACTTTCTACGGCGTTCTGCGCGCACTCATTTGGGTCCCACACAGTTTCTTCGGCGTCCAACGTACCTTCATTTGGGTCCCACAAACTTTCTACGGCGTTCTGCGCACTCTCATTTGGGTCCCACACACTTTCTACGGCATTCTGCGCGCACTCATTTGGGCCCCACACACTTTCTACGGCGTCCGAAGCACTGTTATTTGGGTCCCACACACTTTCTACGGCGTTCTGCGCGCACTCATTTGGGTCCCACACACTTTCTACGGCGTCCGATGCACTGTTATTTGGGTCCCACACACTTTCTACGGCGTTCTGCGCGCACTCATTTGGGTCCCACACACTTTCTACGGCGTCCGACGCACTGTTATTTGGGTCCCACACACTTTCTACGGCGTTCTGCGCACACTCATTTGGGTCCCGCACACTTTCTACGGCGTCCGACGCACTGTTATTTGGGTCCCACACACTTTCTACGGCGTTCTGCGCGCAATCATTTGGGTCCCACACACTTTCTACGGCGTCCGAAGCACTGTTGTTTGGGTCCCACACACTTTCTACGGCGTTCTGCGCGCACTCATTTGGGTCCCACATACTTTCTACGGCGTCCGAAGCACTGTTATTTGGGTCCCACACACTTTCTACGGCGTTCTGCGCGCACTCATTTGGGTCCCACACACTTTCTACGGCGTCCGACGCACTGTTATTTGGGTCCCACACACTTTCTACGGCGTTCTGCGCGCACTCATTTGGGTCCCACACACTTTCTACGGCGTCCAACGTACCTTCATTTGGGTCCCACACACTTTCTACGGCGTCCGACGCACTGTTATTTGGGTCCCACACACTTTCTACGGCGTTCTGCGCGCACTCATTTGGGTCCCACACACTTTCTACGGCGTCCGACGCACTGTTATTTGGGTCCCACACATTTTCTACGGCGTCCTGCGCACTCTCATTTGGGTCCCACACACTTTCTACGGCGTCCAACGTACCTTCATTTGGGTCCCACACACTTTCTACGGCGTCCGATGCACTGTTATTTGGGTCCCACACACTTTCTACGGCGTTCTGCGCGCACTCATTTGGGTCCCACACACTTTCTACGGCGTCCGAAGCACTGTTATTTGGGTCCCACACACTTTCTACGGCGTTCTGCGCGCACTCATTTGGGTCCCACACACTTTCTACGGCGTCCAACGCACCTTCATTTGGGTCCCACACACTTTCTACGGCGTCCGACGCACTGTTATTTGGGTCCCACACACTTTCTACGGCGTTCTGCGCGCACTCATTTGGGTCCCACACACTTTCTACGGCGTCCGACGCACTGTTATTTGGGTCCCACACACTTTCTACGGCGTTCTGCGCGCACTCATTTGGGTCCCACACACTTTCTACGGCGTCCGAAGCACTGTTGTTTGGGTCCCACACACTTTCTACGGCGTTCTGCGCGCACTCATTTGGGTCCCACACACTTTCTACGGCGTCCAACGTACCTTCATTTGGGTCCCACACACTTTCTACGGCGTCCGACGCACTGTTGTTTGGGTCCCACACACTTTCTACGGCGTTCTGCGCGCACTCATTTGGGTCCCACACACTTTCTACGGCGTCCGATGCACTGTTATTTGGGTCCCACACACTTTCTATGGCGTTCTGCGCGCACTCATTTGGGTTCCACACACTTTCTACGGCGTCCGACGCACTGTTATTTGGGTCCCACACACTTTCTACGGCGTTCTGCGCACACTCATTTGGGTCCCGCACACTTTCTACGGCGTCCGACGCACTGTTATTTGGGTCCCACACACTTTCTACGGCGTTCTGCGCGCACTCATTTGGGTCCCACATACTTTCTACGGCGTCCAATGCAATGTTATTTGTGTCCCACACACTTTCTACGGCGTCCGACGCACTGTTATTTGGGTCCCACACACTTTCTACGGCGTTCTGCGCACACTCATTTGGGTCCCGCACACTTTCTACGGCGTCCGACGCACTGTTATTTGGGTCCCACACACTTTCTACGGCGTTCTGCGCGCAATCATTTGGGTCCCACACACTTTCTACGGCGTCCGAAGCACTGTTATTTGGGTCCCACACACTTTCTACGGCGTTCTGCGCGCACTCATTTGGGTCCCACACACTTTCTACGGCGTCCGACGCACTGTTATTTGGGTCCCACACACTTTCTACGGCGTTCTGCGCGCACTCATTTGGGTCCCACACACTTTCTACGGCGTCCGACGCACTGTTATTTGGGTCCCACACACTTTCTACGGCGTTCTGCGCGCACTCATTTGGGTCCCACACACTTTCTACGGCGTCCGACGCACTGTTATTTGGGTCACACACACTTTCTACGGCGTTCTGCGCGCACTCATTTGGGTCCCACACACTTTCTACGGCGTCCAACGTACCTTCATTTGGGTCCCTCACACTTTCTACGGCGTCCGACGCACTGTTATTTGGGTCCCACACACTTTCTACGGCGTTCTGCGCGCACTCATTTGGGTCCCACACACTTTCTACGGCGTCCGATGCACTGTTATTTGGGTCCCACACACTTTCTACGGCGTTCTGCGCGCACTCATTTGGGTCCCACACAGTTTCTTCGGCGTCCAACGTACCTTCATTTGGGTCCCACACACTTTCTACGGCGTTCTGCGCGCACTCATTTGGGTCCCACACACTTTCTACGGCGTCCGACGCACTGTTATTTGGGTCCCACACACTTTCTACGGCGTTCTGCGCGCACTCATTTGGGTCCCACACACTTTCTACGGCGTCCGATGCACTGTTATTTGGGTCCCACACACTTTCTACGGCGTTCTGCGCGCACTCATTTGGGTCCCACACACTTTCTACGGCGTCCAACGTACCTTCATTTGGGTCCCTCACACTTTCTACGGCGTCCGACGCACTGTTATTTGGGTCCCATACACTTTCTACGGCGTTCTGCGCGCACTCATTTGGGTCCCACACACTTTCTACGGCGTTCTGCGCGCACTCATTTGGGTCCCACACACTTTCTACGGCGTCCGATGCACTGTTATTTGGGTCCCACACACTTTCTACGGCGTTCTGCGCGCACTCATTTGGGTCCCACACACTTTCTACGGCGTCCGATGCACTGTTATTTGGGTCCCACACACTTTCTACGGCGTTCTGCGCGCACTCATTTGGGTCCCACACACTTTCTACGGCGTTCTGCGCGCACTCATTTGGGTCCCACACACTTTCTACGGCGTCCGACGCACTGTTATTTGGGTCCCACACATTTTCTATGGCGTCCAACGTACCTTTATTTGGGTCCCGCACACTTTCTACGGCGTCCGACGCACTGTTATTTGGGTCCCACACACTTTCTACGGCGTTCTGCGCGCACTCATTTGGGTCCCACACACTTTCTACGGCGTCCGAAGCACTGTTATTTGGGTCCCACACACTTTCTACGGCGTTCTGCGCGCACTCATTTGGGTCCCACACACTTTCTACGGCGTCCGATGCACTGTTATTTGGGTCCCACACACTTTCTACGGCGTTCTGCGCGCACTCATTTGGGTCCCACACACTTTCTACGGCGTCCGACGCACTGTTATTTGGGTCCCACACACTTTCTACGGCGTTCTGCGCGCACTCATTTGGGTCCCACACACTTTCTACGGCGTCCGACGCACTGTTATTTGGGTCCCACACACTTTCTACGGCGTTCTGCGCGCACTCATTTGGGTCCCACACACTTTCTACGGCGTCCAACGTACCTTCATTTGGGTCCCACACACTTTCTACGGCGTCCGACGCACTGTTATTTGGGTCCCACACACTTTCTACGGCGTTCTGCGCGCACTCATTTGGGTCCCACACACTTTCTACGGCGTCCGATGCACTGTTATTTGGGTCACACACACTTTCTACGGCGTTCTGCGCGCACTCATTTGGGTCCCACACACTTTCTACGGCGTCCAACGTACCTTCATTTGGGTCCCACACACTTTCTACGGCGTCCGACGCACTGTTATTTGGGTCCCACACACTTTCTACGGCGTCCGACGCACTGTTATTTGGGTCCCACACACTTTCTACGGCGTTCTGCGCGCACTCATTTGGGTCCCACACACTTTCTACGGCGTCCGACGCACTGTTATTTGGGTCCCACACACTTTCTACGGCGTTCTGCGCGCACTCATTTGGGTCCCACACACTTTCTACGGCGTCCAACGTACCTTCATTTGGGTCCCTCACACTTTCTACGGCGTCCGACGCACTGTTATTTGGGTCCCACACACTTTCTACGGCGTTCTGCGCGCACTCATTTGGGTCCCACACACTTTCTACGGCGTCCGACGCACTGTTATTTGGGTCCCACACACTTTCTACGGCGTTCTGCGCGCACTCATTTGGGTCCCACACACTTTCTACGGCGTCCGATGCACTGTTATTTGGGTCCCACACACTTTCTACGGCGTTCTGCGCGCACTCATTTGGGTCCCACACACTTTCTACGGCGTCCGATGCACTGTTATTTGGGTCTCACACACTTTCTACGGCGTTCTGCGCGCACTCATTTGGGTCCCACACACTTTCTACGGCGTCCGAAGCACTGTTATTTGGGTCCCGCACACTGTCTACGGCGTCCTGCGCACTCTCATTTGAGTCCCGCACACTTTCTACGGCGTCCTGCGCGCACTCATTTGGGTCCCACACACTTTCTACGGCGTCCGACGCACTGTTATTTGGGTCCCACACACTTTCTACGGCGTTCTGCGCACTCGCATTTGGGTCCCACACACTTTCTACGGCGTCCGATGCACTGTTATTTGGGTCCCACACACTTTCTACGGCGTTCTGCGCGCACTCATTTGGGTCCCACACACTTTCTACGGCGTCCTGCGCACTCTCATTTGGGTCCCACACACTTTCTACGGCGTCCGATGCACCGTTAATTGGGTCTCACACACTTTCTACGGCGTTCTGCGCGCACTCATTTGGGTCCCACACACTTTCTACGGCGTCCGAAGCACTGTTATTTGGGTCCCACACACTTTCTACGGCGTTCTGCGCGCACTCATTTGGGTCCCACACACTTTCTACGGCGTCCGACGCACTGTTATTTGGGTCCCACACACTTTCTACGGCGTTCTGCGCACACTCATTTGGGTCCCGCACACTTTCTACGGCGTCCGACGCACTGTTATTTGGGTCCCACACACTTTCTACGGCGTTCTGCGCGCAATCATTTGGGTCCCACACACTTTCTACGGCGTCCGAAGCACTGTTGTTTGGGTCCCACACACTTTCTACGGCGTTCTGCGCGCACTCATTTGGGTCCCACACACTTTTTACGGCGTCCAACGTACCTTCATTTGGGTCCCACACACTTTCTACGGCGTCCGACGCACTGTTATTTGGGTCCCACACACTTTCTACGGCGTTCTGCGCGCACTCATTTGGGTCCCACACACTTTCTACGGCGTCCGATGCACTGTTGTTTGGGTCACACACACTTTCTACGGCGTTCTGCGCGCACTCATTTGGGTCCCACACACTTTCTACGGCGTCCAACGTACCTTCATTTGGGTCCCTCACACTTTCTACGGCGTCCGACGCACTGTTATTTGGGTCCCACACACTTTCTACGGCGTTCTGCGCGCACTCATTTGGGTCCCACACACTTTCTACGGCGTCCGATGCACTGTTATTTGGGTCCCACACACTTTCTACGGCGTTCTGCGCGCACTCATTTGGGTCCCACACACTTTCTACGGCGTCCGATGCACTGTTATTTGGGTCACACACACTTTCTACGGCGTTCTGCGCGCACTCATTTGGGTCCCACACACTTTCTACGGCGTCCGACGCACTGTTATTTGGGTCCCACACACTTTCTACGGCGTTCTGCGCGCACTCATTTGGGTCCCACACACTTTCTACGGCGTCCGAAGCACTGTTATTTGGGTCCCACACACTTTCTATGGCGTTCTGCGCGCACTCATTTGGGTTCCACACACTTTCTACGGCGTCCGACGCACTGTTATTTGGGTCCCACACACTTTCTACGGCGTTCTGCGCACACTCATTTGGGTCCCGCACACTTTCTACGGCGTCCGACGCACTGTTATTTGGGTCCCACACACTTTCTACGGCGTTCTGCGCGCAATCATTTGGGTCCCACACACTTTCTACGGCGTCCGAAGCACTGTTATTTGGGTCCCACACACTTTCTACGGCGTTCTGCGCGCAATCATTTGGGTCCCACACACTTTCTACGGCGTCCGAAGCACTGTTGTTTGGGTCCCACACACTTTCTACGGCGTTCTGCGCGCACTCATTTGGGTCCCACACACTTTCTACGGCGTCCGACGCACCTTCATTTGGGTCCCACACTTTCTACGGCGTCCGACGCACTGTTATTTGGGTCCCACACACTTTCTACGGCGTTCTGCGCGCACTCATTTGGGTCCCACACACTTTCTACGGCGTTCTGCGCGCACTCATTTGGGTCCCACACACTTTCTACGGCGTCCGACGCACTGTTATTTGGGTCCCACACACTTTCTACGGCGTTCTGCGCACTCTCATTTGGCTCCCACACACTTTCTACGGCGTCCGACGCACTGTCATATGGGTCCCACACACTTTCTACGGCGTCCGATGCACTGTTATTTGGGTCCCACACACTTTCTACGGCGTTCTGCGCGCACTCATTTGGGTCCCACACACTTTCTACGGCGTCCGATGCACTGTTATTTGGGTCCCACACACTTTCTACGGCGTTCTGCGCGCACTCATTTGGGTCCCACACACTTTCTACGGCGTCCGACGCACTGTTATTTGGGTCACACACTTTCTACGGCGTTCTGCGCGCAATCATTTGGGTCCCACACACTTTCTACGGCGTCCGATGCACTGTTATTTGGGTCCCACACACTTTCTACGGCGTTCTGCGCGCACTCATTTGGGTCCCACATACTTTCTACGGCGTCCAATGCAATGTTATTTGTGTCCCACACACTTTCTACGGCGTTCTGCGCGCACTCATTTGGGTCCCACACACTTTTTACGGCGTCCAACGTACCTTCATTTGGGTCCCACACACTTTCTACGGCGTCCGACGCACTGTTGTTTGGGTCCCACACACTTTCTACGGCGTTCTGCGCGCACTCATTTGGGTCCCACACACTTTCTACGGCGTCCGACGCACTGTTGTTTGGGTCCCACACACTTTCTACGGCGTTCTGCGCGCACTCATTTGGGTCCCACACACTTTCTACGGCGTCCAACGTAGCTTCATTTGGGTCCCACACACTTTCTACGGCGTCCGACGCACTGTTATTTGGGTCCCACACACTTTCTACGGCGTTCTGCGCACACTCATTTGGGTCCCGCACACTTTCTACGGCGTCCGACGCACTGTTATTTGGGTCCCACACACTTTCTACGGCGTTCTGCGCGCAATCATTTGGGTCCCACACACTTTCTACGGCGTCCGAAGCACTGTTATTTGGGTCCCACACACTTTCTACGGCGTTCTGCGCGCACTCATTTGGGTCCCACACACTTTCTACGGCGTCCGATGCACTGTTATTTGGGTCCCACACACTTTCTACGGCGTTCTGCGCGCACTCATTTGGGTCCCACACACTTTCTACGGCGTCCGATGCACTGTTATTTGGGTCCCACACACTTTCTACGGCGTTCTGCGCGCACTCATTTGGGTCCCACACACTTTCTACGGCGTCCGATGCACTGTTATTTGGGTCACACACACTTTCTACGGCGTTCTGCGCGCACTCATTTGGGTCCCACACACTTTCTACGGCGTCCAACGTACCTTCATTTGGGTCCCTCACACTTTCTACGGCGTCCGACGCACTGTTATTTGGGTCCCACACACTTTCTACGGCGTTCTGCGCGCACTCATTTGGGTCCCACACACTTTCTACGGCGTCCGATGCACTGTTATTTGGGTCCCACACACTTTCTACGGCGTTCTGCGCGCACTCATTTGGGTCCCACACACTTTCTACGGCGTCCAACGTACCTTCATTTGGGTCCCACACACTTTCTACGGCGTCCGACGCACTGTTATTTGGGTCCCACACACTTTCTACGGCGTTCTGCGCGCACTCATTTGGGTCCCACACACTTTCTACGGCGTCCGATGCACTGTTATTTGGGTCACACACACTTTCTACGGCGTTCTGCGCGCACTCATTTGGGTCCCACACACTTTCTACGGCGTCCAACGTACCTTCATTTGGGTCCCTCACACTTTCTACGGCGTCCGACGCACTGTTATTTGGGTCCCACACACTTTCTACGGCGTTCTGCGCGCACTCATTTGGGTCCCACACACTTTCTACGGCGTCCGATGCACTGTTATTTGGGTCCCACACACTTTCTACGGCGTTCTGCGCGCACTCATTTGGGTCCCACACACTTTCTACGGCGTCCGATGCACTGTTATTTGGGTCCCACACACTTTCTACGGCGTTCTGCGCGCACTCATTTGGGTCCCACACACTTTCTACGGCGTCCGATGCACTGTTATTTGGGTCCCACACACTTTCTACGGCGTTCTGCGCGCACTCATTTGGGTCCCACACACTTTCTACGGCGTCCGACGCACTGTTATTTGGGTCCCACACACTTTCTACGGCGTCCGACGCACTGTTATTTGGGTCCCACACACTTTCTACGGCGTTCTGCGCGCACTCATTTGGGTCCCACACACTTTCTACGGCGTTCTGCGCGCACTCATTTGGGTCCCACACACTTTCTACGGCGTCCGATGCACTGTTATTTGGGTCCCACACACTTTCTACGGCGTTCTGCGCGCACTCATTTGGGTCCCACACACTTTCTACGGCGTCCGATGCACTGTTATTTGGGTCCCACACACTTTCTACGGCGTTCTGCGCGCACTCATTTGGGTCCCACACACTTTCTACGGCGTCCGATGCACTGTTATTTGGGTCCCACACACTTTCTACGGCGTTCTGCGCGCACTCATTTGGGTCCCACACACTTTCTACGGCGTCCGACGCACTGTTATTTGGGTCCCACACACTTTCTACGGCGTCCGACGCACTGTTATTTGGGTCCCACACACTTTCTACGGCGTTCTGCGCGCACTCATTTGGGTCCCACACACTTTCTACGGCGTCCAACGTACCTTCATTTGGGTCCCTCACACTTTCTACGGCGTCCGACGCACTGTTATTTGGGTCCCACACACTTTCTACGGCGTTCTGCGCGCACTCATTTGGGTCCCGCACACTTTCTACGGCGTCCGACGCACTGTTATTTGGGTCCCACACACTTTCTACGGCGTTCTGCGCGCACTCATTTGAGTCCCACACACTTTCTACGGCGTCCAGCGTACCTTCATTTGGTTCCCGCACATTTTCTACGGCGTCCAACGTACCTTCATTTGGGTCCCTCACACTTTCTACGGCGTCCGACGCACTGTTATTTGGGTCCCACACATTTTCTACGGCGTCCAACGTACCTTCATTTGGGTCCCACACACTTTCTACGGCGTCCGATGCACTGTTATTTGTGTCCCACACAGCTTTTTCGGCGTCCAACGTACCTTCATTTGGGTCCCACAAACTTTCTACGGCGTTCTGCGCACACTCATTTGGGTCCCGCACACTTTCTACGGCGTCCGACGCACTGTTATTTGGGTCCCACACACTTTCTACGGCGTTCTGCGCGCACTCATTTGGGTCCCACACACTTTCTACGGCGTCCGATGCACTGTTATTTGGGTCCCACACACTTTCTACGGCGTCCGATGCACTGTTATTTGGGTCCCACACAGTTTCTTCGGCGTCCAACGTACCTTCATTTGGGTCCCACACACTTTCTACGGCGTTCTGCGCACACTCATTTGGGTCCCACACACTTTCTACGGCGTTCTGCGCACTCTCATTTGGGTCCCACACACTTTCTACGGCGTCCGATGCACTGTTATTTGGGTCCCACACACTTTCTACGGCGTTCTGCGCGCACTCATTTGGGTCCCACACACTTTCTACGGCGTCCGATGCACTGTTATTTGGGTCCCACACACTTTCTACGGCGTCCGACGCACTGTTATTTGGGTCCCACACACTTTCTACGGCGTTCTGCGCACTCTCATTTGGGTCCCACACACTTTCTACGGCGTCCGACGCACTGTTATTTGGGTCCCACACACTTTCTACGGCGTTCTGCGCACTCTCATTTGGCTCCCACACACTTTCTACGGCGTCCGACGCACTGTTATTTGGGTCCCACACACTTTCTACGGCGTCCGATGCACTGTTATTTGGGTCCCACACACTTTCTACGGCGTCCGATGCACTGTTATTTGGGTCCCACACACTTTCTACGGCGTCCGATGCACTGTTATTTGGGTCCCACACACTTTCTACGGCGTTCTGCGCACTCTCATTTGGGTCCCACACACTTTCTACGGCGTCCGATGCACTGTTATTTGTGTCCCACACAGCTTTCTACGGCGTCCGACGCACTGTTATTTGGGTCCCACACACTTTCTACGGCGTCCAACGTACCTTCATTTGGGTCCCTCATACTTTCTACGGCGTCCGACGCACTGTTATTTGGGTCCCACACACTTTCTACGGCGTCCAACGTACTCTCATTTGGGTCCCATACACTTTCTACGGCGTTCTGCGCACACTCATTTGGGTTCCGCACACTTTCTACGGCGTCCTGCGCACTCTCATTTGGGTCCCACACATTTTCTACGGCGTTCTGCGCACACTCATTTGGGTCCCACACACTTTCTACGGCGTTCTGCGCACACTCATTTGGGTCCCGCACACTTTCTACGGCGTCCTGCGCACTCTCATTTGGGTCCCACACACTTTCTACGGCGTTCTGCGCACACTCATGTGGGTACCGCACACTTTCTACGGCGTCCGACGCACTGTTATTTGGGTCCTACACACTTTCTACGGCGTCCGACGCACTGTTATTTGGGTCCCACACACTTTCTACGGCGTTCTGCGCACACTCATTTGGGTCCCACACACTTTCTACGGCGTCCGACGCACTGTTATTTGGGTCCCACACACTTTCTACGGCGTTCTGCGCGCACTCATTTGGGTCCCACACACTTTCTACGGCGTCCGATGCACTGTTATTTGGGTCCCTCACACTTTCTACGGCGTCCGACGCACTGTTATTTGGGTCCCACACATT
Organism: Aplectana chamaeleonis; assembly: GCA_029168955.1. Lineage (NCBI taxonomy): Eukaryota > Metazoa > Nematoda > Chromadorea > Rhabditida > Cosmocercidae > Aplectana > Aplectana chamaeleonis. The sequence goes on along the minus strand of JAPDOI010000536.1, from coordinate 394,046 downwards.
TTCTAGGGCGTCCATTGTACCTTCATTTGGGTCCCACACACTTTCTACGGCGTTCTGCGCACACTCATTTGGGTCCCACACACTTTCTACGGCGTCCGATGCACTGTTATTTGGGTCCCACACACTTTCTACGGCGTTCTGCGCGCACTCATTTGGGTCCCACACACTTTCTACGGCGTCCGACGCACTGTTATTTGGGTCCCACACATTTTCTATGGCGTCCTGCGCACTCTCATTTGGGTCCCACACACTTTCTACGGCGTTCTGCGCGCACTCATTTGGGTCCCACACACTTTCTACGGCGTCCGACGCACTGTTATTTGGGTCCCACACACTTTCTACGGCGTTCTGCGCACACTCATTTGGGTCCCACACACTTTCTACGGCGTCCGACGCACTGTTATTTGGGTCCCACACACTTTCTACGGCGTTCTGCGCACTCTCATTTGGGTCCCACACACTTTCTACGGCGTTCTGCGCACTCTCATTTGGGTCCCACACACTTTCTACGGCGTCCGACGCACTGTTATTTGGGTCCCACACACTTTCTACGGCGTCCTGCGCACTCTCATTTGGGTCCCACACACTTTCTACGGCGTCCGACGCACTGTTATTTGGGTCCCACACACTTTCTACGGCGTTCTGCGCACTCTCATTTGGGTTCCACACACTTTCTACGGCGTCCGATGCACTGTTATTTGGGTCCCACACACTTTCTACGGCGTTCTGCGCACTCTCATTTGGGTCCCGCACACTTTCTACGGCGTCCGACGCACTGTTATTTGGGTCCCACACACTTTCTACGGCGTTCTGCGCGCACTCATTTGGGTCCCACACAGTTTCTTCGGCGTCCAACGTACCTTCATTTGGGTCCCACAAACTTTCTACGGCGTTCTGCGCACACTCATTTGGGTCCCACACACTTTCTACGGCGTCCGATGCACTGTTATTTGGGTCCCACACACTTTCTACGGCGTTCTGCGCGCACTCATTTGGGTCCCACACATTTTCTGCGGCGTCCTGCGCACTCTCATTTGGGTAGCACACACTTTTTACGGCGTCCGAAGCACTGTTATTTGAGTCCCACACAGTTTCTACGGCGTCCAACGCCGTGGAACATGTGTGGGACCCAATTGGAAGTGCGCCACGCGCCGCGGAAGTGTGTGGCACCCAAGTGAAAAAGCTCCACGCGCCGTGAAGTCTGTGTGGGACTCAACTAGAAGTGTGCCACGCGTCGTGAAAAGTGCGCGGGACCCAACTTGGGGTGCGCTACGCGCCGTGTAAAGTATGTGGGACCCAATTTGAAGTGCGTCACGCGCCGTGGAAAATGTGTGGGACCCAGCTGGAAGTGCGCCACGCGCTGTGGAAAATGTGTGGGACCCAACTTGGAGGGCGCCATGCGCCGTGTAAAGTGTGTGGGACCAAACTTGAAGTGCGCCACGCGCCGTAGAAAATGTGTGGGACCCAAATAACAGTGCGTCGGACGCCGTAGAAAATGTGCGGGAACCAAATGAGAGTGCGCAGAACGCCGTAGAAAGTGTGTGGGACCAAAATGAAGGTACGTTGGAAACCGTAGAAAATGTGGGGGACCCAAATAACAGTGCGTCGGACGCCGTAGAAAGTGTGGGGGACCCAAATAACAGTGCGTCGGACGCCGTAGAAAGTGTGTGGGACCCAAATAACAGTGCGTCGGACGCCGTAGAAAGTGTGCGGTACCGAAATGAGTGTGCGCAGAACGCCGTAGAAAGTGTGTGGGACCCAAATGAGAGTGCGCAGGACGCCGTAGAAAGTGTGCGAGACCCAAATGAGTGTGCGCAGAACGCCGTAGAAAGTGTGTGGGACCCAAATGAGAGTGCGCAGGGCGCCGTAGAAAATGTGTGCGACCCAAATGAGAGTGCGCAGGTTGCCGTAGAAAGTGTGCGGGACCCAAATGAGAGTGCGCAGGACGCCGTAGAAAGTGTGTGTGTGGGGCCCAACTTGTAGTGCGCCACGCGCCGTGTAAAGTGTGTGGGACCCAATAAGAAGTGCGCTACGCGCCGTGGAAAGTGTGTGGGACCCAACTGGAAGTACGTCACGCGCCGTGGAAAATGTGTGGGACCCAATTGGAAGTGCGTCACGCGCCGTGGAAAATGTGTGGGGCCCAAATGGAAGTGCGTCGCGCGCCGTGGAAGCGTGTGGGGCCCAACTTGTAGTGCGCTGCGCGCCGTGGAAAGTGTGTGGGACCCGACTGGAAGTGCGCCACGCGTCGTGAAAAGTGTGCGGGACCCAACTGGAAGTGCGCCACGTGCCTTGGAAGGTGTGTGGGGCCCAACTTGTAGTGCGCCACGCGCCGTGGAAGTGTGTGGGACCCAAGTGAAAAAGCTCCACGCGCCGTGAAGTGTGTGTGGGACCCAACTAGAAGTGCGCCACGCGTCGTGAAAAGTGTGCGGGACCCAATTCAAGTGCGCTACGCGCCGTGGAAAGTGTGTGGGACCCAACTGGAAAAGCGTCACGCGCCGTGGAAAATGTGTGGGACCCAATTGGAAGTGCGCCACGCGCCGTGGAAAATGTGTGGGGCCCAAATGGAAGTGCGTCGCGAGCCGTGGAAGTGTGTGGGGCCCAACTTGTAGTGCGCTACGCGCCGTGGAAAGTGTGTGGGACCCAACTGGAAGTGCGCCACGTGCCGAGGAAGGAGTGGGGTGGCCAACTTGTAGTGCGCCACGCGCCGTGTAAAGTGTGGGACCCAATTTGAAGTGCGCTACGCGCCGTGGAAAGTGTGTGGACCCAACTGGAAGTGCGTCACGCGCCGTGGAAAATGTGGGACCCAATTGAAGTGCGTCACGCGCCGTGGAAAATGTGTGGGGCCCAACTGGAAGTGCGTCGCGCGCCGTGGAACATGTGGGACCCGATTGAAGTGCGCCACGCGCCGCGGAAGTGTGTGGGACCCAAGTGAAAAAGCTCCACGCGCCGTGAAGTGTGTGTGGGACCCAACTAGAAGTGCGCCACGCGCCGTGGAAACTGTGTGGGACCCAACTGGAAGTGCGTCACGCGCCCTGGAAAATGTGTGGGACCCACTGAAGTGCGTCACGCGCCGTGGAAAATGTGTGGCCCAACTTGTAGTGCGCCACGCGCCGTGTAAAGTGTGGGACCCACTTTGAAGTGCGCTACGCGCCGTGGAAAGTGTGTGGGACCCAACTGGAAGTGCGTCACGCGCCGTGGAAAATGTGGGACCCAATTGGAAGTGCGTCACGTGCCGTGGAAAATGTGTGGGCCCAACTGGAAGTGCGTCGCGCGCCGTGGAACATGTGTGGGACCCAATTGAAGTGCGCCACGCGCCGCGGAAGTGTGTGGGACCCACTGGAAGTGCGTCACGCGCCGTGGAAAATGTGTGGGACCCAACTAGAAGTGCGCCACGCGTCGAAAAGTGTGTGGACTCAACTGGAAGTGCGCTACGCGCCGTGGAAAATGTGTGGGACCCAATTGGAAGTGCGTCACGCGCCGTGGAGAATGTGTGGGGCCCAACTGGAAGTGCGTCGCGCGCCGTGGAACATGTGTGGAACCCAATTGGAAGTGCGCCACGCGCCGCGGAAGTGTGTGGGACCCAAGTGAAAAAGCTCCACGCGCCGTGAAGTGTGTGTGGGGCCCAACTTGTAGTGCGCCACGCGCCGTGTAAAGTGTGTGGGACCCAATTTGAAGTGCGCTACGCGCCGTGGAAAGTGTGTGGGACCCAACTGGAAGTGCGTCACGCGCCGTGGAAAATGTGTGGGACCCAATTGGAAGTGCGTCACGCGCCGTGGAAAATGTGTGGGGCCCAACTGGAAGTGCGTCGCGCGCCGTGGAAGTGTGTGGGGCCCAACTTGTAGTGCGCTACGCGCCGTGGAAAGTGTGTGGGACCCAACTGGAAGTGCGCCACGCGTCGTGAAAAGTGTGCGGGACCCAACTGGAAGTGCGCCACGTGCCGTGGAAGGTGTGTGGGGCCCAACTTGTAGTGCGCCACGCGCCGTGTAAAGTGTGTGGGACCCAATTTGAAGTGCGCTACGCGCCGTGGAAAGTGTGTGGGACCCAACTGGAAGTGCGTCACGCGCCGTGGAAAATGTGTGGGACCCAATTGGAAGTGCGCCACGCGCCGTGGAAAATGTGTGGGGCCCAAATGGAAGTGCGTCGCGAGCCGTGGAAGTGTGTGGGGCCCCACTTGTAGTGCGCTACGCGCCGTGGAAAGTGTGTGGGACCCAACTGGAAGTGCACCACGCGTCGTGAAAAGTGTGCGGGACCCAACTGGAAGTGTGCCACGTGCCGTGGAAGGTGTGTGGGGCCCAACTTGTAGTGCGCCACGCGCCGTGTAAAGTGTGTGGGACCCAATTTGAAGTGCGCTACGCGCCGTGGAAAGTGTGTGGGACCCAACTGGAAGTGCGTCACGCGCCGTGGAAAATGTGTGGGACCCAATTGGAAGTGCGTCACGCGCCGTGGAAAATGTGTGGGGCCCAACTGGAAGTGCGTCGCGCGCCGTGGAACATGTGTGGGACCCGATTGGAAGTGCGCCACGCGCCGCGGAAGTGTGTGGGACCCAAGTGAAAAAGCTCCACGCGCCGTGAAGTGTGTGTGGGACCCAACTAGAAGTGCGCCACGCGCCGTGGAAAGTGTGTGGGACCCAACTGGAAGTGCGTCACGCGCCGTGGAAAATGTGTGGGACCCAATTGGAAGTGCGTCACGCGCCGTGGAAAATGTGTGGGGCCCAACTTGTAGTGCGCCACGCGCCGTGTAAAGTGTGTGGGACCCAATTTGAAGTGCGCTACGCGCCGTGGAAAGTGTGTGGGACCCAACTGGAAGTGCGTCACGCGCCGTGGAAAGTGTGTGGGACCCAACTGGAAGTGCGTCAGGCGCCGTGGAACATGTGTGGAACCCAATTGGAAGTGCGCCACGCGCCGTGTAAAGTGTGTGGGGCCCAACTTGTAGTGCGCCACGCGCCGTGTAAAGTGTGTGGGACCCAATTTGAAGTGCGCTACGCGCCGTGGAAAGTGTGTGGGACCCAACTGGAAGTGCGTCACGCGCCGTGGAAAATGTGTGGGACCCAATTGGAAGTGCGTCACGCGCCGTGGAAAATGTGTGGGGCCCAACTGGAAGTGCGTCGCGCGCCGTGGAACATGTGTGGGACGCGATTGGAAGTGCGCCACGCGCCGCGGAAGTGTGTGGGACCCAATTGGAAGTGCGTCACGCGCCGTGGAAAATGTGTGGGACCCAATTAGAAGTGCGCCACGCGTCGTGAAAAGTGTGTGGGACTCAACTGGAAGTGCGTCACGCGCCGTGGAAAATGTGTGGGACCCAATTGGAAGTGCGTCACGCGCCGTGGAAAATGTGTGGGGCCCAACTGGAAGTGCGTCGCGCGCCGTGGAACATGTGTGGGACCCAATTGGAAGTGTGCCACGCGCCGCGGAAGTGTGTGGGACCCAAGTGAAAAGGCTCCACGCGCCGTGAAGTGTGTGTGGGGCCCAACTTGTAGTGCGCCACGCGCCGTGTAAAGTGTGTGGGACCCAATTTGAAGTGCGCTACGCGCCGTGGAAAGTGTGTGGGACCCAACTGGAAGTGCGTCACGCGCCGTGGAAAATGTGTGGGACCCAATTGGAAGTGCGCCACGCGCCGTGGAAAATGTGTGAGGCCCAACTGGAAGTGCGTCGCGCGCCGTGGAACATGTGTGAGACCCAATTGGAAGTGCGCCACGCGCCGCGGAAGTGTGTGGGACCCAAGTGAAAAAGCTCCACGCGCCGTGAAGTGTGTGTGGGGCTCAACTAGAAGTGTGCCACGCGTCGTGAAAAGTGCGCGGGACCCAACTTGGGGTGCGCTACGCGCCGTGGAAAGTGTGTGGGACCCAACTGGAAGTGCGTCACGAGCCGTGGAAAATGTGTGGGACCCAGCTGGAAGTGCGCCACGCGCTGTGGAAAATGTGTGGGACCCAACTAGGAGGGCGCCATGCGCCGTGTAAAGTGTGTGGGACCAAACTTGAAGTGCGCCACGCGCCGTGGAAAGTGTGTGGGACCCAACTGGAAGTGCGTCACGCGCCGTGGAAAATGTGTGGGACCCAAATGGATGCGCGTCACGCGCCGTGGAAAATGTGTGGGACCCAACTGGAAGTGCGCCACGCGCCGCGGAAGTGTGTGGGACCCAACTGGAAACGCGCCACGCGCCGCGGAAGTGTGTGGTACCCAACTGGAAGTGCGTTACGCTCAGTGGAAAATGTGTTGGACCCAACTGGAAGCGCGCCACGCGCCGCGGAAGTGTGTGGGACCAAACTTGAAGTGCGCCACGCGCCGTGGAAAGTGTGTGGGACCCAACTGGAAGTGTGTCACGCGCCATGGAAAATGTGTGGGACCCAACTGGATGCACGTCACGCGCCGTGGAAAATCTGTGGGACCCAACTGGAAGTGCGCCACGCGCCACGGAAGTGTGTGGGACCCAACTGGAAGAGCGCCACGCGCCGCGGAAGTGTGTGGGACCCAACTGGAAGTGCGTCACGCGCCGTGGGAAATGTGTGGGACCCAACTGGAAGTGCGCCACGCGCCGCGGAAGTGTGTGGGACCCAACTGGAAGTGCGACACGCGCCGTGGAAAATGTGTGGGACCTAATTTGAAGTGCGCTACGCGCCGTGGAAACTGTGTGGAACCCAACTGGAAGTGCGTCACGCGCCGTGGAAAATGCGTGGGACCCAATTGGAAGTGCGTCACGCGCCGTGGACAATGTGTGGGGCCCAACTGGAAGTGCGTCGCGCGCCGTGGAACATGTGTGGGACCCAATTGGAAGTGCGCCACGCGCCGCGGAAGTATGTGGGACCCAAGTGAAAAAGCTCCACGCGCCGCGGAAGTATGTGGGACCCAATTGGAAGTGCGCCACGCGCCGCGGAAGTGTGTGGGACCCAAGTGAAAAAGCTCCACGCGCCGTGAAGTGTGTGTGGGACCCAACTAGAAGCGCGCCACGCGTCGTGAAAAGTGCGCGGGACCCAACTTGGGGTGCGCTACGCGCCGTGTAAAGTATGTGGAACCCGATTTGAAGTGCGCCACGCGCCGTGGAAAGTGTGTGGGACCCAACTGGAAGTGCGTCACGCGCCGTGGAAAATGTGTGGCACCCAGCAGGAAGTGCGCCACGCGCTGTGGAAAATGTGTGGGACCCAACTTGGAGGGCGCCACGCGCCGTGTAAAGCGTGTGGGACCAAACTTGAAGTGCGCTACGCGCCGTGGAAAGTGTGTGGGACCCAACTGGAAGTGCGTCGCGCGCCGTGGAACATGTGTGGGACCCAATTGGAAGTGCGCCACGCGCAGCGGAAGTGTGTGGGACCCAAGTGAAAAAGCTCCACGCGCCGTGAAGTGTGTGTGTGGGACCCAACTAGAAAAGCGCCACGCGTCGTGAAAAGTGCGCGGGACCCAACTTGGGGTGCGCTACGCGCCGTGTAAAGTATGTGGGACCCGATTTGAAGTGCGCCACGCGCCGTGGAAAGTGTGTGGGACTCAACTGGAAGTGCGTCACGCACCGTCGAAAATGTGTGGGACCCAATTGGAAGTGCGCCACGCGCCGTGGAAGTGTGTGGGACCCAAGTGAAAAAGCGACACGCGCCGTGAAGTGTGTGTGGGCCCAACTGGCAGTGCGCCACGCGCCGTGGAGAGTGTACAGGACCCACCTGAACGTGCGTCCAGCGCCGTGAAAAGTGGCTGGGACTCAACTGGAAGAGCGCCGCGCGCTGTGGAAAATGTGTGTGACCCAACTAGGAGTGCGCAGAGCGCCAGGGAAAGTGTGTGTGGCCCATCTGGGAGTGTGCCAAGCGGCGAGAAAAAAGTGCGGGTTTCAACTGGGAGTGCGCCACGCACCAGGGGATTTTTGTGGGCTTAGCTGGGTTCCGAGAAACAATAATAATAATTAACTTCTCATTTTGCAATGATTGGATTATTCTATGCATCACAACATACGCCTACATGTACGCCGCGAAGCGTAGTGGGTGTGCACCTTGTACATCAATGAAAACTATAAGTATTTACGCCCTGCAACCCATCCAAGCCGTAGTTTCGTAGCCAGCATCTTTATCCACTAGACTCCCCGCTGCTGCATTAGCTGATGGGCAAGCTTCTTGGGGCGCTCTAAGGCCCCGGTCAGAGTTGGTGCTATTTGCATCTGTAACCCACCGACTCCCTCCAACACCCCCCCCGCACCACCCAACACCCACCCGGTCGATACGTATGATTATAATGATGGAGTGAGGTTGAGAAAATCACTCGGTGTATCCAACTAGATATGACGATGATTACGTGGCCAACAGGATTGCACCTGTTCAGAGAAATAGTGAAAGAGAGTAAGGTGAAGGAACGGAGGTAGCAGTAAGGTTAGCTTTCTAGTGATACGCAATATTTTATCATCGGCCCGCCCACCCGGTGATTTTTTCATCCGCCGTCATCCACGTATTGCATGGATATCGATCGCGTCGGATACACTGAGTGGTTTTCTCAACCTCACTCCATCATTTCAATCATACGTATCGAACGGGTGGGTGTTGGGGGTGTTGGAGGGATACACCGGGTGATTTTCTCAGCTTCACCTCACCATGTTGTTCATATGTATCGACCGGGTGGGTGTTGGGGGGGGGGGTGGGGGGGGATACACCGAGTGATTTCTGCATCCCATTTCCAATGCGTTCTGTGTGTATCGACCGGGCTGGAGACGTCGGCTCATCCAACTATGACCGGGGCCTAATTACGAATGCAGTGATGCAACCAAAAATTTCATATCCAAAGCCATTCCATTCTTCTAGCCAGCCTAACTGGGGTTGGCTGAAGAGTTCTAGCCTCGTTTAGTTTTTTGCCTTTTTTGAATACTCTGAGGCATTTATGGCATTTGAAAAGCGGTGTGTCTGTGTTGTGTCCCATACCTTTAACATCCAAAACACAAATTTGCAAAAGCTCATTTGAAAGTGAAACAGGCCTTAGTTGGGGTAACGGGTGGCGAGCACTGACTTTCTGACTAATTGTAGGTTTTGTTTGTGTTATCAGTGATAAGCTGCTCGGCCGCGATTTGAGTATGAAAGGTCCCGAAACTAGCTTCCATTCTTGCTCTGTACTTCTCATTTTCTACTAACTCGTGGTTCAAGAAGGTGGGATGAGGCCCACAAGGCCGCGCTGATAAGGTAATCTTGACATTTCGGGTTGGTATTGTTGTGGTCGCAAACAGCGCACACGTTCACCGCCTCCAACATTCAATTGGATAAGGAGGTTCCAAACTCAGGGGTCGTATTCGCCAATAACCCGCCGGGTACCCGCCGGGTAGTCGAAGGGTAAATGAGGTGAAATTTCAGTACAAAATGCGCGCTCCACGGCCACCTCTCGCCTCCCTTGGCTTCCCTCGCGACCGCCGAAAGATTTTGCATCGCTTCTCGGGAAAATTGGCTGCATCGCGGCGAAATTTATTGCTAATTGCACGGAAGAGACGTTAGATTCATTCATTTTGATTTCTTAAACCCTCATTTTCTCAATTTCCGTGTGATTCTGTCTTTTGTTTCCTTTTCATTGGTGACTCAGATCCCTTTTTTCGTTACAATTATACATTTTTGACTGTGAATATTCATTTTTTGCTATTTTTTCGCATGTTTCATTGAATTTTTACCAAAAGAATTGAAAAGCGATTTATGCCACATCTTAATCATCCAGAGAGCTGCAGGCTCTCGTCTTTATGTCCAAGTATTATAGACAGTGTGCAAAATAACGATCTTTATTCTGCCAGGTTTCATTTTTTAAAATGTGAATGTTGAATTTGAAAGACCGATCCATTTGTGGTAAAATAATTCTCATTTGATGAGCCACTGTCCATAATACTTGAATTATAAAGTTTTAAAATCAGAACACGAGCTTTAAATGCGCCGATTTGCTAGAACTACGAATAAAACCCAGTAAAACATGTTATACTATTGTTCTGCAACAAAGGAAATTAGTTTTCAATATTCTTATGCTAGAAACAAGTCTAAAAATGCAGAAGAATCGAACGAAAAATAGAAAATTACACAATATTCTCGAAGGGAAGTCCACGGGAATTTGAAGGGTAATCGATCAATACGTTCATTTCCATCTTACAGTCGGCAGGTTGTTGGCGAATACGACCCCAGGTATTATCGGAACTACCGAATTTCCTGTTCCGAAGGTTTTGGGCATACGATTTCCGACAAAAGCTGACATAGATTGGGAATACCATAATTTTGGGGACCATCCTAGACGGGGGGCACTCGAGATTCAAGTCACGAATGGAATGAACCACCGCTCTAAAACGCTATCAATCTTGGGTGCCCCCACCCCCCCCCCCGTCTAGTATAGTCCCTAATTTTGCAAAAATGGGCGGGTTTTAGAAGTGACTCATTACTGAATAGCGGTATAGAGCTTCGAGGGCCCGATCAGCTTCTAACGCTAAAACACGCCTATCGAGGTGACCAAACATGTTACAAGAACGATAGTTAAAGGCAATGTTCACGATGATTTTCGTTCCCGAGTTTTTCACTCAAAACAAAGCGTTGGCCACCGAGTGTTACAGAAATTGCGAAGAAACGGCGAGAAACGCACTAAAACGTCATTTTTCAATGACATATATCTCTGGCCTGGACTAGTTGTCCAGTTGTATGAACATGTTCGCGGTGGTTGTTACCGGTGAAATATGGGATCAGTCGAAAATGGAAGAATATTCGAGGCAAAATAGTACTAGTTAGGGTCCGAAGAAAAGAACGGAGCAACAGAAAGCCAATAGTTGTAAAGGACGGGCCCACGAATGATTTGATTGCGACAACGAACAGTTCCTGTGAGAGTAAAGAGGTGGGGTGAGAGTAAAGGATTTCGTGACCTTGTGATGCGTTTTTCTCGATTCCTTCGTCATTTATGTTCTACTCGGGGGCCAAACAATCGATTTAGCTATTAATCTCAAAATCGAAGATTATCGTGAACACTTTCTTTAAAGACACTGTTCACGATAAAAAAGTGTGTTTTAATTTCCACTAGGAATGGGTAGTGGAGGGGCACACTGTAACGTTGACGTTGAAGAAACGCATGAAAACGAGCCAAGAAGAACCCCAAAAGAGCCCGAAGTTGCCACTTTGAGCGCAAGGCAAACCCCAAAAGCGCAATGCCCGCCCTCCGACGTGAACAAATGAAAGCTCGAGATTGTGAGATGAGCGATGGTTTCCAATCAATAGCCCCGTTCATCCCTTCATTCCCAACTCCCCTGTCTACTCAGGTCAGTTCACATACATCGGCTGCAAAAGACGGAAGTTATAAGCTTCGGACAACTCGTCCACCATGCTCCTCTAGCTCAATCCTTGAGGGACCATAACTCCGTTGCTAGAATGTCTTGTACGATTCCAGAGGCATCGCTGGAATCAGCATGGGACCGCTGCCAAGATAGGTGAAAAACAGAAAAAACTATCCTAATTGTGAACACTGCGCCAGAACGGGGCTACCGTAATCTTAGAAATGATGTTATACAGCCCCCTTATTCCTGAAAGTTTAGGTTTCTGGCAAAAGCGAAGATTTGGCATGACCATTTTTCCGAAAAAAATAGAAATATACTCAGTTAAAAGGGGAAGGTAAAGAAAAATGAAAGAAGTTTTGAAATATTCCTGAGAACGATTAGGCGTAGAATAATCCGATTTTTGGGAAATGTAGTGAAATAGTTGAAAGTATGATTTGGCAGTCGAGTTTGAACCAACTACTGATTCCTGAAAGTTAAGATTCCATGCAAAAGTAAAGATTTGGCATGGTCATATTTTCGAAAAACTAGAAGAAATATACGCAGTGAATAGGGCAAGCTAGAGAAAAGTGAAAAAAATTCTGAAATATTTCAGAAAATGATTTGGCGTGGGTTAATTTGATTTTTGGGAAAAGTAATGAAATAGCTGAAAGTATGATTTGCGATCGAGCTTAAACCAACTACTGATTCCAAAAGTTTAGCTTCCTGGCAAAAGTAATGATTTGGCAATGTTATAACTACAAGAAATATAAAAGTTGACAGAATAAAACAAAAAGAAACAACGCGAAAAATGTTTGAAAATGATTTGGCACAAAATAACCAGAAGTAATGAAAAACTGGGAAATGTAGTGAAATGACCAAAACCGGATTTGGCGGTCATTCATAGGCCAACTTTTGATAAGTAGTGACTGACGGGGGATTGAATTTTACAAGATTCTCCGTTGAACTTATCAAAGCGAAATCAAGCGCGCATCGGATTTGAGCGTTACGTTCACATAGCTGAACCTATGCTGATTTCCGTATTACAGCTTCAATGAAATGTTTTACGGTTTCCGTTGCGCGCTTGATTTCGCTTTGATAAGTTTAACGGAGAATCTTGTAAAATTTAATCCCCCGTCAGTCACTACTTATCAAAATTTGGCCTATGAATGACCGCCAAATCCGGTTTTGGTCATTTCACTACATTTTCCAGTTTTTCATTACTTCTGGTTATTTTGTGTCAAATCATTTTCAAACATATTTCGAGTTGTTTTTTTTATTTTATTTTGTCAACTTCTATATTTCTTGTAGTTATAACATTGCCAAATCATTACTTTTGCCAGGAAGCTGAACTTTGGAAATTTCATATATTTTTCCCAAGGGTTCCCTTTCTGACTTGATTTTCGCTTAGCGATTCCCATTCTGGGGAGGCAAAACCTTTTATGAAAGCTTTTGCCTACGGGAAATAATTAAATTATTACCGATCGGTGTTGTCGGACGGCTATAACTCCTAAAAATTGTGACTAGCAGACATAAAAAACGACCCTTCCTTCCCTACTGAGGTCCCGTACACGTTTTACGGCATCGTGCGCACTTCCAGTGGGGTCCCGTACACTTTTTGCGGCGTCATGCGCTTTCCCACTGGGGTCCCGCACACTTTCTACGGCGTTCTGCACACACCAGTTTGGGTCCCGCACACGTTTTACGACGTCCGACGCACTCTTATTTGTGTCCCGCACACTTTCTACAGCGTTTTGCGCACACCCATTTGGGTCGCGCAGACTTTTTACGACGTCCGACGCACTCTTATTTGGGTCCCATACACGTTCTACGGCGTCTTGCGCACTCCTACTGGGGTACCGCACATCATCTAAGGCGTCCTGTAGCGCACTTCTGAGTCACACCGAGCGGCGTTCCAAAAAGTACTTCCGAGATCCCGCCGTATTCATTGAAGCGTTGCCCCGTCTCAGGGAGCCTTCAACCCTGAGCAAAAGCCTATTCATTCATTCTTTATCGGATATGTACGTCAAATAATAGATGTGAAGGAAAACAAGAATAAGAAACGAATTGCTCCGATGCGGAGATTCAATTAAGAATCTCGGGTGGTGGGCAAGACGGCGCAGAAGGGCAGTGGCCGCCAACACTGCAAGCCCTACAGAGTGTATACGGGGCTCCGGGTACCATCTTAGTTGGCCCGCCAACATTGCCGATGCCCACCTTGAAGTGACGATTTGGTACGCATGGTGCCATATAAGAACAGACATCAATGAATGGCGGCGAACAGTATAGAGAGTAAAAACAATGCGTGTTAATAACAAGTAAAACACTAAACGGAAAGGATCACTAATTATTAATCCTTCTCGCCATGCTTCTGGAAATAATCGAGTAGTTGAGCCTGGAAAGCAGATGATCGCTTCATCATGAAAAGCCGAGGTTCAAATCCGTTCCATTCTTTGACTGATCTGATAAGAAACGAACCTGCATGTGCAGCAGAGTTCGCTCTCTTTACTTGAACCCGGAAAGGGTGACCTCTAGTTACATCAATCATTCGCGGCATTTTGAACAAGTCGTACAATTTTAAATCGCTCTCATCGGTTGTTAACTTTTAGATAAGGACAAATCAGCCACCGTTCTCTGAAATGATAATTTTTGCGCCCCTAATAATTCTAAACGTCTTTCGTAAGACAGCCTTGACAAGCCTTTCCGAAGAAAACATCTGTATGTGAAACTCTTTTGAACTTGCTCAATAGCGTCATCCAGTATCTTTTTGTATGGCAACCATAGCTGGGAACAGTACTCCAAAAGAGGTCTAACATAGACAGAAAACAACCGAAAGAGAAGTTTAGGATCTCTGGACTTGAATGCACGCAGAATGAAATTCGATTTACACGTGGCTTTTACTGTGATTTCATTAATGTAGTTTCCAAAGTCGAATTTGTCAGTGTACCTAACACCCAAATCCCTTATATTCTTCGATTCTACAAGACTATATCCGCTGAGAGAGAATTGGAATGGAGGATGGTTCCTTCCGAAGCGCATATATGATGTTTTCTCTATTGAAATATCTAGCTCCCAGATGCTGGACCACTTTGTTAAGGCATTGATCCCCTGCTGCAGTAGGAGACAGTCGTTAATAGTGAAAATTTTTGAATCGTCAGCATACATTGAGCAGAAAACACCAGCTGGCAAGCAATCGGGTAAGTCATTCACGTAGATAAGGAACATCAACGGGCCCACGCATGTGCCCTGGGGGACACCGCTAGGCGTGCCATATGTTCGAGATCGTACGCCGTCAATGAATACCGTTTGAACTCTGTTGTACAGAAAGGACTGGAGGAAACGAAGAAGGCACCCATTTGTCCCAAACGACGCTAGTTTTCGCAGAAGTAAGGGGATGGAAATAGAGGGCTGTAGTAAACCCCCTCAAAATGAAGTTAAGATGATCTTAAACGATCGTATGAAGAAATGTTGGAATGATCTGTAAGATTATCTTGATGATATGGTGAAAGATATGAATCTCATCTGTAAGCGCATCATTCAGATGATGAACATTTTTAAGATGATGCTAATTTCATCAGGTTAGCTGAACTTCTACAGATCATCTGAACAGAGAAAAGCGAGAGAGCACGCACTTCCGCAGAAGCTCGTCTTATCTTTAAGAGTAACCCCGGAGCGCCTCTTATTCTTCAGATGAAATACCAGTTATCATTATCAGCTATCACAAAACAACAAACATCTCATTTCATTCATTGAGAAAGAAAGCATGGATTTGGTCGATTAGAGAATGACCACCTGCAGAATGAGGTCCGGCTTTTCTTATTCTCACACGTATAATCATGTGTTATCATATCATGAATATGCGAGGACGACCGCTTTAGGGCGAATCACCGCTAATGAAATGAATACGGGCCTAAGATCAGCGACCAGTTGTGACTGATAGCGATAATTATGAATCAATACGGAATTAAGATAATCTGAAACTTGTCTGGAAGAATATCGGACCATCTTATCGAAATAATATCAGATCATCTGATAGGGGTGGTTTACTACAGCCCAGAGTCGAAGGCCTATCAGTAACGGTGTTTATTTCACTAGTTCATTTTTATGAATGAGTTAACGTCGGATGGTTTATTGTGGTGAGCGCTTCGCGCTCACCAGATTTGGCTTTGATTTGCCATCGCGCAACACCCTGATCTCAGTATCAGGGTCCAGAGTAAACGTAGGAAGACCGTTCTTTTTGCATTTGATATACATTAGAAAGGTGAATAACTGTTCAAAAAATGGTCCGGCATGGTAGCCTGAGATTCGAGAAAAAGTGTCAAGACCACGTCATTTTGGTCGAAAAAATGTTCATTTCCTTTTCTTTTTTCAGTTGGCGTTCACGATCTTGTTGGAACACTTATCGTTGAGCTAGAGAGCTCATTTTTGGCCAGGAATCTAGTTTTGTTTGAACCTAGCTCCTGTCAAAATTTTAAGTTGGTTGCTCAATTTTTGCGGAACCTCAAAATTGAGGGTCAAGAAAGACAAAAACACGTAAACATGTTATTATGAACCATTCGACGTTTACTTATCCGTAAAAATGAACTAGTGAAATAAACACCGTTACTGATAGGCTTTTGCTCAGGATTTGACGGGGCAACGCTTCAATCAATACGGCAGGATCTCGGAAGTACTTCTTGGAACGCCGCACGGTGTGACTCAAAAGTGCGCCACAGAACGCCGTAGATAGTGTGCGGGACCCCAGCACGAGTGCGAAAGACGCTGTAGAAAGTGTGGGACCCAAATGGGTGTGCGCAGAACGCCGTAGAAAGTGCGGGACCCAAGTGGGAGCACGCCGGACGCCGTAGAAAGTGTGTGGGACCCAAATGGGTGTGCGCAGAACGCCGTAGAAAGTGTGCGGGACCCAAATAGAAGCACGCCCATGCCGATCATTTTTCCGCAGGGCTACCGTAACCATTCTTGAGCAAAACATGATAACGAACGATAACACACGCTCATAACATGCGGGGTATAAAAGGGCAGAGGAGCGGTATGCATTCATTCACACACCGTTCTCTTCGAGAAGCCGCCGGGAAGTGGCTGAGGAGGTCGAAATTGTGCAAACACGTTTGTTGGCTATTACGATGTGCTCATATCCAAGCTGACACTCAGAAAATTTTTGAAGGAGGGTTACGGTAGCCCTGCGGAAAAATGATCGGCGTGAGCGTGCTTGTGACCCAAATGGGTGTACAGAGAACGCCGTAGAAAGTGTGTGGGACCCAAATGAGAGTGCGTTGGACACCGTAGAAAGTGCCGGATCCAAATGGGTGTGCGCAGAACGCCGTAGAAAGTGTGCAGGACATCAGTGCGAGTGTGCAAGATGTAACAGAATGTGCGCAGGACATTAGTGGGAGTGTGCAGGATGACATAGAAAGTGTTCAGGACATCAGTGGGAGCATGCAGGACCTCATAGAAAGTGTGTATGACATCAGTGGAAGGGTGCAGGACATTAGTGGGAGTGTGCAGCACCTCATAGAAAGTGTGTATGACATCAGTGGAAGGGTGCAGGACATTAGTGGGAGTGTGCAGCACCTCATAGAAAGTGTGCAGGACATCAGAGAGAGTGTGCAGGACATCAGTGGGCGTGTGCAGGACGTCAAAGAAAGTGTGCAGGCCATCAGTCGGAGTGCGCAGGACGTCATAGAAGGGGGGGGGGGCAGGACATCAGTGGGTTTACTTTCATCTAACACCACCAGGCATAAATCATGTTAGAAAGGAAACCTTCAGGAAAAATAAATGAAATTCCTGAAAGTTTAGGTTCCTGGCAAAAGTAAAGATTTGGCATGGCCGTTTTTTCGAAATTTTAGAAGTATACTCAGTTAAAAGGGGAAGGTGAAGAAAAATGAAAAAGGTTTTGAAATATTCCTGAGAACGATTTGGCGAAGAATAATTTGTTTTTTTGGGAAATGAAGTGAAATAGTTGAAAGTATGATTTGGCAGTCGAGTTTGAACCAACTATTGATAAGAGTTGTGCAAAACGAGAAATCGCCTTGTCTGTGCTTATACGTAGAAAATATCAAAGCAAAATCACGCGTGAAATGGGAAGCATCAAAACTTTTTCAGGAGCTGTAATGCGGCGGTCTTCACGTATTAGGTGAAGTAAAATCAACACGCGTGATTTCGCTTTGATATGTTCTACGGATAAGCACAGACAAGGCGATCTCTCGTTTTGCACAACTCTTATTGTGGTGAGCGCGAAGCGCTCACCAGATTTGGCTTTGATTCGCCATCGCGCAACCCCCTGATCTCAGTATCAGGGTCCAGAGTAAACGTGAGAAGACCGTTCTTTTTGCATTTAATACACTTCAGGAGGCTGAATAACTATGCAAAAATTGGTCCGGAATGGTTATCTGAGATTCGAGAAAATTTGTCAAAACCACGTCGTTTTGGTCGAAAAAAGGGTTCATCTCCTTTTTTTCAGTTGGCGTACACGATCTTGTTGGAACACTTAACGTTGAGTTAGAAAGCTCATTTTTGGCCAGAAAGTTGGTTATGATTGCACCTAGCTCCTGTCAAAATTTGAAGTTGGTAGCTCAATTTTTGTGGAACCTCAAAATTGAGGGTCAGGAAAGTCAAAAACACGTAAACATGTTATTATAAACCATCCGACGTTTACTCATCCGTAAAAATGAATTAATGAAACAAACACCGTTACTGGTAGGCTTTTGCTAAGGATTGAACGCGCCCTGAAACGGGGCAACGCTTCAATCAATACGGCTGGATCTCGGAAGTACTTTTTGGAACGCCGCACGGTGTGAATCAGAAGTGGGCCACAGAACGCCGTAGAAAGTGTGAGGGATCCAAATGAGTGTGCGCAGAACGCCGTAGAAAGTGTGTGGGACCCAAATGGGTGCGCGCAGAACGCCGTAGAAAGTGTGTGGAACCCAAAAAACAGTGCGCCGGACGCCGTAGAAAGTGTGCGGGACCCAAGTGAGTGTGCGCAGGACGCCGTAGAAAGTGTGCGGGACCCAAATGGGTGCGCGCAGAACGCCGTAGAAAGTGTGTGGAACCCAAAAAACAGTGCGCCGGACTCCGTAGAAACTGTGTGGGACCCAAGTGAGAGTGCGCAGGACGCCGTAGAAAGTGTGTGAGACCCGAATGAAAGTGCGCCGGACGCCGTAGAAACTGTGTGGGACCCAAATTAGTGTGCGCAGAACGCCGTAGAAAGTGTGTGGAACCCAAATAACAGTGCGCCGGACGCCGTAGAAACTGTGTGGGACCCAAGTGAGAGTGCGCAGAACGCCGTAGAAAGTGTGTGGGACCCAGATAACAGTGCGCCGGACGCCGTAGAAAGCGTGTGGGACCCAAATAAGAGTGCGCAGGACGCCGTAGAAAGTGTGCGGGACCCAAATGGGTGCGCGCAGAACGCCGTAGAAAGTGTGTGGAACCCAAATAACAGTGCGCCGGACGCCGTAGAAACTGTGTGGGACCCAAATTAGTGTGCGCAGAACGCCGTAGAAAGTGTGTGGGACCCAAATAGCAGTGCACCGGGCGCCGTAGAAAGTGTGCGGGACCCGAATGAGAGTGCGCAGAACGCCGTAGAAAGTGTGTGGGACCCAAATAACAGTGCGCCGGACGCCGTAGAAAGTGTGCGGGACCCAAGTGAGTGTGCGCAGGACGCCGTAGAAAGTGTGCGGGACCCAAATGGGTGCGCGCAGAAGGCCGTAGAAAGTGTGTGGAACCCAAATAACAGTGCGCCGGACGCCATAGAAACTGTGTGGGACCCAAGTGAGAGTGCGCAGAACGCCGTAGAAAGTGAGTGGGACCCAGATAACAGTGCGCCGGACGCCGTAGAAAGTGTGCGGGACCCAAATGAGAGTGCGCAGGACGCCGTAGAAAGTGTGTGGGACCCAAATAGCAGTGCACCGGGCGCCGTAGAAAGTGTGCGGGACCCGAATGAGAGTGCGCAGAACGCCGTAGAAAGTGTGTGGGACCCAGACAACACAGAACGCTAGAAAGCGCCGCGCCGTAGAAAGTGTGCGGACGCCGAATGAGAGTGTGCGCAGAACGCCGTAGAAAGTGTGCGGGACCCAAGCAGAACGCCGTGCGTGAAAGTGACGCCGTGTGGGACCCAAGTGCGCAGGACGCCGTAGAAAGTGTGCGGGACCCATAGCAGTGCACCGCGCCGTAGAGTGCGGACCCAATGAGAGTGCGCAGAACGCCGTAGAAAGTGTGGGAACCCAATAACAGTGCCCGGACGCCGTAGAAACTGTGCGGGACCCAATGAGAGTGCGCAGAACGCCGTAGAAAGTGTGTGGAACCCAAATAACAGTGCGCCGGACGCCGTAGAAAGTGTGTGGACCCAATGAGAGTGCGCAGAACGCCGTAGAAAGTGTGTGGAACCCAAATAACAGTGCGCCGGACGCCGTAGAAAGTGTGCGGGACCCGAATGAGAGTGCGCAGAACGCCGTAGAAAGTGTGCGGGACCCAAATAGCAGTGCGCCGGGCGCCGTAGAAAGTGTGCGGGACCCGAATGAGAGTGCGCAGAACGCCGTAGAAAGTGTGTGGAACCCAAATAACAGTGCGCCGGACGCCGTAGAAAGTGTGCGGGACCCAAATGAGAGTGCGCAGAACGCCGTAGAAAGTGTGTGGAACCCAAATAACAGTGCGCCGGACGCCGTAGAAAGTGTGCGGGACCCGAATGAGAGTGCGCAGAACGCCGTAGAAAGTGTGTGGGACCCAAATAGCAGTGCGCCGGACGCCGTAGAAAGCGTGTGGGACCCAAATAAGAGTGCGCAGGACGCCGTAGAAAGTGTGCGGGACCCAAATAGCAGTGCACCGGGCGCCGTAGAAAGTGTGCGGGACCCGAATGAGAGTGCGCAGAACGCCGTAGAAAGTGTGTGGAACCCAAATAACAGTGCGCCGGACGCCGTAGAAAGTGTGCGGGACCCGAATGAGAGTGCGCAGAACGCCGTAGAAAGTGTGTGGGACCCAAATAGCAGTGCGCCGGACGCCGTAGAAAGCGTGTGGGACCCAAATAAGAGTGCGCAGGACGCCGTAGAAAGTGTGCGGGACCCAAATAGCAGTGCACCGGGCGCCGTAGAAAGTGTGCGGGACCCGAATGAGAGTGCGCAGAACGCCGTAGAAAGTGTGTGGGACCCAAATAACAGTGCACCGGACGCCGTAGAAAGCGTGTGGGACCCAAATAAGAGTGCGCAGGACGCCGTAGAAAGTGTGCGGGACCCAAATAGCAGTGCACCGGGCGCCGAAGAAAGTGTGCGGGACCCAAGTGAGAGTGCGCAGGACGCCGTAGAAAGTGTGTGGGACCCAAATAACAGTGCGCCGGACGCCGTAGAAAGTGTGCGGGACCCAAGTGAGTGTGCGCAGGACGCCGTAGAAAGTGTGCGGGACCCAAATGGGTGCGCGCAGAACGCCGTAGAAAGTGTGTGGAACCCAAATAACAGTGCGCCGGACGCCGTAGAAACTGTGTGGGACCCAAGTGAGAGTGCGCAGAACGCCGTAGAAAGTGTGTGGGACCCAGATAACAGTGCGCAGGACGCCGTAGAAACTGTGTGGGACCCAAATGAAAGTGCGCAGGATGCCGTAGAAAGTGTGCGGGACCCAAACGGGTGTGCGCAGAACGTCGTAGAAAGTGTGTGGGACCCAATTAAGAGTTCGCAGGACGCCGTAGAAATTGTGCGGGACCCAAACGGGTGTGCGCAGAACGTCGTAGAAAGTGTGTGGGACCCAAATAACAGTGCGTCGGACGCCGTAGAAAGTGTGCGGGACCCAAATGAGAGTGCGCCGGACGCCGTAGAAAGTGTGCGGGACCCAAGTGAGTGTGCGCAGGACGCCGTAGAAAGTGTGCGGGACCCAAATGGGTGCGCGCAGAACGCCGTAGAAAGTGTGTGGAACCCAAAAAACAGTGCGCCGGACTCCGTAGAAACTGTGTGGGACCCAAGTGAGAGTGCGCAGAACGCCGTAGAAAGTGTGTGGGACCCAGATAACAGTGCGCCGGACGCCGTAGAAAGTGTGTGGGACCCAAATAACAATGCGCCGGACGCCGTAGAAAGTGTGCGGGACCCAAATGAGAGTGCGCAGGACGCCGTAGAAGGTGTGTGGGACTCAAATGAGAGTGCGCAGAACGCCGTAGAAAGTGTATGGGACCCAAATAACAGTGCGCCGGACGCCGTAGAAAGTGTGCGGGACCCAAATGAGAGTGCGCTGGACGCCGTAGAAACTGTGTGGGACCCAAATGAGAGTGCGCAGGACGCCGTAGAAAGTGTGTGGGACCCAAATGAGAGTGCGCAGAACGCCGTAGAAAGTGTGTGGGACCCAAATAACAGTGCGCCGGACGCCGTAGAAAGTGTGTGGGACCCAAATAACAGTGCGCCGGACGCCGTAGAAATTGTGCGGGACCCAATTAAGAGTTCGCAGGACGCCGTAGAAATTGTGCGGGACCCAAACGGGTGTGCGCAGAACGTCGTAGAAAGTGTGTGGGACCCAAATAACAGTGCGTCGGACGCCGTAGAAAGTGTGTGGAACCCAAATAAGAGTGCGCAGGACGCCGTAGAAAGTGTGTGGGACCCAAACGACAGTGCGCCGGACGCCTCAGAAAGTGTGTGGGACCCAAATAGCAGTGCGTCGGACGCCGTGGAAAGTGTTCGGGACCCAAATGGGTGTGCGAAGAACGCCGTAGAAAGTGTGCAGGACATCACTGGGAGCGTGCAGGAAATAGAAGGGGGCAGAGCATCAGTGGGTTTGCTTTGAATTAACACCACCAGGCATAAACCATGTTAGAAAGGAAACCTTCAGGAAAAATAAATGAAATTCCTGAAAGTTTAGGTTCCTGGCAAAAGTAAAGATTTGGCATGGCCATTTTTTTCAAAAATTTAGAAATATACTCAGTTAAAAGGGGAAGGTAAAGAAAAATGAAAAAAGTTTTGAAATATTCCTGAGAACGATTTGGCGTAGAATAATCTGATTTTTGGGAAATGTAGTGAAATAGTTGGAAGTATGATTTGGCAGTCGAGTTTGAACCAACTATTTATAAGAGTTGTGCAAAATGAGAGATCGCATTGTATAAGCTTATCCGTAGAACATATCGAAGCAAAATCACGCGTGATATGGAACAAACACTTGATTTTACTTCACCTAATGCGTGAAGACCGCGGCATTCCAGCTCACAAACGAGCTTTTACTGCTTGCCTTATCACGAGTGATTTTGCTTTGATATGTTCTACAGATAAGCTCATACAATGCGATCTCTCGTTTCGTACAACTCTTGTAAATAGTTGGTTCAAACTCGACTGCCAAATCATACTTTCAACTATTTCATTACATTTCCTAAAAATCAAATTATTCTACGCCAAATCGTTCTCAGGAATATTTCAAAACTTTTTCCATTTTTCTTCACCTTCCCCTTTTAACTGAGTATACTTCTAAAATTTCGAAAAAACGGCCATGCCAAATCTTTACTTTTGCCAGGAATCTAAACTTTCAGGAATAAATAGTTGGTTCAAACTCGACTGCCAAATCATGCTTTCAACTATTTCACTTCATTTCCCGAAGAACAAATTATTCTACGCCAAATCGTTCTCAGGAATATTTCAAAACTTTTTTTCATTTTTCTTTATCTTCCCTTTTTAACTGAGTATATTTTTATGACCATGCCAAATCTGCTTTGATATGTTCTACGGATAAGCTCATACAATGCGATCTCTCGTTTTTCACAACTCTTATAAATAGTTGGTTCAAACTCGACTGCCAAATCATGCTTTCAACTATTTCACTACATTTCCCAAAAATCAGATTATTCTACGCCAAATCGTTCTCAGGAATATTTCAAAACTTTTTTTCCTTTCTCTTTACCTTCCCCTTTCAACTGAAAATATTTCTAATTTTTCAGAAAAATGGCCATGCCAAATCTCTACTTTTGCCAGGAACCTAAACTTTCAGGAATAATAACATGTTTACGTGTTTTTGTCTTTTTTGACCCTCAATTTTGAGGTTCCACAAAAATTGAGCTACAAACTTCAAAATTTGACCGGAGCTAGGTGCAATCATATCCAACTTTCTGACCAAAAATGAGCTTTCTAGCTCAACGTTAAGTGTTCCAACAAGATCGTGTACGCCGACTGAAAAAGAAAGGAGATGAACCCTTTTTTCGACCGAAATCACGTGGTTTTGACAATTTTTCTCGAATTTCAGGTAACCATTCCGGACCATTTTTTGAACAGTTATTCAGCTTTCTAGAGTGTATTCAACGCAAAAAGAAAGGTCTCCCTACGTTTACTCTAGACCCTGATACTGAGATCAGAGGCCGGATTCATCAAAGCATTTTCGGTGGTAAGTTAGCGTTATCGGCTAACCGCAACCGTTATCAGTTTTTCACACGCTAACTGACCGGTTGGAAAAAGCGGTTAGTTGATTGCACCGGTTAATGGCTAACCAGCCGCTGAAAATGAAGGGAGCTTGAACGTGACTTTGTTCTGTCTTGCTGGGTATTCTAGGTTCTGATTCATCATTGTATTTAATGCGGTAAGTTAGCTAAACCGGTCGACCAAGAGCATTTACCTGCGATTCACACACTCATTAACCGGAGGAGAACTCGGTTATGCCACGGTTACGCTAACCGCATGTAGGGGTGGGTGAGGACATCGGTTAGCAGCTAACCAACCGCTCTTGATCAAGAAAAATTATGCTCCATTGCGGTCTAATTATGCCACGTTAACTGCTTCAGGTGAATTTTCGGGGTTATGGGTCCCTATAGCTCATTTTGGCTCAGTTCTACGCATCGATCTGTGACGCCTTTTGCTGGTCAGGAATCAAATCGTGCGTCGTTTTTTGGAGTTTACTTGGTAACGTAGAAGCTAGTAACATAGGAGAGCTGTAAAACGCAGCAAATTTTAGCGAATTAATTTTTTACCTTCTTATGGAGTGTTCGTCGCGTCGTAGAAATCGAGTAGCGCTTCAAGTAAAGGGAGCGCGGCGGCGTAGAATAT
Source organism: Aplectana chamaeleonis (assembly GCA_029168955.1). NCBI lineage: Eukaryota > Metazoa > Nematoda > Chromadorea > Rhabditida > Cosmocercidae > Aplectana > Aplectana chamaeleonis. Next base: position 369,852 of record JAPDOI010000536.1, on the reverse strand, counting down.
CAGTTGCGCTTAATGTGGAGCATGCGCCGCGATAAGGAAATTGATTTGTGCTTTATGTGAAATCTGTGCCGCGTCGTGGAAAGTGAGTAGCGCCTCATATAGGGATGTGACGCATGGGAAAAGCGAGTAGCGCTCAACGTAAACTCTGCGCCGCGTGGTAGGTAGTGAGTAGCGCTTCATGAAGAGCGTGCGCAAGAGAATGCGCGGCGTGCTAGAGTGAGTAGCGCTTTATGCGTGCGCAGCAACGTAAAATGCAAGTTGTGCTCCATGAAAAGCGTGAGCAGGAGAATGCGCGGCGTGCTAGAGTGAATAGCGCCTCACGAAGAGCGTGCACAGCGACGTAAATTGCAAGTTGCGCTCCATGAAAAGCCATGAAAAGCATGCGCAGGAGAATGCGCGGCGTGCTAGAGTGAATAGCACCTCACGAAGAGCGTGCGCAGCGACGTAAAGTGTAAGCGGCAGCCGTGGCAAAACGGGCGCCCGCGCGTGAAGCGAGGTCCTGGCTCAGGTCATTGATGCTGCAACGCCACGCCCCGCAAGTCTCTCGGTGTTGAGGAATATAAATATAATCATGCTTCTGAAGGCCAGCGCGGCGTAGGGCGTTGGAGTATGAATAGCCTGACGTCACGCCTGTGCTCACTTCCGCTCACCCATGGCGACAACGCCCATATCTGTTTTCATATCGCTTTGTCATCACTCATGCATCAACTTCATTACGAGTCATCATACCATGGCAAAGAACTCACCCCTAGTCCCTCTACGCGCAGCATGCGTAGAAAGTGTTCAAACTACTAGGCCACGCCTGCGCGTGACGCGCCGGCGTTTAAAAGTAGGAATTGCCCCTGATTGTGCCGCCACAACATTTCGTTGGCATTAAAAAACCTATTCTTTTTTTCTAAGTGACCCTAGCGATGAAGTGTAAAATAGGCGAATCTGTTGCCTATATCTGTACAATGCGAAATCACTACACTTTTTTGCTAAGCAACTGAACTCAGGATCATTTTGAGCAAAGCCCATTCCGTTAAAAAATTTGGCTCTGAATGCGGATGTTACGACACCGCGTAAAACCGTGCTAACTCAATCACTTTCTTGCCTGCCTAATCGGGCCGAAGATCGTCGAAAATACGATTTCAAACATGAGCACAGCTTCTATTAATTACAAACATGCATGCAACACGTTCAAATTCGACCGCTCACTCTCATTTTGCTATAAGATACCAACATACCTATCTCAGATTGATATCAACAGATTCTGGTTGATAACACTATATCTTATCTTAAAATCTTGTTGGTGAATCGCAGTTAGGCTTAACCGCGGCGAAACTAGGTGGTTAAGCTCCGGTTTCGCTAACCGCGGTTACTCACTAACCGCGTTAAGATTGATGAATCCGACCTCAGGGGGTTGCACGATGGCGAATCAAAACCAAATCTGGTGAGCGCTTTGAGCTCACCACAATTCGGCCCTCGTAAACGAAATTGATGATACCCCATTGATCAAGGGTAGAATATAAAGAAGTGGAGAGCGGTGTGTCTTCATTCACCCACCGCCCTTCTCCAGAGGTCCGCAGGTGAGGATCTGCTTGGACTACAAAGCAGGAAAGCAGCAGCACCGGTGCTCAAGATCTAACCAAATCGGAGTAAAAACTTAGAAAATTTCAGAGCCTATTCGAGTGAGATTACGGTAGCCCCGTTCTGGCGCACTCAAAGGCACTGTTCACGAAAAACTTCATTCTCGAGTTTTCCATGACAAACGCTTCTCGTGGCGTTTAGAAACAGAACAGCGTCGAAGAAACGGGACGGAAAGCTACACAGAAGCCGCAAAGCGGCTTAGAGAAGTGGGCAAACCCCGCCGCTGTGGGCAAGTCCGGCCCCTTTCCGTCCTTCGACGTCAACAATGGAACAGTCGAGATCGTGAAATAAGCTATGGTTTCCGATCAAACGCCCTGTTCTTCCCTTCAATCTCAACTTTTCTCTTTACCCAAGTCAGCTCGCATGCATTGGCTGCAAAAGACAGAAGTTACAAGCCTCGGACATCTCGTCCATCATTCTTCCCTAGCTCATTTTTTGAGGTCAGAAGGTCCTGTACGATTCCAGAGACATCATTGGAATCAGAATGGGACCGTTTCCAAGATAGGCGAAAAAACAGAAAAGGGATTGTTATCGTTAAGACTGCCTTCAACTATCATTCTTGTAAACATGTTTACCTGTAATTACTTGTCTAAATACGTTTGATCAATACGTATGATTTGTTTAGGAGCAGAACGGTTCCCCGAAGCTCCTTACTCGCACGCGCTCAACAGCAGTCACTTTCGCAAACGCGTCCGTTGGGGCAGAGATAATGTTGGTCCAAGTGGGACTGCCCGCCCATGCGGTCGACGCGCGTGTGTAGCGGCGATCGAGAAGCCCAGACGAAAATTTCGGATCTCCCCCGCTGTTTTGGGCGGGGGAGGTCCGAAATCCCCTGCGCGCGAACCCCCCCCCCGCGAGATTTTCGGGGCGGGGTTCACATCGTAACAACCGGGGGAGTAGAATCGGAGCTCCCGAGGGTGCTGGCGATATCAGGATCATCAACATGTTTGGACAAAGGTTTCAACAATGTTGCTGGTATGAAAGGCTTCTCACCTCACAGCGTGCCTCAGTCGGCTTTTCGGAGCCGGACCTGGAAGGTGGCCTCGAGTCACTTACCAGAAGATCCACCAGGGGTGCGTTCCAAGAACATTCCCATGGCAAAACGCGTCCATGGAATCGTAGCGACGGCCACGTGGGAGCAATTTTCAGTTATAATTCGCATCCGTGGAGAGCAAATTTGTCCATGGCGAGGTTGTTTTGCCTCCCACAGCGTCGCGGGAACGTTCTTGGAACGCACCCAAGATGACGGAGGATAATTTTGGTTGCCGAAGGGAGGGGGAATTTCCCCACGGCCCCACGGCGGGGGGGGGTGGTTCTCAACTGTGGGCTTATATCCACACGGTCCACATTGGGGTGCACCCCACCGTGGAACGTGGCGGTAGAACCACCCCCCCCCCCGTGGGTATCAAAAAAGGGGTCACCACGATAGTGTCGAGGCTGAACAGAGCCCATGCCGCTGATGGGGCAAGGGGGACACCCGAGATAGTATCGCGGCTGGACTCCCTTTCAATCGGGACTCCCCTCTGGTTTGTTCTTAGCTGCCGGGGTGATGTGCCGGCGGAGTATTCCCGTTTCCCCCTCAAGAGATCCGAAATTTTCGTCTGGGAGGCATTTTTTTTGGACTAGCCTTCTCATGTATGCAAGCATTGGTGGGGTATTATTCACTATCCCTCAACTATTCCTGCTAATTGATTGTCGGGTCTATCCTAGAGGGGGGGGGGGAGAGAGGGGGCACTCAGGATTTACTCATAGAAATGAAGAGAAACTCTAACAAAAGATGCCTAACACTGCTATCAATCATTGTTTTTATTAAAGCTCTATGGGAATACTTCGATTGGTAGCCTTACCAATCGGTGGTTCATTTCATTTCTGTATTGAATCGCCCCCCCCCTCCCCGCCTAGGATAGTGCCTGATTCTCAACTCCGAAAAACGCCTTTGCGGCAGCCGCTCGACACGCACGCCGACAGTCCCTTTCAGACACACTTGAAGTTTGCTCTAGAAGAGCTACATATGAATTGTCAACCAGCTGAGGTTTGGGGCAATCTCATAGAGTTCTGCGTTCTCGATTCATCAAAACGATCTGGTCTTTTTTGTCTAACAGTTGTCATCAACAGTTATATTCCGCCATTACGACGACCGAACTGGCGCTCAGTAGGAATGGAGAGCTTTTTAAAAACGCCACAGAATTTGTACAACTTCCCATCGTCATTCTTAATCCTCTCCGAACGTGTTGTAGATTATATAGCCAGAAATCAGCAGTACCAGGTTGTTCAATAAGTTTTGTCGTTCGATAAGGGCGTTGCTACTAGCCCAAAATTTTTTTTGTTTTGTTGGTACACTCTTCATATGAACGTATGTGAAGTTTCATTTGAATCTGTCAATTCATTCTTTGTTTACAAGACTAGCCGAAAAATACCGTGCGGTACCGATTGCCACAAAGCCATAAAATACTTTTCAACTTTCATTTGAGAGTCTGAGTCGGTCGGTCTGATATAGAAAAGCAACTGATATCATAATTTCATGCCGTTGTGGCAATCGGTTCCGCACGGTATTTGGAGTTTACTCTTTACAAGCCATTTAGTGTCGCCCTGTCGCAGCAATGGAAAAAAATTGAATATCGTGCAGTGATAAAATTCCTATTTTTGGAGGGTGTAGCACCAGAGGAAATTCACGAACGAATGTTAAAAGTGTATAATGATTGTTCACCTACAATTAGAACAGTAGAAGGATGGGCTGCTGAATTTAAACGTGATCGTACAAGCCTTGAAGACGATCCACGTAAAGGAAGTCCAAAAAGCGCATTAACACCAGAAATCATAGCTAAAATTGTGGTGATTTGGCTTTGATTCCTTACCGCGCGCTACCCGCTCAGAGAGATCGCCCACTCACACGGGAGTTAGAAAAATGAGCAGTATACCATTGAAAACGGCCCACGAAGTTAGGTATGCTAGCAAGTTTTCACTCCGATATACCCTCCCATACTAAAAATATAACCCCCTAACCGACTTTAAAAGTGTCAAAATTTTCTCCGCCACCACCCCCCCCCCCCCGAATACCGGTATGGAGCTTCGGGGGTCGGACCTGCTCCGCGCGCGGTCGCGGCGCGGCACAGCTAATCACGATCATTTCAGCCCCATCGCAACTCTCATTCGCGAAACGAATGAGGAATCAATAAGTGCTAATGGTAATACAACTACTTACATGGAAACAATGACAAACAAACAAAACAAAAGATTGCAAAGGGAGATTAACATTAATGTTTAAAATCGTGTGTTCGTTGAGCTGCACGTGTTGTGTTCATTCACGGCGTAACGCGCCAATATTACGCCATTTTTTCTATTTTCTCCGTTATTTTGGGCCGCGGATGATTCAAGTATTGGTGGCATCTTTCCTGCGATTTTTTGGGTGCAAAGCTAGTTGGTGAAAGCCACTCACTTTTCAGACATGAAAATGAAACACGATAGATTTAGCCTCCACGGAGAAGATTTTCGTTCAAACAGATTCCCACCCCCGAAGTACCCGATACACGATGGAGGATTTCCTCCTCTGAGCGACGGTGCAGCCGCAGGCTGCACCGTCCACACAGGGTTCAAACTGATTCCCACCCCCGAAATACCCGACAAACGATAGATTTAACCTCCACTCAGAGGATCGACGGACGATCCAGTGATAGAGTGGCTAAGCTGCACAGCAGCACCCCTTTGTGAAGCATGGTCTCACATTGTAGCTATGCTCTTTCGGTGTTGGTGTATTCTCAAGGGAAAAGCGAATTTCAATTGTACTTCAAAAACTTTATTCGGAAAAAGTAAACTCCAAAACGAAAAAGTGCACCGGATTATATGAGTATTCTGCAGGGTTGCTGGGAGCAATCATTCGATTTCCCCCATTTTCTGGTTTATTTAACGGTCTAGTCCGATATGGCTAGTAGTTTTCATATTGATTGCTGCTGTTGTGCGAAAATTTTACTGCTTATACGCTTTCTTTGTTACGTCGAACGTCATGCGGACGCCTTGGAACGCTTGTGCTAATTTTTTATTCACATCCGGTTTTTCAATCATGTTCATGAGATCGCATGTATTAAACAGCTCAACGTTCAGGTTATACTCATGTGTGACTCGTTTTTACTCGTTTGAGAGCATCCAAGTTATAAAATCTAATAGATAATCGGCGTTCTGCTGGCTAATGACGATTTTTGAGTAAATTGCTCTCAAAATAATACTCAGCTCAATTTCGTATACTAAATCATTTTATATGTTGACATTGCTGAGGATTGGTCCATTACCGAGAGCCTTTGTACCGAGGGATTGCTGCCGAGCCGCGTTCAGCGCATGTCCGCGACGCGACCGCGCGCGGAGCAGGTACGATCCCCGAAGCTCCCTACTCGCACCTCGCCCCCCCCCCTTTCATTTTTTTGGAGAACGTGGGCCAAATGACCTGCCACGGAAACGCCAAAAATAATTGTCAGAACTCACCATTTTCACTCCTGCGCCACTCACGGGCGGTTCAAACCTAGAAACCGGCCTCTCAAGATTAGTTTATAAAAATGAAGGGGTTTTCGATATCAGACTTCTGATACCGTCATCAGCCATTGTTGTTCTGGAGACTTCATATAAATACCTTGCTCTCTAGGGTGATGTACTCTAAACGTCCGGATCGGAAGAGGACGGCAGTGAGGATGGGATGTTTAGCGCGGGGCGAGTGTTTGTACCATGTGCAGCATTGATAAGAAAGCTTCACAGGACATGCTGAAGTGTCGGTACACTATACGAGACCGCAAAAGTAGTATGCAGGACTTCATGAAATGTGTACAGGACCTCAGAAGTACTGTGGAGGATATCCTGGAATGTGTGCAGGACCCCAGTAGGAGTGTGCAGGACGTCGTGAAATGTGTGCAGGACCTGACTAGGAGTGTGCAGGACATCCTGGAATATAGACGATTATAATTCCCCCCCCCCGGCACAAAATTCTCACTCTGGAATTATCCTGTTAAAGTTGCGCTCTGGCCTATTGAGGCAAGTAAAACCTGTTTTACGTGTACTATGGTGAAGGCACAGGACTCCCAAAAAATTATTTTTCAGATTTCATGCTTATCTTGGAGAGAGTCACACGCTGATCACAGTGGTATCCCTCAAATCGTCCAAGACCCCCTCTGAACAGAGTTATGGCTCTTCAAAGATGCCACGATTTTGAGGGTGGAAAATTGGTGGACGAGTTTTCTCAGGCCTGTATTTCTCTTCGTTCGCAATCGCTGCGCGAGAGCGAGCCAGGATAAGGAGACAGTCCGGAAGCGGACTGAAGAACGGCGATTTGTTAAGAATTCATCCATCCATCCAGCCGATATCGAGGTCGAAATTCCGGAAGGGGGTCGTGCCTGTGGTGGTGAGCGAAGGGGGTCGGGCCTGTGGTGGTTGCTTGTATCTCGCTTATTCGGAGGAGATGAGATCTGGCATTTGGCACTTGTTATACAGGAGAGGTCTTCTACAGAATTACATGAAAATCTCTTAATTCATATCTGAGGATGTACTGTGCCTTTAAAGGCATAGTACACCCTCAGATATGACTGGCAAAGCCTTTATATGGTTTGGCGAAGTCAAATGAACGCTACACATGGTTAATGGGGGATGCCAGCGGCTAAGCAGGTAACCTTCATTTCCACGCCACTCGCACTCGTATTATCACAATCGTAGATGCAAAGCGGTTTTTTTTCGAGAAACTCAATTGTGAAAATGCAGATATCATTCTCAAAACCGCACCACTCTCTGTGATAGTAATGCACAAAACTGCGAGTAGCGGGGAAATGGATGTTATATCGTTTGGCGAAGCTTTCGTGCTACACATTGTTGATGGAGAGTGACGGCGAATTCTGTCTATCGTTTAGTGAAGCCAAAGAACTGCTATACATAGCCACTAACAAAGACCGCCATAAGCCGACTTATCGTTATCGATTCGTTTTATTATTGCCCTACTATATTTAGACTCTTTAACTTGCCGTTTAGGTGTCGCGTTCTGTTGTTTTTCTTTTATACTGCCTTTATTCGGGAGTGCACAACCCCCCTTGTCACCCGCACACGCTGCTACAGTAATGAACCACTGCAGCGCGGTCTGTGGTGAGCCCGTTCTCTCCGGCATGTGGATCGAATCCACACCGCGGGTGTGGCTAAGGAGCAGTTCGGCTAGCACACGCGACCCGCGACGGAAAAAACGCTGTGAGCGCTCATCGTCCTTGGGGCGCGTTAACCGAGGAACTTCTAAAAAAATAGTCGTTGTCCCATTGTAGACGTCCCGCTTAATCATTTTTTGCATTTTTTTCATGTTTTTTTGTTTACAATGTGCTTCTTTAGGCGCAATGCTTCTCATACCATCGTTTCAATGGAATTCGCACTTTGTATACAAGTTTTTTTAGAGTTCTTTTTGTTTGCTTCTTGGAGCGCAACGGGAGATTGTGATATTGATTCCGACGCCGACCCTACGTCTGACACATCAACCTACATGAACAAAATGCAAAAAAAACGATAAAGGGGAACGGCTAAAATGGAACAATAACAACTTTTTTGAGTGCCCTCGGTTAACGCGCCCCAAGGACGATGAGCGCGCACAGCGTTTTACCGTCGCGCGCGTTGTGTGTACCAGCCGAACTGCTCCTTAGCCACACCCGCGGTGTGGATTCGATCCACATGCCGTTCTCTCCGACCCTATGCGACAGGCATCGACTTTCGCATGACCACCGTCCAGTCGTCCGTATGACCGGCGATCATGCTCAGAGACGGTGAGATTTTTTTTCATTTTTTCTCTGCCGTTTTCAGTTGTTTCGACGACAATTCAAATTTCATTATGTTGGGTTAAGGTTAGGGTGTACATGAAGCTTCACACAATCCTTCACGCTATCAAGAAATTGAGAATCTGTTCTCTGTTTTTACCAAAAAAAAAATCTTTCTTTTTGAACATTTATCTACTGTTTCAAATCCATGGGTCATTGACCCGCATCCCATTATGACGACATTTAAATTATCATCGAAACAACATTGGACGGCAAAAAAAAATCAAAAACTCACCTTCTCTGAGCATGATCGCCGGTCATGCGGACGAATGAACGGTGGTCATGCAAAAGTCTATGCCTGCGACATGGGGTGGGAGAGAACGGGCTCGTCACAGACCGCGCCGCAATGCTGCATTACTGTAACAGCGAGTGGGGGTGAAGCGGGGAACTTGTGCACTTCCGAATAAAGGCAGTATACATGGTTCTAACGTGTTATAAATCAAATCAAATCGTTCGGAGAAGCTCCAGGTTCATACGCTTCTCAACAAGGTGAACGTAAACCAGGTTTTAACTTGCCTCAATATTCTAGAGCGGAACTTTGACAGGATAGTTCGTGATTGAGGATTTTGTGCTGGTGGCAAATTATCAACGTGTCAGGAATATGGGCATAACCCCAGTAGGAGTGTGCAGGACGTCATGGAATGTGCGCAGGACCAAATAGTATTGTGCAGGACATCGTGGAATGTGTGCTATACCCCGGTAGAAGTGTGCAGGACGTCGTGAAATGTGTGCAGGATCCCAGTGGGAGTATGCAGAACATCATGGGCTGTGTGCAGGACCCCAGTAGGGTCCGCGATTGAGGACTACGGCTGTTGCATCAGGCGACACGATGATCATCGTGCTGGAAGAAAGGTCAGTCGTGCCCGGTTCGAGCGATCCCATCATGATTATCATCCTGTTGCGTGATGCAACATCGTTATCCGCAAATGCGGATAGGAATCTGGCTCTGAGAGCTACAGTATGTTTTTCTGCCCTATTAATCAGCCACGTTGATTAAACCGAGCCACATAATAAGTTCCATTGGGTGTTCTCGCCCCTAAGATGAACTCGAGGGACACAGAGATCTGATGGAACCTGTTATGTGTGCAGTGCGTGCGACAGCAGCGGTTGAACGCAACTGCGGACGGTAGTTTGTCTCCCATATGGGCAGTAGTGTGATAGCGTCCGTTTCCCGTACCTTCCACGTGAAATCATGTTGATGTCGTGGGCAAACGCTCTGGGCCACGGGGTAGCGCTACGATTTCTTCGATATACGTGCTGCGACATTTACCCAAACAGAGGAGACCAACCTCAGAAAACGAAAAGAGGATCTTTACTGGAATGTGGTAGTTCTAGCTAACGCTGTTGAGCTGATGCTCGACTACTGCATAAGTCTGAGGAACGGAGTACAGTTAGTAAACAAAACTGGATGCGAGGTGAAGAACGGTATTGGAGGGAGAGGTCAGATATTCGATACGACAGAAATCACATTTTATCAAGAACTAAGTGAATCAAGCGCGAAATTATGAATTTCTCCTCCGAAGTGCGAAGCTTTGGAAGAATAATAAACCTTAAATGCAGTGTTCACGATAAATTTCACTTCCGATATCTCCACGGTTTACGGAAGTTCTGGTGCCTTATATAGCAAGGCATGCTTAAATAGGACACGAAAGACGCATTTTTGAGCAAAAATAGGCTCTCTCTTGTTTACGTTGATTTTTGAGCGTGGAGGAATTGACCGCTATAAGGATGATACCTATCAGTGCAATGAAGCGATCAGCTCACTTATCAGCACTTCCTTGACTTGATCATTCCTGTAATCTGAGTCTTCATTTGTTCCTTTCGAGGGGCGGATCTGGGGCACCAGGCGTGTCTTGGGCACCAAAACGCTTGTTTGCAGCCGTTATTTTGCCGCTCCTGGCTCGTTTTCTACCATTCTTTCGACACTGGGAGCCTAGAATCCTTCTCGCTTATCATTTCACTGTGAAAAGTCAACGAGGATGATTATCGCGAAAGCTGACATGTTAATACACAAACATGTTTAAGAGGTTGGCTGTGGAAGGGAAACCCTTGGGAAAAGTTAAGGAAATTTCCAAAAGGTTGGGCTCAGCGGAAAAGGTCAAAGATTTGGCATTCCTGAAAATGTTGTGAAATTCCTTTTGATGTATTTGGCGGTCGACAATATCTCAAAATGTGGCGAAATTGTATTGTAACTTAGATTTGGCGGTCAAAGAAACCACTGAAATGTTGTGAAGTTCTTTTGAATGAATATAGTGAATGAATGAATGATCAACGAATTTTTTGAAATGTTGCAAAAATGTTGAGGATAGGGATTCCATGTTTGGCTGTCTTGAAACCTGGGCATGAGTTGAACGTACTTTTGAGATCCTTTGCCTTGCAGGTTTGATAAACGGTGAAACTGGTTTACTAGTGGCCTGACGTTTCGAACAAGTCGTCGTTTTCGAAGGCCTGACGTTTCGAACAAATCGTCGTTTTCGAAGGCCTGAAAGTGCTAAAAGTTTAAGTCACCTGTGAGTTGCTTCAAGCGCTTTTCCTTCTACGACAAGTTCAAGAGGCCCCAAAAAACTTGAGTGAGCTACCGAAATCAGCACAGAAACCAACCCACACCAGTTCCACCAACTACGAGCTCATATATCGACCAGATAGACCGCAAGCCAGGAGACAAGTGAACCCGCCTGGTCATACACGGCTGATCGTGCTATAGCTGACACAGCGGTATGAATGGTAGGAAGTCTAGTAATGGAAACGCACTCATTTCTATTATTGAGTCTGGGGGAGCGGGACATGATATAGAAGGCCTCCAGTGCTTTCCTCGCTCCAATATCTTCCTCACGACTGATAATCGTGCATTTGATGTCGAAATCAACTCCACCACGCTCTTCTTGCCTATGTTCTCCAAGAGGAGTTATTGTTGTCTTGCACCGCTTTCCTGCTAGGTGCTCCTTGACACGAATGTTCAGCATTCTTCCCGTTTCCCCTATGTAGATCTCGCAGCAGGACGTGCACTGAAGCTGGTAGATGATACCGCTCAATAAGCAATCACCTTCTGCTCCGTTTGGACATACTGTGCAATTTTCCGTGTCGCAAGTGCGGTCGTAGAGCCGGTTGCGTACAAGTTGCCCGTTTTCCCGAGGGATGTTTATGAGAGCTACATCATCGCTGAGATCCGCACGCGCAATACATTGCCGTATAGCTGCACTCACTCTGTCAGAAAAGAACGGTAGCTGCAGAGTCACTTTGTTGTCGATTCGATTCGGTAGCCTCACTCGTCTGCCACGGTTCCGTCGCTGCGCAGTATATCCATTCAGACGAGTAATAGCACCAGCCAGTCTGCGCGACTCTTCTCGCTGTTCGTCTCCCGTGCAGACTTGATTGGCAGTTTAGAACATGTTACGAATCTCGGCGCATTTCGCGGCTCCAGGGTGCGCAGATGTTCCGTGAATGACGATGTTCTTGGAGGTTTCCTTGCGGTACCATTTCACTCTGTATGCACCAGCAGTCACACTTATTTGCGTATTCAGGAAAGGAAGCCATTCGTCGTGAGGGGCTTCTCTGGTGAAGCGTATGTGCTGCGATCGTTGATTGGGATTATCAAACAGCTCATCCATTTCAGTCTGAGTTGACGTGACCACGCAGCAATCGTCGATGTACCTGCAGTACAGGATAGGCTTCCGGAATAGCACTGGCTCTTCTACTTTGCTCATGAAGCACGCCGCCTAAACAGGTGCCAGTCATTGACCCATTGCGAGCCCTCTGACCTGAGCATAGTAGGTTCCATTCCATTTGAACATATTGCAATTCAGGCACTCCTTCACTAGCGTCAAGATGCGGCCCTTACTCAAGCCAAACGTCGCGATGTCGTCACTAAAGTTTTAAGCGCTTTCAGGCATTCGAAAACGACGATTTGTTCGAAACGTCTGACCACTAATAAACCAGTTTCACCGTTTATCAAACCTGCACGGCAAAGAATCTTAAAAGTATGTTGAGGATAGATGTGACTGTGAACAAAGTCATGAAATGCTGTGAAATTTCCTATTGGATTTGGCGATTATCGAAATCTTCTAAATGTTGTGAAATTGTAGCAAAAAGATTTGGCAAGCGCAATGTAAATACTCAAAGTCAAATCACCTGGAGGAATCTCGCGTCGAGTTTAATTCGGATCAAGCTAAAACCAATAAATTTAGCAAACAGAGAACAAGCCATGCAATTCTTAGCGAGAAATTGCCTTAAGGGCAGTGTTCACGATAAGAATAGTTTTTCTGCCTTTCCGCTTATCTTGAAGACGGTCCCATGCTGATTCCAATGATGTTTTTGAAATCGTACAAGACCTTCTAGGAACGGAGTTATGGTCCCTCAAAAATTGAGCTAAGTAAACATGGTGGACGAGTTGTCCGAGGCTTGTAACTTCCGTCTTTTGCAGCCAATGTATGCTAGCTGACCTGAGTAAAGAGAGAAGTTGCGAATGAAGGGAAGAACGGGGCTATTAATCGGAAACCATCGCTCATATCACAATATCGAGCGTTCATTTGTTCACGTCGGTGGGCGTGGAAAGTGCATCTGGGGGTGACGAGCTGACAGGTGTCCAACTTTGGGGCCGTAGGGGACCGTTCCGAGCTCATTTTTCTTAGTTTTTTCAACGTTAGGGTTGCGCTAGGCCCCGCAGCAGCTGATCTCCACCAAAAAATCAGACATGGTTTTTATCGTGGACACTGCCTTCAAAGGCAGTGGTCACGATGAAAAATGTTATCGAAAAAACTACAAAAATCAGCTTAGATCAAAAACAGCTGAAAAACTATGAAGGTAGCGCGGTGAAAAACGGGTTAGAATTAGAGTTTCTAAGGCCCAAAGATGCCAGTTCGTGCACACGTGCACAGCGAAGAGGAAAAAGATCGCAGTCGCATGCCGAGCAGTCAAAAATCATCGACATTCAGAGGAAGAAATAAATGCAAATTTACCCAATAAAAACAGTTGAGCAATGAAAGAAAGCACTCCAGTCAATGTTTTTGACTAGATGTGTTCGTAAATCCGAAGGTTCATTGATTGGAATTCAATTTCAAGCCAGCTGATGTTCTTGATATAAGAGGTCATCGATGCCGATGATGTTGAGTGGGCTCGTCCACCATCAAAAGACAGGAAAGTTCAGGCTTCAAATTTGGCCGAAAACAGTGTTTTTTTTTCGCGATTTTTTCTTATAGGTCCTACTACTCGAGACCCAGAAAAGGGTTTAGAGATTGAAAGACGAAAACCATATTTGATCGCGACCACTGCCTTTAATATGGACTGGGGACAATGCAGGATCACATACATGTTAGTTTTTTCTACTTCTGTACGCTTGTATGTTAGGATCAGGCAAGGCGCTGTGGCCGGCCTGTCGGCACTGCAGACCCTATCCTTCAGACGCAGGTAGGGTCCTTCAGGTTCATAGGGACTGTTTGCACTAGACGATTGAGGAATTCATGACCTCGGAACTTCTCGCACCACTCCGGCGGCTCCGGCGACCGGATTGGACCTGACTAATCAGAAGACGCCTCAATCCTTCTGGCGCGTGATTTGACTTCGAATAATTGTGTTCATGTTCATGTTTATTACATAAGGTGAACTTATGTGAGGATATGAATATGATAATAATAATCAAACCAGAAGAATAAAAGAACAAAACGATCGTAAATCTAAAACAAGGCGAGAGCGTTTTCGCAAACAAGGCAATTGTCAAACGAACACATTGGTGAGAAAAAAAACTTCAGTGAAGAGGACAAAGTTGCGCTTGCCCATTTTTTTTTTGCTAAAATTTCACAACATTCAGAAGATTTCGATAATCGCCAAATCCAATAATAGAAATTATAAAGCATTTCATGACTTTGTTCACCGTCAAATCTATCCTCAACATTTTCGCAACATTTCCAAAAATTCGTTGATCATTCATTCATTCACTATATTCATTCAAAAGGACTTCACAACATTTCCATGATTTTTTTGACCGCCAAATCTAATTTACAGTACAATTTCGCCACATCTGTAAAAATTTGTCGACGGCCAAATCCATCAAGAGGAATTTCACAACATTTTTTAGGAATGCCAAATCTTTGCCCTTTTCCGCGGGGCCCAACCTTTTGGAAATACACGGTATGGTTTTGGAAGATTGTCGATTGACTGAGAGAGATTTAGTAGAGGCACTACACATCTCATTAGGCAGTGTGAGCCATATTCTAAGTGAAATTGTGGGTTTTAGAAAGCTGTGTGTACAATGGGTGCCGCATTCGCTAACAATGGAACAAAAACACATTCGAATGCGACTTTCTCAAACAACATTTGGAGCGTTTTAAAAAGGATAAAGTGGATTCCGTGCGTCGATTCATCACTATGGATGAGACTTGGGTCTATCACCATGATCCTGAATGAAAACAAGAGGCTAAAGAGTGGTGTGAACCTGGTTGTTCGGCTTCGAAACGAGTTCGTGTCCGGAAATACGCCAAGAAGGTTATAGCATCAGTTTTTTTGGGATACGAAAGGAATTTTGTTTGTGGATTACTTGCAAGCTGGTAAAACAATTGATTCTGATTATTATTGCAACCTTTTGGATGAGTTGAAGAAAAAAATTCGTGAAAAAAGACCCGGTTTGCAGAAGAAAAAAATCCTTTTTCATCAGAACAATGCACCGTGTTATAAGAGCATTTTGACAATGGCTAAAATCCATAACTTAAAATTCGAATTGTTGGAGCATCCACCGTATTCACCAGATTTGGCCCCCAAAGACTTCCATTTGTTTCCAGAACTCAAAAAATTCATGCGTGGCGAGCGTTTTTCATCAAATGAAGAGGTCATAACGGCTGTTGAAGCGTATTTTGCAGACCTTCCGAATTCTCACATCAAGGGATCCACAGATTGGAGGATCGTTGGAGCAAGTGTATTAATGTTCAGGGAAATTATACTGAATAATAAAGTTTATTTTGAATCATAAAATTGCGTTTTTCTTATCGAACGACAAAACTTATTGAACAACCTGATATGCTCCTGGCCGATTTGAGCTACAGTACCGTGCAGAAGTCTATTCGCGTGGCCTTTCCGCGAATAATGTTTCTATACGTATCTTGGCTTGCCCTTAGCGAAACTTGATGAAACTTTGGTGTGTTATGGGGCATCACACCTCTTGCTTTACGTATACATAAAATTGGTTTTTGAGCGTGCAGTTTTTAAATATGGAATTTGTTTATCATTTTGTGGTATTATCTAGAATTAGGACTATTTTTTTTTCAAAACATGGCTATTACAATTTCAAACTCGTAGCAAATATTCGCCATGCGAAGGTCTTCAGAGCCGTCATATACCCTTGTAAAAGATTGATCTCCATCGATTTAAAAAAAATAAATTCGAAAGAAAATAATGCGATATTGCACCTATTAAGTATCTCTCTTTGACGTTATCGAAAAGAGCGAAATTTATGTTCGAGTTGTACTTTGTCAAAGCTTGTGAAGCACATATCTTGTAATGGTTCTGGAGTGAATAAATTTATAGGGGTGAATTTCCGAAAATTAACTCCAACCTGTTCAATTTTCAGTCTTAAGAAAAATCCTGAGAGAGACTGATACAGACTATTCTCTCACAAAGCTATAAAACGGTTCCAAAGACCTTCGAATGGCGAATAACTGCTACGGGTTTGGATTTGTAAAAGTCATGTTTTGAAGGGATAGTCCTCATTTGAGATATTACAACAAAATGTTAAATAAAATTCCATGTCTAAAAACTGCACGCTCAAAAACCGATTTTGTGTATGTGTAAAGCAAGGGTTGTGATGCCCCATAACATACCAAAGTTTCATCAAGTTTCGCTAAGGGCAAGCCAAGATACGTATAAAACATTCGCGGAAAGGCCACGCGATTAGACCCCGCACGGTACTGTACGCACAGCTTCCTGTGTATCAGCGTCCTTTCTTGAGCTTCTTTTAATTGAATGTTGAAGCTCGTGCTCAAGGAACTGCTCATCTCGTAGGATATCAGCGAGTGGTTGATACGTTTCGCAAACACGCAGTTGTCCTAGATCCCCGTTTTCAATTTCTCCCCTCATATACTTGACGATCCGTATCACTTATATGTATCACGATGTCGCTCATTACGCGGCTATTTTCCCTTTCACTCTTGATCGTATATGTGTGGAATTTACCATGAATTATTCACAATACTCTTCCAACATCCAAGGAATGCTAGAATCCTCAACCAGTGACTTGTGAAATAATCAATTGGTACCTAATACTTTGTGGCACTCAATGATGTTTCAAGGCCATATTTTCCTTGTTACTGCAGATACAGAGACAGCTTGCATAGGTCCAGAAGGAGTACTCTAGCTTTGCGGTAGTATTAAAGGCAGCGTTCACGATGATCATCCTCGTTGACTAGGCGAGAAGGAACCTAGGCTCCCAGTGTCGAAAGAACTGTAGAAAACGAGCCATGAGCGGCAAAATAACGGCTGCAAACAAGCGTTTTGGTGCTCCAGACACGCTTGGTGCCCCAGATCCGCCCCTCGAAAGGAACAAATGAAGACTCAGATTACAGGAATGATCAAGTCAAGGAAGTGCTGATAAGTGAGCTGATCGCTTCATTGCACTGATAGGTATCATTCTTATAGCGGTCAATTCCTCCACGCTCAAAAATCAACGTAAACAAGAGAGGGCCTATTTTTGCTCAAAAATGCGTCTTTCGTGTCCTTTTTAAGCATGCCTTGCTATATAGGGCACCAGACCTTCCGTAAACCGTGGAGAAATCGGAAGTGAAATTTATGGTGAACACTGCTTTTAACATGATGTGGGAGAAGAGTTAGTATGAGGAGATTTGACCACGGTTTCCCCTCGAAGCAAACTGCAGTTCTTAAAGGCAGAGTTCGCGATAAAAACGACTTCTGAGCCCTTTACATGAGAATGTAGATTTGATCTCCACAAAAGTAAAAACAAGTGAAAAACCCGGAAATCTGCGAGAAAACGCCAAAAAACTGGTAATTTAGGTAACAGGTAGAAACAGGTAACAGGTAACAGGTAACAGGCTAATTACCGCTGTCGGCCGGCCCCCTAATTTACGAGTTTTTCGTTAATGCTTGCTTATCCGCCTCAAAACTTAGCGCGGGTATTGTACATTGATCGATCGAAAATCATTTCGCTAAAGCTTGCTGCTTTCGAAAACATGTCCTATGAAGTCAGTTTTTAAAGAAGCTTTCAATCTTCCCCATAAATTGGTAAGTGATACCGCACACATCCTTTGAGAGATGCCCCATATCCAAAGCTTGTACGTATGTAGCGTGCTCGATAAACCAACTTGTTCGGCAGCACTTGAGGAAGTGGGCGTGGCGGGCATGCGACAGTCATGTTGACTGCCATATGACTTACTTGAATTAATCGGTTGGCTTTCGCCTGACGCGGTCATTCCGCATCTTCACCGAGGTGTGCCGTCCTAGTAGTCAGCCGTGTCCATTTTTCACGGTCTTCGGCCACAATTTGAACACATTCCATCCAGCTGTCACTATTCCATTTCCTGCGAAACGAAATTCCGCGCCTGAACTGTCTTTCGATGCCGTGTGACTTTAAATCCTCTTTAACCACATCCGTCCAGAACTTTCGCCTACGCCCAGGGGTGCGTTCCAAGAACGTTCCCACGACGCCGTGGGAGGAAAATCAACCTTTCCATGGGCAACTTTGCTTTCCTTGGATGCGAATTATAACTGAAAATTGCTCCCACGTGGCCGTGGCCACGTTTCCATGGGCGCGTTTTCCCATGGGAATGTTCTTGGAACGCACCCCAGGTGGCCGTTTCCAGACAGGATTTGGGAGCATTCTTAGATTGCCATATAGGATTACAAATGGCTCGTATTTAGCTGTTTTCCAACATTAACGTTGCAATGGGCACAGGACCTTGCGATTTCGGATCAAGAATCAGAAACTACTCTCTTCGAGCACAATGCTTTTGAAGGTCACGATACTTATTCCACTATTGCAGCCTACGACAACGGTCCTACCGTAATTGTCCGAAATTCAGGTTAATGTTCATCCCCCCCCCCCCAAATGACCCAACCAGACAGTATTAGGGCTGAGGGACTATTTTAGTGGCCCAACCATCGTTTCGAGTTAATAACATCTCGTAATCTAGGTTCAGGCACGAGCCACTCATACTGTTACTACTACTATCATATTGGGCATCCTACTAGTGAGGTATTTCAATCTAATAACTTAAAGGCAGTGTTCACAATGATTTTCGTTCCCGAGTTTTTTACATAAAACAGTGTGTTGGTCTCCAAGTGTTACCAAAATTACGAAGAAACGGCGAGAAACGCATAAAAACGTCGTATTCCAGTGACATTATTCTATAACGTGGACTAGTTGTCCGGTAGGATGAACATGTTCATGGTGGTTGTCACCGGTGGAAAATTAGGTCAATTGAAACTAGAAGAATATTTAATGCAAAGCAGGATTATTTAGGGCCCTAAGGAAAGAACGGAGCAATAGCGAGTATAGAATTGCAAAGGACGGGTCCACAAAAGATCTCATTGTCACAACGAACAGTTCCAGTGAGACTAAAGAGGCGGGGTGAGAGTAAAGGACTTCGTGCCCTTCTGATGCGTTTTCTCGATTTCCTCCTCATTTCAGTTCTACCTGGGGGCCAAACAATTGAATCAGCAATTAATCTCAAAATCGAAGATTATCGTGAACACTGCCTTTAAGTCTGCCCGGAAATCCTTTTGCAACGCCTTTTTTTTCGTAAAACACTAAGAGTTCTTTTTTTAACTTTTTTTTACTAGGTTCGACATGTAGAATACTCTTTGAATTTGAAAAATTAGAACGCCGTTGAAATCTTTTTTTTGTGGTCGAAAGAAGTTCTCTTCCCCTTTCTCTAAATCTCACGAAGTTTCTTTCTCCTCTCTCTGTGGCAGTTTGTGCGTACATACTGCGTCGTGAAAACGCGAATGCGAAAAAAAAAGAAAACAGAACTATTTCCCACAAATTTCGATTAATTGTTTTTTTCCGTACTTAATGTACATTCTTATACACATGGACTTTACTGTGATTCTCTGGGCTAAATTCCGGTCCGCAATTGCGTCTCGACACGCTTTGCGGCCGCGCGCTTTCGAATTGGAAGAGTTTCCAGCGCCGCAGCCGCCGATCTGTTAACTCTAGGTGGGGTTTAGAAACTGGAAGCTAAACAAAATTGAAAGAAACTGTATAAAAAAGCCATATCGGGTCGGCTTTGGCGCTGGAAACTCGACTGACTCGAGCGCGTGCGGCCGCAAAGCGTGCCGAGACGCAATTGCGAACCGGAATTTGACCCAGATAAGCACAGTACACACGTCTTAGTATAATTTATTCGATTCAGTGTTCGGCTATCTTCTTGAAATCTAGGTAGACTTTCATATTAAACCATCAGTTTTTTGGCCCCTCGGCTAAGTGCTTATGATCTATCATCTCTAATGTGCGTATTGCTTGAAGGCAGTGTTCACGAAGAAAAAGTTTCCCTTTTTTTCGGCTAAAACGTAAGCTTTGGGTCCCTATAAGAAGATTAAGAACGGAAGTGCGACGAAAAACGGCCGGTAAGTGGGTGAAAATCTCGTGGGCCAGACGACCCATTGGGCCACTCCGCATACGTCCTATAACAGTTCCCCTGAATTTGTGGTTAAATGAGCGATGGTTTCCTATCAAAAGCCCCGTTCTTCCCTTCATTCTCAACGTCTTTCTTTACTCAGGTCAGCTCACACACATTGGCTGCAAAAAACGGAAGTTACAAGCGTCGGACAACTCGTCCACAATTTTCCCTTGCTAAATTTCGAGGGACCATAACTCCGTTTCCAGGGGGTCTTGTACTATTCCAGAGACATCAATGGAATCAGCGTGGGACCGTTTTCAAGATAGGCGGAAAAACAGAAAAACGACTTTTATCGTGAACACTGCCTTTAAATGATATTCTTTCTTACACAGTTGCTCATTTCAAAGTCTCCGCTACTCTTGATTTTGTAACCAGTGCAGTTGTGGGGGCTACCGCCAAAGTGACAAGTTGGCTTGCTCGGAGCCCTGCCGTCACTGCCTCAGATTCTGCGGGGGGGCAAGCGCCGGACAATAGAGCCCGTTTCTTGACTTGGGGGAGCGACAGCAGAGGCTTCACCCGAGGGGTGCTCCAGGAGATGTCCCTGGGGCCGGATGCATCAACGCACACGGTGGGGAAAGGGCAGGGGCAGGGTCTGGCTACCCCAGCGCAAGCGCCCCGAGAGTTGGTGCCCTGCCCCGTATGCACACTCCGACATTCGGACGGTTCAACTACCGTGGAAAATCCGTTGAACTAATATCCACACTGGAAATCAGCAGAATTTCCCCGTTAGTTCATCGGAAATTGTTTGGTAGTTGATACGGATTTCCACTAAAGTTGAACAGAAGTGCTGATTGGAGGGAATTTCTGCATGGGTTTTTCCCACACGTTTAATCTAGTTTCTCCCTACGGTTGAATGCCATTTCAATCTACCTAACCCCACCTGGTCCCTAACCAGGTGTGCACTTTCTGTGCTCATCAAAAATCAATCAAAATGCGAGTGCTCCGCCTCTTGCCTGCTCCCATGATAGAGCACCAGTGTTGGTGCAGGAGCAGGCAAGTGCATGCACTCGCACCCCACTCAACTCGAAGGCAGAGCTCGAGGAGTTAACACTTGATAATGAAATGATTCGGTCTAAGCCCACCTCGAGACGGCTCGTATGTGCCGCTGGTTTGATTTTGGCGTTCAACGTTGCGTCGGAGCCGTCGTATGTCGGCACTGCGCACGCGACGCAACACGCAGCGCGGCGATAAGCCCAGCAGTTCAACTCATCGTTCTCATCAGTTCAACTCCACGACAAAATAGCCTCAGTAGTTCAACTCGAACGTCATTTTCCCCTAAAGTTCAACTCTCGTAAAGTCTGAGCATGCACTCGATGGTGTGAGGGCAGCCAGCCCCAGCACAGCGTACGCAATTAACGCACGGCGCGTGCCATTTTACGGCTCAAACCTGCGATCGATCGGCCGGAACAGCTGAGATTTTCTGCCCGCATACTTCATGCCTACTATTTCCTATTGTTTTTTGTTTTTACAGCGGTAAAACATCTTGCACTCCCTCACTTTTTGATGCAGTGTTTTAATAGGATATAATTATGACGTGATTTCATGCATAGTTTTACAATGTGATTTGGTTTGAGGTGGGCTCGTTTTTGGGACTTGAACGTTCACAAAAAGTGTGGAAAACTGCAAGCACTGTGTACTGCGTTTAAAGGCAGTGGTCACGATGAAAAACGTTATCGAAAAAACTACAAAAGTCAGCTTAGGCCTCTTTCAGAGTTCGATCGCTCTGCGACGCGATCGTGGGCGACGCGACGCGACCGTCGCGTCGCCGTTGAAATCGCAGATTTCGGAAGTGTGAAGGGCCAATCGCGGAAGTTGGCGACCACGCACTTTTACGTACACATTCTAATCGACGCCTATTTCGTGCTCGCGCTCCGGCACTGAGAGAGGAGATCTACGGGAGAAATTGACGCATTGTAGGAACTACAGGAGGTATGTTGTACTACAGATGAGCGAATGAAGATGATGAGGTGAACTAATGGAGTAATTGCCGCTCTGCAGCCGCGACGCAAATGTTTTGCCGTCATTTCAAATGTACTGAACGAAATAAACACCTACAAACCTCGAATATGACGCCAGACATTCGTCAGGGTCACTAACATGTTTAGACAAAGGCATTGACAATGTTGCTGGTATAGAAGGCTTCTCATCTCACGGAGTGCCTTAGTCGGCTCTTCGGAGCCGGACCTGGAAGGTGGCCTCGAGTCACTCACATGGGGTGCATTTCAAGAACGTTCCCACGACACCGTGGCAGGAAAAACAGCCTTCTATGGACCACTTTGCTTTCCATGGATGCGAATTATAACTGAAAATTGCTCCCACGTGGCCGTGGCACGTTTCCATGGACGCGTTTTGCCATGGGAGTGTTCTTGGAACGCACCCCTGAAGATCCACCGGATACCGGAGGATAATTTTTGTCGCCGATAGGAGGGGTCTCCCCACGGCTTGGGGGGGTGGTACCCAACTGTGAGGCTATCTTCTCACGGTCCACGTTGGGGTGCATCCCACTGCGGACCGTGGCGGTGGGGTCACCCCCCCTGTGGGGACACCAAAGGGGATTACTCCAGTGGTATGTCCCCGGGGTCCCCTGTGTGAACCCGGAAAAGGTTTATCCCTGTAAAAACAGGTTAGGTTACCGCCTACACCGGAATTTGAAATTCCCTCCAAAATCGAGTTCTGTTCAACTGCAGTGCTAGTATAACTGTTAAAAACATGTTAGGTTTCGGTCATCTACAGTAGAATTCCGTTCATCTACAGCTGATAGCAGAAGACCCTCCGGGTAACTCCAGTAGATGACCTCTGCCAGTGTCAGAGCCGTGTCGCGCAATTAGTTAGTCATTTATGATAAAAAGGTGCATTGTGGTTGCTCATATTATGATAATTGTGGTGCGCGCTTCGCGCGCACCAGATTTGGTTTTGAATTGGCCCCGCGCGCAACCCGTTTTTTGAAATCGCAATTCAGAGTGAACGAAGAAATTAGCTCTTAATTGCATTAAAAAGAGCGCAAAAAGTTGGTAAAGTAACCCAAAAATGGTTCGGAATGGTTTACTGGTTTTCGAGTAAAAAGTGAAAGACCGAGCGTTTTTGTTGTTAATCTCCTTTTTTTTTCAGACGGCGTTCACGATCTTGCGGGTACACTTAAAATTGAGCTAGGGAGCTGATTTTTGGACAGGAGGCTGGAAATGGATGCAGGTCGCTCCTATTCCATTTTGAACTTGATACCTCAACTTTGAAGGGTACCTCAAAATCGTGGGTTTACATACTAAATTAGCCGTGGAGCACGAAAACTGCTTTCTGCTACGACTGTGGAGACCGGGGTGTGTGGGTGAATCTGCAGTCAATCAACACAGGTCGTCGGAGGTAAGTACTGAACTTGTCAGAATTCGTACCCATGACACGTCATTGATCGATAATCAATATTATCGATTTTGGCGCTTTCCGCACAAAATGCGGCCAGGAGCGGTGATTGCTGAATAGATTGGTTTCCTTGGCTGGGGAATTTTGCTCCTCAGTCATTATCGACAAACACCAATCAATAATATTGATTTTTTCGCCTACTGCACAAAATGCCGCAATGATTTTTTATTGTTCTCTTGTTTGGGAAATTTTCTCATCATGCAGGATCAAATATTAATGATCAATAATATCTATTTTTCACATTTTGCACAAAGTGCGGGAATGAGTGGTATTTTTTATGGTTTTGGGTCATAAGTTTTAAAAATTGTACTCATACAACAATATCGTCTGTTAGGTGTTTCATCATTCCAAAATGGAAATCATTGAGCAAAATTGAAGTCAGAAAGGGAACATTCGAGAAAAATATGTGAAATTTCTGAAAATTTAGCTTCCTGGCAAAAGTAACGATTTGGTAATGGTGAAAAAAAAGTTTCAAAAATACCTTGAAATATCTTAAAAAATGATTTGGCGTAAAATAGCCTGGAAATATCAAAAAGCTAGGAAATGAAGTGAAATAACCAAAAATACGATTTGATGGTCGATCATTTCACAAGCTTCTCCGTTAAACTTATCAAAACGAAATCAAGCGCGCAACGGAAACATTCAGCCATTTTTGAAAGCTGTAATAAGGGAATCAGCATAGGTCAAGCTAGGTGAACTCCATTCCATATCGTGCTTGATTTTGTTTTGATAAGTTTAACGGAGAAGCTTGTGAAATGATCGACCACCAAATCACATTTTTGGTTATTTCACTTCATTTCCTAGCTTTTTAATATTTCCGGGCTATTTTACGCCAAATCATTTTTTAAAGATATTTCAAGGTATTTTTGAAACTTTTTTTTCACCATTACCAAATCGTTACTTTTGCCAGGAAGCTAAATTTTCAGAAATAATTGTTTTGTATTATGATTGTTTTGCCTACTTATACTTATTTTGCCTGAATCAACGTGAAAAAAGAGGAATTCGAACGAGGACATATGAAGCGGTCGCCGCTATCGGTCGCGTCGCCGTGCACTGCACGGCGACGCGATCTGGCCATCTCAGTCGCCCAATCGCGCGATTGGGCGACTTTCCCCGCGATCTTGTCTGAAAGGCCGGCGACCTGATCGCGCGACGCGACCAGATCGATACACAGTATTTTCATTCGGTCGCGTCGCAGAGCGATCGAACTCTGAAAGAGGCCTTAGATATAAAACAGCTCAAAAATCATGAGGGTAGTGCGGTGAAAAACGGGCTAGAATTAGAGTTATTAAGACCCTAAATTTCCAGTTCGTGCACAGGTGCACAGAAAGATCACAGTCTCATTCCAAGCATTCAAAAATCATCGACACTCAGAGGAAGAAATAGATGCAATTTTACCTAATAAAACAGTTGAACAGTGAAATCAAGCACTTCAACCAATGTTTTTGACTAGATGTGTACATAAATCCGAAAGTTCATTGATTGAAATTCAAGTTCAAGCCAGCTGGTGTTCTTGATATTAGAGATCATCGATGCAGATGATGTGGGGTGGACTCGTCCACCATCAAATGACGAAAGTTCAGGCTTCGAATTTGACCCAGAACACCTGTAAACCATGTGTAGCATTCTGGCTTTAAATAATGTCATTCTGCTACTTTTTTTTGTATTTAGTGTTAGTATTTAATATGATAGTTAGCCATTTTGTTTTGTTGACAGTTTTTTTTGTTTTTTTCTTACGGCTTGGAGGAGAGGGACCGCAAGATGTTCAACCGCTATGAGAACGAAAGCAGGAAAGCACAGAACAGAGGAATGTGAAGAAGGATACAATCAGTTAATGACTGATTATTACAGTTATTGAGCTCACACCGAAACCTTTTTTGTTTTTTCTGGGCACTGCAAATGAAATTAAGTTTTGCAAAACTATTTTTGAACATAGAATCCCAATATGTCTATAGGAGCTGCCTACGATAGCTTTCAGCGAAGTTATAGCGAAATTTTGATGGTTTCGAATATTTAATGATTTTTCATGACATGGTATACTCTGGTTCATTCCAAGTGTACTCCTGTTTTCGATTATCACAACGCGGAGCGGTTGCTTTTTCGTCAGAACCTCTTTATCACTAGTAATATTTCACCGAGGCCCACCGCTCTGCTGCTGGTGATAATCGAAATCCACAGGTCTATAGGGGTTTTCCAGAGTCTATATATGACATAGGCCGCTAATTTTGTACCGGTAGAAGCAAGGCTTATCGGACTTATCATGTCAAAATCTCCTTATCACTGGTATATTTTGCCATCACCGACCGCTCCGCTCCTTACTCAGCCCGGACTCATCCTAGCAACCTAAGCTATAATCACAAGTTATCACAAGGTTGCTGAGTTGAACACAAAACTTACATTAGGTGTCAGGCAGGAATCGAAGCCGGGCGAGCGTGTTGGCATTACACTACCGACACGCGGCGTCGGTAGTGTAATGGTAACACTCTCGCCCGGAGAGCGATGCGATGCGAGTTCGATTCCTGCCTGACACCTAAGTTTTGTGTTCAACTCAGCAACCTTGTGAAGTTATGTCCGTTTTGCCCCTAATTTCCGTACTTATAGTACCTTTCGAAACACACAGTAATTTCTCAAAAATCTAGAAAGGGACCTCAGACGTTTTTTACACTCCTCGAAAGACCCCCTCCATTCAACTGAAAGATTGCTGGACGCAAAAACATTTTCTTGAACAAACATTTTTTTCAAACCAACACATAAAACACCACATTTGCTGCACCTGTTTTTTGAAATTCAAATCATCTACCGGACGGATTTGAGAAAAAAAAAACGAAATTTAGCTGGAAATACAAATGGTATACAGAAGCGTTTGACTTCACTTATGTCAATATTCACACCTAAAAAATATTGAACAATTTTTGAAAAAAAATTCTGAAACGTTTTTCAGTACTTCTTCATCGCTTTAAAACTGTACCACACCAATTAATAGCGCAAGGATTACGGAAGCTTTATGAAGAAAGTAGATATAAGCAGTATTATGGGATTTTTCCAATGAAAAAGTCAAGCAAATGCTAAAAAGCAGGATATATGAAGAGAAGCTATTAGTAATGGAATCATTTCTACTATAAGTAAGAAGGTGAGGCTTATATCTGTTATCAAGAAATGAAATAAAAAAAGATATGAAAAAAATGTCTGGGAAAGTGAAAAAAGTCTTTTTTTCGCAGCGTTGCCGCATTCTTGCCCTAGCCGGGGCAGCCGCTGCCCCAGCCTCCTAGCCGGGGCAGTTAGGGGCACTGACCCTGCCCCTGCCCCGGCAGCTTAGCATGCCGATTCCGCTGCCCTGCGTGCCCCGCGCCTACCCAAACCCCGAGATTCGCGTTGGTGCATCCGGCCCCTGCTCTCCCCCGGCGCTTGCCCCGCGAGAGGAAGAGACGGAAAAGATGGGAAAAAGTCGTAGAAGGTAGTTTACGACAATAGAGCTCAGAGAAGGCATAGTAGGCCAAACGCACGCATCGCCATTCACGTCACGTTTTGTCCCGACTCAGATATTCGTGGGGAAGTTCCCGAGAAAGACAGCAAAACTTCCCTCGAAACAACTGGGGAACTTCCCCCGAGTCGAGAGGAGGCGGAGGGGACCTCCGACTAGCAGGTCTTTCCTTGTTCTCCCCATCGCCAGTCTTCCCCAAGCTGTCGCGACCCAACACCCATTGGTCATTGATTTATCCGAAGTCACCTTGCCGAAACTCGCTGTTTCCAACAATTCCTGTTCTTCAAAAGCAGGAATAGGGGCCAAAAATATTCACCTTTGACGATAGGTTACCGAGAAACTTGGTATCTCCCCAGATAATCTGGACAGAGATACCTTACACCGTCCTTGAGTGGCAGATCTGCCCCCTCAGCTTGCGAAGTGCGAGGCCACTTCGATACTAGCCAGATTGCATCATCGTGTACAGTGTGGCTTTGTTTTCTCGTTCATCATGCTCGGGGGAGGCTATGGGAACAACCGTGAAGCGAACTCCCCTTGTTCTCCCCCGAGTCGACTGTTTCGAACGCCTTATCTTTGTGTATAATTTGAGGGGAGAGGGGCGAGACGTCCCCCCGGAGGGGTCTCGCTCCTCTCCCCTCGACCGAGTGATAACGATTAAATCAGGTCTATTGTCTTCGGGAACTTCCCCACAAATAATTGAGTATTTGACGTGATTTCTCCTGTGATCTATCACGTGCTCAACCGACATAAAAGGCGCCTCATCTCATAGAGAGCCGCACTCTGCCCAACACGGCCGGCCTTGGACGGGGACTTCGAGTCGCTGTCAGAAAGGGATATTTTTAGAGGAGAGCCGCGACGCTTTCCGGAGGGGGGATCACTGCTCCGGGGCCGTGATGTCAGTGCTCCGGGGCCGTGACGTCAGTGCTCCGGGGCCGTGACATCAGTGCTCCAAGGCAGTGACGGCAGGGCTCCGATCAAGCCAAATTGTCACTTCGGCGGTAGCCCCACCCCCCTCCCCGATTGGGGGGGGGGGCAAGCGCCGGTGCTCGTAGGTTTGCCTCCCCTGTAGAGCTGCGCTAGCCCCTCCAGTAGTGTATGAGGCCTTGAAGGCCCTGTCGTCACTGCCTTGAAGCTCCCCGTCACTGCCTTGAAGCTCCCCGTCACTGCCCTGAAGCCCCCTCCACCCGTCACTGCCTCGGAGCACTGATATCACGGGACAAAACTTAATGTGAATGACGATGCGTGCGTTTGGCCTACTATGCCTTCTCTGGCCTCTATTGTCGTAAACTACCTTCTACGAGCTCTTCCCATCTTTTCCTTATTTTCCTCTCGGGGGAGGGGGGGGGGCAAGCGTCGGAGGAGAGGAGGGGCCTTCCCTCAAGCCCCCCTCGGGGGAGGCCTCTGCTGTCGCTCCTCAAGTCGTGAACGGGCTCTATTGTCCTACGCTTCCCCCCCGCAGAGTCTGAGATGACTGATAACGCTATTAGGTGAATGATAACAGCCCAAATTTTCATTTTCATGGGTGAATCATTTCATTTTCTCGAGCGCCCGTCCAAATAGTTTCAAGCCGCAGCCGCCATCTTGGGCCGTATGCAAGATTGCGCCGGTTGGGGCAGGGGCAGTGCAGTCGGCGGCTTTGAAGATCGCCGTTGCTCACAAGACAGGGCACGTCTATCGTGGTTGTTCGCAAGTCAGGAAACGTATGTCGTGCTCTAGCAGTCTTTCTCGCTGCCCCCAGCCGAGCCAATCTCCTAGCTGGGGCGGCTGCGGCACAGCGACGGGGCACGACTTACGTGTCTTGAACTGTGAAATGCCACGATAGACGTGTCCTGTCCTGTGGGCAACGGCGATCTTCGAATTCGCCGACTGCACTGCCCCTGCCCCAACCGTCGCAATCTTCCATACGGCCCCTCGAGTCTAAGCGAAGTTGGCGGACCAACTATGTCGGTATCTGAAGTCGCTTGGCTTACGACCTGCAAAGCTGCCTCAACATTGCGCTTTCCAGCTGATCTATGTATCCTCCATTTCCCCGCTACTCGCGGGGTTGGGCACCACTATCATAGGAGTGGTGCGGTTTAAGAATGATTTCTTCATTTTTATAATCCCTTTTTTTGAAAAACAACCGCTTCGCATCTACGATAGTGATAGTGCGACTGCGAGTAGCTCGGAAATGAATTCTACAGACTCCCACTTCAGGCTCTGCTGCTGTACATAATAGCTCAATATTCTGCATAATGCTTTTTTTGGCTTTTCTTTTTCTCTTCCTATTGAAGTCATGACTATTATCCGTGTAACATAATTGTTTTGTTTTGAAGCGCAATAGAGAATAAATAAATAAATGATTAAATAAATAAATAAAATTACATGGCTTCCATTGGCAGTGAAGAGCATTACATATGCACGGAGGCCCATGGGGCATCCCTAAAGAACTTTCGATTTCGACTATCACTAAGGCCCTACTCTGAAGTTTTTCAACAGCTTGCTGCCAGCATTTGCGGACAACGAACGAATGTCATTGGTTAGATGCCGATTAAGCGCTGGAATACCGGCGTTTAGTTACGGGTTAGTTGCTCGTTACCGGCGCGCAAGATGTCCACCTGAGTCGCGAGCAGCTTGCGGCCAGCATATACCGACAACTAACCAATGTCATTGGTTAGATGTCCGTAATGCGTTAAATACCAGCACTGAATTGCGCGTTAGCTGTCCATAAACGGCGCATTAGGCGTTCGCCCCACGAGGGATCTACAACTGGTCACAAACGCCGTTTCCAACGAAATCATACAATTTGACGATACATTCTTAAAGGCACTATTCACGATAAACTTCGTCCTTGAACCTTCAGTGAAAAACATTTTTGGTAGCCCTCAGAAGGAGAACTGTGTTGAAAAAATAGATCTACACGCATTCCCAGGAGCGAAAAACGAAAGAAAAATAGGCGATGGATTGGAAAGATTTTTGCCTGAAGAAGTTTTCTGGAAGTTTTCGACAACTAATTGTCATATCTAATCTCTCTTTCAATCAAAAACCACTGCTGATGATCGCAGGTCAAAGCATGGCAGTGATAGAGACGTGTCGGTGTTGACGACAACAACTGGACCCAAAGAGGCCGGCTTGGCCCACTGGGGTAATTTTCAAAACGGTTTTTTGCCTCTAAGAAGGCTTTCGGATCCGTTTTTTCTTCAACACTGTTCTGCTTCTGAGGGCTGCCGCCTTTGTTCTATAAAGAAAAGGCAATTACAGAGTTTATCGTGAACAGTGCCTTTAAATCTATGTTTGTAGCTGCTGCGGAGTTCTCTGAACCGCGTTAAGGGGCTTCCTCAGTTGGGCGCTTAGGTAATGGTACGCCCACCTAGCAATCTTCAGGGTGTTGAAGAAAACTGTTTCGAATTTGGCTCGAAACTCAATTCAGGGAGTCATCCGGGTTTCTGAACACGAAATTGAGGGCCAATCGTCGATTTTCGGGGAAGTTCGACAAGTTCGGCTCAAGAACTCCCACCTGGAAAAAATTTCGGGACAGAATGCGACTTTTGATGTGTTCAAAAACGCAATGATTTATTTGCATCGAAACATCCTTGTAAAGGTTATTTGGAGTCCTCGACTTGAATCCAAGGTCCTTTCACTGATTTTCGATAGATTACGGTAAGTTTCAGTGGGTGTACGGTAGTTTGGTAAATGTCTCGGATTGAAATAAACTTCTCTGTGGGGGGTTCTTGGGGTAATGTACATTTTAAGTATATTTTTTAATACTGAGGTAGGGTACGCTAAATAAGTAGCATTATATCTACCGTAGCCTACACTAAGCCTCAGAATAACAGGCCTTGGGTTTGTCGTCAGGACCCCGAAATACCCCTAGGAAAAATTTTTAAACAAATCGGAAATAGTTTTTCTGAACACCCTAAAAATTGCATAATGGACCCTTACCTACACCCTTACCTTTCCGCCCAATTGGGGAAGCCCGCCAGAACTCGTTTCAGAGAACTCTATGGCAGCTACAAATATACATTTGAAACACTTTATTGGACGTACACCAACTGATATCAATTTCGTTCGAAACGGCATTTGTGACCAGTTGTCATTCCCTTGTCCGTCGCGAGCAGCTTTTGGTCCAATGATATCGAAATGCGGCTCGCAGTGTATTCGAGCCTTTTTGTACAAATGAGGAGTATTTGTCAGGCTTGACAAGTTGAATTTCCGACGCTTGCACCGTTTCCGAATTTCCGGTGTTTCTTGGACTGTTCCGTTCCGCTTCCGTTTCCGAGTTTTTAGGCCCGGAAACGGAATAAATTAGTGCAACACGACCTATGATAAAGGGTCTAGGCAAGGATTTCTGAAGGTTTCATGCGACGCAGAGAATTAAATCCCACCTCTTGTGTTCAACTGAATATCTGAGCTTGGCTGATCATTCACGAAGTTTTGGGGTCTGCGATTGGAACCCTATAAAATGACGACACGAAATGGGCTTGCAGGAGTCTGAACGCCTTTTGAGGATTATTTTTAAATATGAAGCTTTTTCTCTGAGATTCATTGATTTCGTAAAGCTTCTCGTCTTTATTTCACTTCTTAGCTTGTTTACCGCCACGAAAGCAAAAAAAATCGAGATAGTTTTTTTTGCACGTGCAGCCTGTCTTCCACGAAGGAGTCTCGGTGGAGACAGGTGGAGGTGACCACGGGCAGAGGCGAAACTCTTTTGAGACAGATCATAAGAGAATTGTCCCATCAGGCCAAGGTGTTTTTTTGTTCGTTTTTCGAATTCAATCGTTTGATATACACTCCAATAGGCAAATATGATTCGAAAGAAGAAAAAGTAGTAATTATCTAAAAATTGACTTCTGATTAGCCTAGAAGGACATCTGATGTCGCCTGGTCTCCTTTTTGGAGGACAGGCTGCACGCCAGAGGTGTGCAGGCTCGAAAAATAAAATCGCAGCAAACAGCGATCGGCAAACCGCAATTACCGCACATCCCTGCTGTAGTAC
This sequence comes from Aplectana chamaeleonis, assembly GCA_029168955.1. Taxonomy (NCBI): domain Eukaryota; kingdom Metazoa; phylum Nematoda; class Chromadorea; order Rhabditida; family Cosmocercidae; genus Aplectana; species Aplectana chamaeleonis. The sequence continues at coordinate 337,920 of JAPDOI010000536.1, read as the reverse complement.
ATTATTTCGAAGGCGTATGCGGCGGTAACTCGGGGTGGTGAATTCGAATGTGATGTCCATCTGCCGATTTTCGAACTATTAAGGTACGTTTTGCCCCCTAAAAGTCATAAAACCTGCCGCAACCTACAGTGATTCTAAGAATTTCGACAAACAGACCCCAGATTTGTTTTCAGCACACTAGATCACCCCTTCATACAAGTTTTGAGCAAAATCTGAAATTTTTTTTCAAAACACACACAAAAAAAATTCTGAGATGCCCTTACCTTTTCGCGAAACTTTAAAACGCTCATACCTTTTTGAAATCAGCTGCTCGGGGCGGGGTGCTGCAAAGTCTTACTATAGATGTTCAAGGGATAGTGAAAATACAATTCGTTTCCGCAGATCCGACTTACGCAGTGTATACTTCCCTTGTGCGTCGAAAATCAATATAAAGGAATCTGATTTTGAAATTTAATTACACCGCCCTGCAAAGCAGAAACTTTCCTCTTGAACAGATTGAACACTATATCGAATTTTTCTAAATTCGTATCCCACCGACGATGACCTCAGAGCCTCGCTCACGCACTATTTCGACACCCGCCTGAGTATTTTCGGCGGATAAGACGCAGACGAACTGGTAAGGAGGGACGCATATGTCAGAAACAACCAAAAATACCTCATTAAACGAAGCATTGTCATAAGTGCTATTCTCATGATCAAATGATCGAATACTGCTATTTGAAACACAAGAATTTATTTTTCAATTATACATTTAAGAAATTATGCTTGGGCTTTTCTTTAAACTGAGTGCCGATTCTCGAAAAATTCGGAATGGTGCGTGAATCATTAGAGAAGGAAGTTTTCTGCTCTTCTAGATAGTGAGTTGAGATTTCTGAATCAGATTCATGGATTTTCGGGCCATTAAAGTGTTTTTTTGCCCTGCGATATACGTATATCGTTCCGAAATCTATCAAGCCCCACGTTCGGCAAAAAAACTTTGCTAGCTTGTAAAACTTATAATTCAAGCGTTAAGGCTAACAGGTGATCAAGACAAAGAGAAGGAAAGAACGAGATGAAATGAAAATGGATAGGAAAGCGGAGAAAAATGCATGAAAATTGATGCAACTACAGGGAATCAAGCTGAGCGAAAAAAAAACAGTGCAGAGGGAAAGACGTGTCGCACTATTTCATCAATCAATTGCGCATTGGCATCGATCATGCATAAACTGTAAGCGCGCTCGTTAGTTGTGGAGCGTTGAAACGCGGCTGAGTACGCGCGGGTCACCGAGCGACAGGGCATAAGCGGCTCGTTAGCAGCGGGCATAATCGCGTTCTTCTTCAAATTTGCTCGTAAACTGTCCGTGCACAGATAACCTGCCAGCAAGCTGTTCAGAACCCCATACGCTGCCCGTAAGCTGTTAATAAACTTCTGAGTAGTTCTCCGCCGCTGGCTTCCGCGGCATGTCTGCTAATTGTCAATTTCGAAATCTGACCCATCGCAGACGTCCCGCAAAAACCAGCGGCACCGAATCGCCGATGTATAACTAGGGCCATACCGATGCCGCAAAAGCATGAATAGGGTGTTAGAAATGGCTCATACCTTAGTGGTTAATAATTGTCTCTCACATATTCGCGGTATAATTTCTTTGGTATTGGCGATTCACACGTGCGCGATAGGCGAACGTAGTGGGAAGAACATTACCTGCTGTCCCAAGCGATACGGCTGATAATGTGACGACATGTATGCTAGGCAATCTACCACAATCCCTAACAAACCAGTTGGGCAGGCAATCTGTGACTACTTCGAATCCTCTACCTTCGCTGTCTGTTCATATCTTTCAATCCGAAGTTTTTCCGTTGTCACCCAATCTAGGATAAATTTCTCCGCCAAGCAACAATTTCCTATTCCAGTTTGTGCTCTGGGAAAGCCTCAATTTGCCAGGAGTCCCATGAGCGTTTCCTCAGGCGAAGTGCTCGTAGAATACTTGCTATGCTTTTCTTTTTTTTTCTTTGCTATTTTTTTTTCGATAATTCTATCATTTTGTACTCGATTGCATCTAGCTTCTCCATCAAAGGTTAGACGTGCTAAATGTATAATCAAACTCTGGGTAAGGTGAAGCCGCGACGTTGCCATGATAGCTTTATCAAAAAAGACGGGCTGTTGATTTTGAGAAAACGCAGGGGTAGAAATGGACAAACAACCGCTCCGCTCCCAGGTAGCGAAATGATAGCTGCATCGCGGTTTCCTAGAGATTGGATACAAGCCATACACACTAGGGTATCCTAAAGTCTATCCGATTTCCACCAGTCAACTGTTTTTCCGCGCAACATTTCAAGAAAGTATTTAATCAAGGAATGTTATAGCAACTTTTCAGTGGAAGTCGATGAAAGTCCGATGCGATAGTGTGTAGAATGTTCTCTCTACACATATTGGTCAAGTTTCCTTTAAAGCAAGTCATCTTGAAGAAAGTAGAGCTTTTTTCGATTGAGAAACCACATCAAAACGTGGCAAACAACTTTCATTCTCGTATCTCGACTGAGAAAAATAAGGTCTGGAAATTTAGTTTCCAGTGTTTTTTTCACGGCTTTTTCAGCCTGGTTGTCATACGGGGTACTACATAGAGCTGCTATCATATGTGGAATACCCAGAATTGAGATTCGTCGTGAACATTGTTTTTGTTTTTCACCTCAAATTTAGCACTTTTTTCCACCAGTAGAATTTATGAACTTTATAATAATATTGCATAAAAATGAAATTAAATGAACTATGACTGAACGAATGAAGTCCGCAAGTTTCCTGCCTGTAAAGTGAAATTAGTTTGCAAATATCGAAACGTCCATTTAGCTCCGGATAGGACAGCTGTGATCGGACTTTCTTCTAACTATAAGTAAGGCTGTATGGAACCTTTGTCATGTCTATTCATTCGTCTATGTTTTCCGAACTGGCTGTCGTCCAGATTCTGATTCAAGGTCAAATGGCAAAAACGCGTCAGAAGTATGCATACGGAATCAACTTTCGCTCATCATCTTTGATCTATCTGTAAGAGCGACTGTTCGCTGAGACGATCGATCGTTTGTATATCCGTCATAAAGGTTTCAACTCTCTGGTGTTTCTTTTTGGCAGTTTTCCCCATTTTTGATCTCGTCTGATACTGTTATTCATAATATGTTTATCTAACTTCGATTCAACCCCCTTATTTTCAGTTCGTAGCCACTCCAGGTCCTTGAACACTCGTAGGATTTCCGCTTACAAGTTGTATTAAACTGGTCGCAGAATGTACAATACCGCGCAAATTTTTTGCAAAAAAAATGATTTGCAGCATTTTTTGCGCTCTCAAAGCGCCGCATGGAAATAACTAGCTTCAAAGTAGTCCGATTTCAAAATGGAAGTCATTTCTGAATTGCTGTCATCGAGTGCTATACGACAGTGTTACAAAATGGTAGATATCTAACTGTTTTGCTTCGCCACGAGAGGTTCATGATTTGGCATAAAAAGTAATTGTGAGAAACTCGGTAAAATATGCATTTGATTTGTCATGGGATTTAACACAGAAGAAACACTAAAAGATCGATAAAATGATCTACCATTGATTTGGATGTGCGCTTTCTTACTAAAAATCGAAACATTGAGTGTGGTTTTGAAAGAGCTAATCTCGCGCTTTCTGAGAACAATTATTGCTCACAGTTAAAGTTTTCAAGTCTAAGCTCCTTGAAATATTATTTTGTGGTTCCCACCTTATATTTCATTTTTGACGAATCTATGTATGTCAGGGCTCTATAAAACGCGCGTGATTTGGCCTTTCAAAACCACACTCAATTTTCTGATTTTTAGTAAGAAAGCGCACATCCAGATCAATGGTACATCATTTCAACGAGCTTTTAGTGTTTCTTCTGTGTTAAGTCCCATGACAAATCAAATGCACCAAGTATTTCACTTATTTTAACGAGTTTCTCACAATTATTTTTTATGCCAAATCATGAACCTCTCGTGGCGAAGCCAAACAGTTAGATAATTTCATTTCATTTCAACGAAGGTTTCCTTCAGAGATAGGAAGAAGAAATCAGGGCATCTAGACGGGGAGGTTGCCACCCACGATTCAAGACAAACTAAAGTCGGGCCGAATGAGACTGTCTGTCCACGCGGTTGGCGGGCGGGTTGATCGGCCATCGCGAAGGTGTTTTTTGGGCCTGTGAGTTGATTAGCAGGACTATCAGGCGAATAGTGAACAATACCTGAGCCGGTTGTATCTCATTTTTGAAGAGGTTCGTCCGAAAATTGCCCTCGTGATGGCCGTTCAACACGCACGCCGACCGCGTGGGCAGACAGTCTCATTCGGTCAGACTTTAAATGGACCAATGAGTGGTAAGGCTGCCAAACGAAGTGTTTCTGTAGACCTTTTTTAAAAACAATGATTGATAGCACTAATAGGCATCATTTATCAGAAATTTTCTTCGTTTCTATCAATAAGGCCCCGGTCAGAGTTGGTGCTATTTGCATCTGTAACCCACCAACTCCCCCCAACACCCCCCGACACCTACCCGGTCGATACGTATGATTAGAATGATGGAGTGAGGTTGAGAAAATCACTCGGTGTATCCAACTAGATATGACGATGATTACGTGGCCAACAGGATTGCACATGTTCAGAGAGTCAGTGAAGGAGAGTATGGTGAAGTAACGGAGGTAGCAGTAAGGTTAGCTTTCTAGTGATACGCAATATTTTATCATCGGCCCGCCCACCCGGTGATTTTTTCATCCGCCGTCATCCACGTATTGCATGGATATCGATCGCGTCGGATACACTGAGTGATTTTCTCAACCTCGCTCCATCATTTCAATCATACGTATCGACCGGGTGGGTGTTGGGGGGGGGGGGTGTTGGAGGGATACACCGGGTGATTTTTACATCCCATTTCCAATGCTTTCAGTGTGTATCGACCGGGCTGTATACGTCGGCTCATCCAACTATGACTGGGGCCTAAGTCTTGGGTGCCCCCTCCCGTCCCCCCCCGCGTCTGGAATAGACCCGAAAACAGGCCGTTCATGGCCTTTCTGCCCATCGCACCTGCTCGGCACTGTAGGAAACACGTTACTTTTCCCAGCGCTCTGTGGACTCCCAGTTGGGTCCCGCCCACTTTTACCGGCGCATTGTGCACTCCCACTTGGGTCCCGTCCACAGTTCCCGGCGCTCTGTGGACTCCCAGTTGGGTCCCGCCCATATTTACCGGCGCGTTGTGCACTCCCATTTGGGCCCCGTCCACAGTTCCCGGCGCTCTGTGGACTCTCAGTTGTGTCCCGCCCACTTTTACCGGCGCGTTGTGCACTCCCACTTGGGTCCCGTCCACTGTTCTCGGCGCTCTGTGGACTCCCAGTAGGGTACCGCCCACTTTTACCGGTGCGTTGTGCACTCCCACTTGGGCCCCGTCCACAGTTCCCGGCGCTCTGTGGACCTCCAGTTGGGTCCCGCCCACTTTTACCGGCGCGCTGTGCACTCCTACTTGGGTCCCCTTTACATTTCCAGAGCTCTGTGCACTCCTAATTGGATTCCGGCCACTTCTTTCGGCGCCCTATGCACTCCCAGTTGGGTCCCGACCACTCTTCGCGGCGCACTTTGCACTCCCTTTTGGGTCACGTCCACTTTTCCCTGCGCTCTACGCACACCCACTTTTCCCCCGTCCACTTTTTACGGCGCACTACGCACACCCAGTTGGGAAGCGCCCACTTTATACAGCGCTTGGCGCACTTCAATTCGTGTTCACGGAGCATATGATCCCTGATGGACCTGAGGCACAACGTCTCTCGAGCTCTATTAAGTCTTATCACGTTATCACTCCACTTCTCTTGAAAGACCGACCAAACTTCTTATCACTAAATTCCTTTGACACACACACACACACACACACACACACACACACACACACACACACACACACACACACACACACACACACACACACACACACACACACACACACACACACACACACACACACACACACACACACACACAGAGTTTAAAATTCGCTTTTTTTTGATATCTCGAGACCCACTGCGGGAATTTTTCTGAAATTTGGGCAGTGTTGGGAACCCTTACTGCTCAATCTTTTGTTAAAGTCCCTTTTTTCAAGACTTCTCCCGAACCAAGATTCTGGAATGAGGGGTGTGCGCAGAAGCAATCCTTTTCCAAATCAGGTGCGCGCTTCGCGCCCACCACAATTTTTATATTGCACAGGATGGAATCCCGGCCAAATTCGAACACAATCAGATGATTTAGCCATTCAATGTGAGACATTTGAGAATTTTTTGCAACATCGTTCTATTTCGATGTCTCATGAATGTATTATTCTTCCGAGATCAAGTTGAGAGCTTGTTTGAAACCAGATTCCATTAGAGATATTGGGTGTGATATGACACATCTCCCAAGCCTATAATATTCAAATACATTGCAGAACTAATCACTTAGCAGGGTCGCAGTCAACAATCAAAGCACTGACCATTCACGCCGCGATGACAACTCTGGAAAAATGTTTCTAAAATTCCCAAAAATACACAGACGGAACGAGCTTACCCTTCTCTGAGAGGTTTGACCGAGAAATAGCCTGCCAGACTCCGCAGCGGCTCTTGGTATGTTGTTTCTCGGCTATATTTCGGCTACTTCTTGTTTGTTCACGGAATTGGCTATAAATAGTCGAGGAATAACCGAGAAATAACAAGAAATAACCGAAAATAAACGAGACGCTGTCGGCACACCAACACGCGACGGGGCCGTCGCCGGCTTGCCGAGCCGGAATACGGGTCCGCCAGCGGTTGGGTGGGGCCTCAAGAGGCTGAGCGGGATCCAAGTGCCTCAACCTTGGGTACTTGAACCGACGGGAGTGTTGATATCTGAATCATACCTAAAAAATGCGTCGTAAACTTTCCTCGAGAGCATTATTTCTCGGCTATTTGGTAGCTATTTCGTGGCGAGCATTAATTGGCTGCTAATTCTCTGCTATTTGACAGTAGCCAGCTTTTTCCCGGCTATTTGTTGGCTGTTACGCGGAAAGAAGGCATTTTATGGCTATTTCTCGGCTATTTCCCGGCCGAAACTCTCAGAGTATGCTACTTAACGATTCCATCGAATGAGTCAACAGTTAAGGGGTGCGCGGAACGTTAAAGGCACAGTCCAAGCTCAAGGACGAAATCTGAGATTTCCATATAATTGTGAATTAGATGCACCGTATAAAGCACCTGCCAAGTGTGAGCCCTCAATTCCTCCGAATAAGCGAGATATAGGTGGAAGCCACCCTGGGGCTCCCACATCCCAAAGCCATTTTGGCACGCCCCTTATACCATCTTTCGATCAGGTTTTTTTCCCTCTATTCAGGTTGGCTCGCATACATCGGTTGCAAATGTCGGAAGTTACAAGCTTCGGACAGTTCGTCCACCACGCTCCCGCAGCCCAATTTTTGAGGCATAACTCCGTTTCTAGTGGGTATTGTACGATATCAGAGACATGTTGGAATCAGCGCGGGACCGTTTTCAAGATAGGCAGAAACCCAGAAAAACGATTCTGAGGTTGGACTTGTGCCCTTAAAGGCAGCAGACACACTCAAAAAAGGTATAGATTTCATGTCCTAAATCAAAGGTTTTAAGCTAATAGTGTGGGAAACTAAAGAAAAAAACCAACAAACACCGTATGCAAATACAGGAATAACGGCTGTTTTTGTTATGGGGTAAAATTGGACGAGTTGTTCCCGAGCTGTTGAAATAGCTGATATTAACGATAAAACTGTTGGAATAGCGAAGCCGATAGACTCTTACAGCCTGTACCCTTTATAAAACGTCGTAATTCACATCATTCGAGGCGCGAGCGCCGCGGGCGATGCCTCAGCCTCCGTCTGCCCTCCGCTCTCTCACTGTCTCTAACCTCCGCTCCGCACCTGCACGCGTAGGAACCATGCGGATTTCGCCGTTTTATAGCCTGTGCCAGAACACTCACCTCGTTGGAAGCTTCAAAAACCAGCCGAAGTGACCGTATTCGTATATTGAGGGGGCGGGGTTGAAAGGTAATGGGCGTGGCTGACAAAAATTTTCGACTCAAGTTTCGTAGTTTTCACTCGTTTTTGACGCTTCTATCGGCGTGAGCGTTCTACTAGGGGCCATACGACCCAAGTAGCGTAGTTACAACTTTTTCGAACGTGTCTGCTGCCTTTAAGGACATCCTTAAATTCAGTGTTCACGATTTAAAATTTTCTAGTATTTCCACAGAAACGTAAGCTTTGGGACCTACCGATGAAAAGAGTGAAGGGAGAATCACGAAAAACCATAGGGAAGTGGGTGAAAATCGCGTGGGCCAGTCAATCCATTGGTCCACCCCGCTTCCCAAACTAATCCTTTCTGAAGAAGCGTGAACACGTAAACAGCCGGTCAGCAAAGGTGATGGCTTCTATAAGAAGCAGTGGATAAGGTGGGTCACGTTATCACATGGAACGACTTCATTCTTTGACACCGGTCAATCTTTACATTCCCAAAGATATGACGTCACACAAGATTTCCTGCTTAGGCGTAAAAAAGTGCTTTCTCGTCACTTTCTGCTGTTCTTCCTGACTCTACTGTCACTACTGTCACAGTAAGCTCTTAACCTATAATAATCTGTAAGAAACTGAACATCCAGGATTTCTCGTGAACACTGCCATTAAAGGCAGTGGTCGCAACCAAATATGATTGTCGTTTTTTTCTTTCTGAACCATAGTTTCGTTGCGGTGGAGACAGCGGTCCGAGAGGTGAAGGTTGCTTAGGATACCTGAGTGAGGAATGGTGAAGGCTCCCTATAGACTTGCAACTTCAAAAATTTGCCGTTTGCTTAATCCTCTTTTCTTGCATTCAATATTTTTTTTAAATCATTAATTTTTGAAAACTTTTTTCGTTAGCTGATCTCCTTTTGAAAATCACTATTCTTAATCAAGTGATCTGCCTAGGTCCTGAAAAATTTTCTTTGAGCTGTCTTGGAGTCAAAAACTGTTTGGAAAATTTTTCCAAGCGATTTTTGAAAAACTACCCGTTCTTCGCTCAAAAAATTTTTGTCTTATAAGACGAAACTTTGAACGGAGCTGTTTCTAAAGTCTTCATGGAATTTGCGTCGAATAATATTTCACGTTGAGAAAAATACGTTTCCAGTCTCTCAGCCGATTTCAATTTATGAAGTAACGTTTCTTTCACTAAAAGCAATCAGTTTTTCATCTATAACTTTTTTACCCTGGAAGATAGCCCTTTGGTGAAGGTTGTTTTCGGAATCCCCATAGAATTATGCATCGAATAAAGTTTTCATTTAAAAAAATACGTTTCCCTTTTACCAGCCGATTTCAGTTTATAAAGTGCATTTTTTTGCCTGCAATTATCGGTTTTTCGTCCATAACTTTTTTTGTGCTTTGAGATAGACCTTTGTTGAAGGTTGTTTTCGAAATCTCGAAGGAATTCTGCGTCGACTAGAGTTTTCAGTTTGGAAAATATTTTCTCCATCCTTCAGCCTAATTCATTTTACGAAACACTGGTTTTTCGCCTATAACTCTTTAACCGTTGAAGATGAGGTTCTAGTGAAGAATGTTTTTGAAATCTGCGTAAAATTCTGCGTCAAATGGTATATCGGGTTCCTGACTTTGCTTGCCGCATAAGTCAGCCAGGTCGGTGGAGCCGAGCCCCGGTTAGGCTCCAGGAGAACTCTGCGTCTCCTACTTACACAATAGAGGCGAGAGCACCCTATGGATATAACTATGGAGCTCGGCTCCACCGACCTGGCTGGCTTATGGAGCCAGCAACGTTAGGAACCCGATATACCATTCGACGCAGAATTTTACGTAGATTTCAAAAACAGCCTTCACCAGAACCCTATCTTCAACGGTTGAACAGTTGTAGGAGAAAAAACTGCGTTTCGTAAAACAAATTAGGCTGAAGGATCGAGAAAATATTTTTCCAAACTGGAAACACCAGTCGACGCAGAATTCCATCGAGATTCCAAAAACTACCTTCAACAAAGGTCTAACTCCAAGCACAAAAAAGTTATGGACGAAAAACCGATAAATTCAGGTAAAAAATGCACTTTATAAACTGAAATCGGCTGGAAAAAAGGGAAGCGTATTTTTCAAAAATGAAAACGCTATTCGATGCAGAATTCTATGATGATTCCGAAAACAACCTTCACCAAAGTTCTGTCTTCCAGGGTAAAAAAGTTATGGCCCAAAAACCGGCAGTGACACCCACCCAATCTCGAAAATGACTTGCATGAGTGTTGGGTCACTTTCATTCTTTTTCGGGGCGTTTCACCGGTTGTCACCTTTTTTTCCCTCGGACAGAAAATAGGGCTGACCGCGCGCAGCGATAGGACCGACTGCGGGATCGGCGACGTTCCGACCGCCCCATTGCGAGCGTTCCGAACGTTATCCCGCCGCGGTCAGTACGAAAGGGTGCGCGTTCCGAACGCAAATCTTTATCACGGCACTTTGCGTTCGGAACGCGGGCAAATATGATATCACGGCGCCCTTCCGATGGGAGGGGTTCAGAACAGCACAATACGCCAGCAGGGGATCCTACAATCATGGTTCTCACTACTGGCTATTACAGTATAAAATAGCCAGTACTGGATATCACGATTGTGGGACTCCAGGCTAGCGTATTGCGGACCAACATAACACGACAATGATAAAACACAAATTTATTACCAAATTAATCACTTGATGGTACATCAATTAGTAATGAAACGATAATTGTGAAACACATTGCGTTTGTTCACAATAATGGCTAACGGTTATAAACAAAAATATGCAGCGAAATACAACACACGATCGAGTTCAAAAGTTTCTAAAAAATGACTTCAAATACTTGAAAAAAACGCATTAGAAATATGGACCAATTTTGATGTCAGAATCCAAAAAAATAGTGCACGTTGGTGTGATTTTAAATGTCAAATATTCGAAAAAACAAGTGAAAAAAATTTAGTAACTGAAAAATTACACACTCGAATTGCGAGTTCCCCTTTTGTGTCACATCCAGTCAAGTTATTCATATTTTGAGTGTCGTTACTGTAAAACTTTGATCCGCATTCATTTATTGCGCTTCCACTCTGTTATATGAAACATTATGTTTGAACAACACCATTTCCAATTATTTCAAATCATCTTTCAAAAACTGTGAACCCAAAAATTAAAACTTTTACAGCGCACAAAAGTGAAGTCAACTGAGACTGTTTCTGACTGAGAACCCAAAAGGTAACGGATCATTGTTTTCCAAGGACACAGATACCCAGACCGCGTTTAAAAACAATAGAGCTAACTATGAGACTGCACATTCGAGATTCCCTACAGCTAAGAAGCGAAATCTATATCATTAAACGAGATAATGGTAGTAGGGCATGTTATAAGGTTAGTAGAACTTACAAAGAGCTTTCCATGTGAAACTAAGTGGGCATCTACAATACCCGCACTAAGTTTTGTAAAAACGGGGAGCATTTGGCAAACTTGGCAAGAAAGCGTCCTATGCATGTAAATCTTTCGAACGAAGACTTTTTTGAATTCTGAAAATGCTGTCATATCCACAGATCAAATTTCTACCTAATTATATTAGTTGTGGGCCGAAGTTCCCTAAAATCGCTTTGTTTTTGAAGGAAACAGTTTTTGCCGTCGTTTTTCAAAGACGTCGCGCGCGGCGAAGTGCGGCGAAACTTGGAGCACTATTTGTAAGAATAATGGGAGAGCAATTTGTATGCTCTCTTCATAAGTAAAGTGCAGTTGGCAGAATCTCACGGTTTGTTGTGGTTGAATCTTGAAATCCTTCATTAAACATGCTTGAGAACTACCTGAAAAGTCGGAGTTTTGTTGCGAAAACCCCGGGGTCTAAAATGAAGGATTTCGGGAATTTACCCGACATAAACATTGAGATTCTCTTACCTCCACCTAATTTATGAAGAAAGCATACAGAATGCTCTTCCATTACTTGTACAAATACTGCTCAAAGTTTCGCAGCACTTAGCCGAGCGCGACTTCTTTGAAAAACGATGGCAAAAACTATATCCATCAAAAACCAAGCGATTTTAGGGAACTTCGGCCTACAACTCACATAATTAGGTAGCAATTTGACCTGTGATTATGATAGCGTTTTCAAGATTCAAAAAATCTTCGATCGAAAAAGTTACGTGAACCGGACGCTTTTTTGCCAAGATTGCCAGATGCTCCCCGTTTTTACAAAACTTAGCGCGGGTATTGTACCAACTCGGGCAGTCGGGGCTTAGTACGTCGGCACAATACCGTTAGTATCGTCCATCACTGGATGAGAGATCGCCGCGGCACTGCTTGGCGGGAAAAATGGGCGATCGATGGCCACTCTCTCCTCGTTTTCCCGCGCGCAATTTTGCCCGCCAAGCAGCGTCGCGGCGATTCCTCATCCAGTGATGGACGATACGCAAGGGCAAACCTGGCGTACTAACGCTCGTTGTGTGCAGGAGCTGCTGGTGGCGGCAGCATATCCTACCAACGTATGCTGGCGTACTAACGCTCGTTGTGTGCAGGAGCTACTGGTTGCAGCAGCATATCCTGCCAACGTATGCTGGCGTACACAAGAACGATAGTTAAGTGCGCCAGAATCGGGCTACCGTAATCTTAGCCGTAAAATAAATTGTTTGGCGACGGTTTTTCACGGACGAAACAACTCATTTGACGGCAGATAATGGATTTTTGTTCGTCAGTGTCGTGTCAGCGCTCAATTCATAAAGGACCTCAAGAAGACGGTTTTTTGTTATTGGAGAGCTCGGTGAATGGACCCAAAACGACTTTTTTATTTCTTGCGCTTCCTTTCAGTACTTTTCATGAGCGTCGTAGTTTCTTCGCTTATTCATGAAATTGATTGAAAACCGAACATGAGTACCGGAAAATGGATGTTAACAGAAAATCACGGAAAGAGTTTTCCTAATTAGTCATTCATTGTCTATGTGGATTCGCATAGCAAGGCAGTCATATTGGGAAGATAACTGCTTAAGCTAGCAAAGATTCGTAGGTATCAGATAGCATTGGGAAGAGAATTGCTGGCAAAGAACTAGCAAAGGTTCATAGGTGTTAGATTTGGAGCAAACTGCTGATCACTTTTTGGAATACCAGTAAACAAGCCTTTCCTACTAAAATGGTATGGTAGGCAAAGGAGTTGTTTTGAAAAAAATATTACGGATTGTTTCTATAAGTAATTTGAAGAAAATAGCGAATGTTAGCGCGAGTTGAAGTTTGAATCACGGAAATTGTTGAGTACACCTAAAACATTATCATTCCAACTCCTACCATTACCAGGAATCCCAGAAAACTCTCAGATGGGATAGAAACATTGAGAAAAGTCATGGTTTCTCAATATATGATTAACGCCGTCGAGTGAGTCGTTTCTTCCGTGAAAAACCGTCGTCAAACAATTTATTTCACGGCTAAGATTACGGTAGCCCGGTTCTGACGCACTTAACTATCGTTCTTGTCTGGCGTACTAACGCTCGTTATCGACTGAGTTTGGACTGCCACCCTCCTTACCGGTGTTGGGTATAATTCTTGTCACCGCCAGCAGCAAGGAGGCCACCCACGCCGCGATCCGCAACAAGGGCATCATCTTCGCCGCGGTCCACAACGAGGAGGCTTTCCTCAAGATGGGCCTTGGGGATGACCCGCTAAGCGTTCAAAATTAACGTCCGAAAGTGACACAAGGTCACCTCCTCGGAGTGGCCTCAAAACGGCAACTGCCCCCTCAGCGAGACTGGCCGCCTTATATACCCGCCGCCGTCGTACAAGAGGTTGCTCCAATGTTCATTCGTATCAGATAAATTAATGGAGGAGAGTGTCAGCAGACACTAGGAGAGAGGGGCTGGCAATAGCACGCGTAGCGCGATAAACAAGGCGTTAAAACGCCAGCACATGCAGCAGGAGCTCCTGGTCGTAGCCAGCGTATCCTGCTGTTACCAGCAGCTACAGCACAGGTGCTGCCGATCCCTTTGTGCCGGCGTACTAACGGTATTGTGCCGACGTACTAAGCCCCGACTGTCCGAGTACAACTGTCACAACGAAGTTATGAAAAAAATCTAGTCGGGGACAAGCTAGAGTTAGTCCCGGAAAGTGTTTCAGACCTAGCTCTGCTACGACGGCCTCTCCAAATGTTGTGCGCAGAAACTCATCGGGATCATCGTACTGTGGTGCAGCCTTTCCTAGAACAATAATCTCTCTGGATTCAACTGCTAAACTGCAACACAGAACGCATACCTCGCTTTGTAGGCTTCGATTTGTTCCATCTGGTCTTCCGCGTCGTCGCTTCGAGCCTTCCCATGCGAAATCTCTCAAAAATTTCTGGAAAATAGAACCTACATATTTAAGTCGCAAACGTCGTGAGCCTATATTGCAAACACAGATTTATAAGTTGGCTGTGTTTAAACTGTAGCAACAAGTGTCAGAGTAGCTTATTACTGAAAAAAGCTGTTTTGTGAATTCCCTGTCAAGTGTGCACACTATGCACATTTTATGCATACATTAAGATGCAAAAGCTACTTCTCAACTTGAAGGCAGCAGACTCGCTCGAAAACGTTGTTGGGATAACTACTAGGGTCGCATGGCCCTTAGTAGAACACTCGCGCCGTTGGAAGGGTCAAAAACTAGTCTAAACTACTAAACTTGAGCAATGGAAGTCAAAAGATTTCGTCAATCCAGCCCACGAGCTTCGACAACCCCGCCTCCAAATACGAACTCGTCCAGATTGATTCTTCGAATACAGTCACTGTGGCTGGTTTTTGATGCTTAAAATTAGGTGAGCGTTCTAGCAGAGGCCGCAGAAGTCTATCGGTTCCGCCATCTCAACCGCTTTGTCGCTAATGTTCACTGCTTCAACCGCGCGCAGTGTAACTCGTCCATTTTTACCCGATATCAGAAGCAGCCGTTATTCCTATATTTGCATACAGTTTTCGTTTGTTTTTTCGTTAGCTCCCATTACTACCTGCTCCAAACATTTGATTTATGTCATAAAATCGATACCATTTTCGAGCGCGTCTGCTGCCTTTAAAACACTTTTCTGGATACAGCGAAAAAAATCACTAATGGTCCCTATCCGCTATTAGGTGAAGCTCGCGCACTAGTCGGAGAAGCAGTCGAAACAACACAATTTTGATCATCAACTTGGCCCGGCAGTGCATTGCCTGGATCATATTTAGTTCGATCTCGCAAGCTCTGCGCTCCTTTCTCTACACGGAACATTTCAAATCAGACCCAAAAGTCTAAAACTTTCCCATATGCCTCGACAAAACCTTTTGCAACCTACACACTTTTTGCAATTGTGCGAAATACTCCAGGAGCCAAGCCCATTTTGAGGAACATCGAAAATACGAATTCAGAAAAAATTCAGAATTCAATTTCCCAAGCACTCATTTTGCCCTTGCGCGCACTCCTTCTAAAGCCCCGCCCACTTTTCGGCGCATCTTAAACACCTCTTCGAAACTATGCACACCTACAACGTCGCTCCAATTTTTTCCTCAAATCCCAAAGCACTTTTTTGCCGTTCTGCGTACTCCTGGCTAAGCTCGTCCCACTTTCGAAACATTGAAAACACTCCTTTGGAACTCTTACACACATCCAACGACAACGCACACCTTGTTTTCAAACTTCTACCCACTTTTTGCCCTTGTGCGCACTCTCCATGAAGCCCCGCCCACTTTCGGTAAATTGAAAACCTGCCTCCGAAGCCTTCACACACCTCCAGCCTTATTCCCCATACTTTTTAGAATTTCAAAGGACTTTTTTTGTTGCTGTGCGCACTCCTGTAGAAGCCCCGCCCACATTTCGCAACATTGAAAACTTGCCCTCGAAACCCTTGCATACCTCCAGCGCTGATCCCAACACTTTTTCGAATTTCAATGCACTTTTTGCAGCTGTGCGCACTCCTGTCGAAGCCCCGCCCACTTCCCATCCCTTTCCTTTCACGCCTTTAAAGCTTCCTACTTGTTTCCCTCAAAGCTACCCACCCAATTTATTCCCTACCCACCTTCCACAACATTCTGCACATGCCTTCATCAACCGACGGTCAACACCCGTTTTCAATAAGATTATTCTTGCTAATAACCTAGCGTAAACAACGCAGGCAATCATATAAAGGGGTGTACACACAGGAGACACAAGGGGAACACACAACCATGCAGTGGAAGGAAAGAAAAATGAAGAAAATCATTAAAAAAGCGAGATGACACGGAGACTGCAGCAGAAATAATCGACGATTCCGGTGTGAAGTTTAATGTGTCCTCGCCGCTACACACCACTCATTTTCTTTCACGTCTGCGCGCGGTTGGTCCCAAAGTTGCGCGGTTTCTGCCCTATTTGCAAATTTTTCGCGCGGTCGGAACGAAAAGAGGTGAGAGCCGTGAAAAGGGCAAAAGCGGTCGGAACGCTCGCAACTTTTCAAGATCGTACTGACCGCGTTCCTTGCGCGCGGTCAGCCCTATTCTGCTTTCTGCGCGCGGTCGGTACTGAGGGCGAAAACTTGCTCGCGGTCAAGCCTATTTCCGGTCCGAGCCAATCGTGAAGGTTCCCCTTTTCACCTGCCCAGGGGTGAAGGTTGGTGGAGTACATGGCTCCACCCAACGAAGCTATGCTCTAAACCCTCTTCTGGGTCTCGAGTAGTAGGACCTAAAAGAGAAAATCGCGAAAAAACCACTGTTCTGGGCCAAATTTGAAGCCTAAACTTTCTTGTATTTTGATGGTAGACGAGACCACTCCCCATCATCGGCATCGGTGACCTCTTATATGAAGAACACTAGCTGGCTTGAAATTGAATTTCAATCAATGAACCTTCGTATTTATGTACACATCTAGTCAGAAACATTGACTGGAGTGCTTTCTTTCATTGCTCAACTGTGTTTATTAGGTGAATTTACATTTATTTCTTCTTCTGAGTGTCGATGGTTTTTGACTTCTCGGCATGAGACTGCAATCTTTTTGGTCGGCGCTGTGCACGTGTGCTCGAACTGGCAGCTTTGGGCACTAGAAACTCTAGTTCTAGTCTGTTTTCACCGCGCTACCTTCATAGTTTTTTAACTGTTTTTGATCTAAGCTGATTTTTGTAGTTTTTTCGATAACGTTTTTCATCGTGACCACTGCCTTTAATGGATACTGCTACATGATAAGGCGCAATGCGTCTATCCCTGTTGTTGATTTCGGGGGATAAAGCTAACAGTACCTTGCTGTCCAGAGGAGTTTCCAGCAGGCACTGCGAACCCGTTGCTTTCGATGACCGAGGGCTTTGCAGTGTATGATAGCGCGTGCGATGCCGTGAAAAGCCATTTTAGGGTATGCGATCGGATTTCTTAACAGTGGTCACGATCAAATATGCTCGTCTTCCTTTCCTTTCTAAACCCTTTTCTGGGTTTCGAGTAGTAGGACCTGTGAGAAAAAATCGCAAAAAAACCGCTGTTTCAGGCCAAATTTGAAGCCTAAACTTTCTTGTCTTTCGATGATCTCTAATACCAAGAACCTCAGCTGACTTGAAATTGAATTTCAATCAATGAACATTACTCATCCAGACAAAAACATTGACTGAAGTGCTTGCTTTCGTTGTTCAACTGTTTTTATTAGGTCAATTTTCATTTACTTCTCCATCTGAATGTCGATGATTTTTGACTGCTCAGCATGAGACTGCGATCTTTTTGGGCGGAGCTGTGCACGTGTGCACGAATAAGCAACTTAGGATCTTAATAAATCTAATCTTAGCTCATTACTTGCCGCGTAACCTTAGTGGTCCTTTATCCGTTTGCGGATCAGGCTGATTTTCATGGTTTTTTTCCACAGCGTTTTTCATCGCGACCACTGTCTTTAACGCTCGCAGGTGTTCGTCCAGCCGCTTACATAGTGGCTGCATGGTCTCTCCAACGAAGTTTTGTCTACAAACTTTGGTTGCGGTAGCGGTCCGAGTATAGATCTCATACACTGGAGAGGGCTAGCGCAGCTCTACAGGGGGGGGGGCAACCTCCGAAGTGATAATTTGGCTCGATCTGAACCCTGCCATCACTGCCTTGAAGCCCTGCCGTCACTGCCCCGCAGTGCTAGCGTCACCCTCCCCCACCCCCCGGAAAACGTCGCCGCTCTCCTCCAAAAATATCCCTTCTGACAGAAACTGAAAGCTCCCTTCGCGGGCCGGCCCTGTTAGGCCGAATGCGGCTCTCTATGAGGTGAGGCGCCTTTTATACCGGTTAAGCGCGTGATAGAGAGATCACAGGAGAAATCAAGTCAAATCGGGACAGAACGTGACGTGAATGACGATTCGCGCGTTTGGCCTACTATGCCTTCTCCGGCCTTTATTGTCATAAACTACCTTCTCCGACTTCTTCCCATCCTTTCCGCATCTTTCTCTCGGGGGGGGGGGGAGGGGGGGGGTCAAGCGCTGAAGGAGAGCTCCTCGGGGGAAGCCTTTGCTGTCGCTCCCCCAAGTCGAAAACGGGGTCTATTGTGCTGCGCTTGCCCCCCCCGCAGTGTATGAGATGTTTTGCTGTGTCAATAAGGCTCAAATACGGTCGTTTTGACTCGTTTCTGACGCTTCCAACCATGTGAGCGTTCTATCGGGGCCGCACTATATAATTAGCTTCGCCGTCTTCACCACTCTTGCGAGCGCGCATGCTGCCTTTAACGGCAACAATATCAACTTGAACATACCGTTACCCGCTTTCTCATCTAACCAGGAAATCTCGCAAGGCCATCCCCGCCATTTCAAACATGATGAATGTTTTCTGGTTTATTCTTGCTGTCCCCGAATCTGACATCGGATTTTGCTGCGGACACATCCGAACGAAATTAAAAGCGTTTTTGAAGCTCCGCGAGAAAGCCAACTTTTGCTGTGTTGAAAAAAGTTCTTCCTGATACGACTCAAAACTTTCAGATGGTGGTTATTTATTGTGCTGAACGCGAATCTGGGGTCTATTTGTTGTTAGACTTTGGTTTACTGTAAGGTACGGTAGCTATAATGCCTTTCAGCTGGCGTTACCTACCGTAGTATTTCGAAAATCGAAAAATGGAACTCAAATCCTTGTTCGTCGTCCCAAATAACACCCACAGAATAGTTTTGACCCAAATCTGAGACTTTGACCATTCTACCGTTTATCCGCCGTTACCGACAGTAATTTATCGAAAATCGATAATCTGGTTGCAGATTCGTGTTCAGCGCTCCAGAATACCCTCACAAAAAATTTTGGGTCTCGCCTATCAAACCATTCCAGAAATCTTCGAATATTGTGTTTTACCGTCAAAAATTTTCCCCGATTCCCCGTCAAAAATTCTATGATCAAAATATTTTGAATTCTTTCGAAAACGGTCAATTGAGCATCAGATCCGTGATCGGAACCTCAGAAAGACCATATAGGGAATTTCTGAGTTTAATCTGAAACATTTCTCAAAAACGCTCTTGGAACCATACACCAAAATTGAAAAAGCGCTCAACAAACAACTAGAGGTTTCTAGTCTTTTCAAATCTGTAATTCATGGATCCCCAGCTTTTTCTTTTGAAAATTAAGAAACAGCCCGAGAATGCAAGCTCAGTACGTCAAATAACCCTTCATTGAAATTTTGGAGCCAAATTCATCCAAGAACTACAAACGTCACGTTCAGCTCAGCTGTAGGAAATACGAACTTTGACCCGATATAACCTTTTTCGCAGATGTCCGCAGCACAATTCGAGTTGAGATTCGAAGAGAGCGTGCCAGAGTTGACCAAAAAACATTCATCAGCTTTGCGATCCAAGTGAAAACCCCGCGAGGTTCCGTAGTTAGTTAACTTTTGATGTGAGTGATACGATTCACTTTGGATGCCGCTAATCCTAGTCAACTGTGTGACAGGATAGAGCCGACAAACCGAGCGACCGGTCGGCCCGCTTCCTCACCGCAATGTTTTTGTTTGCGTTCCTTTCTTCCATGGCTTTGATTCCGTTTTTATTGCGAGTCCTCTGCGGAAGTCTGCGAATTTTCTTCCTCGCAGCTCAAAATTCATTCTAGTTTCACTTTCACGCACACTCTGAGTGAAACTGAGTCAGCAGTGTTTTTTTTTGTGAAGGCGTTCACGACTCTTTCCATTCTTATGGAGTTCTGGCCTTATAAGGCAATGTATCCAATTGAACTATCATTCTGTGCTTGATATCATGTTCATATTTGGATTTTAAATGTGGACGTCGATTGCAGACATTCGCTGCGAAACTCTTTGCAAACTTCCCGACTGAACCTCTGCTCTCAAATCAATTAGCCCCAGCAACATTCCTTTTTTCCCATTCCGGTTTTCTTGTTAGAAGGGCCAATATCGCGCAGGAAACTTCCTCTCAAGCAAACATTGAGGGTTACAATAACATCAGAACAAGTGATGATCAAAAACTACTCTATTACTACCACGTGCGTCGACTTCCCTCGCGCAACATCTTACGTACCTTTGAAACTCACATGCTGGAAATATGATTGAACATTTACCCTACTCGGAATACATACAAACGAAGCTTAGGAGAGTCCTGGTTCCTTATCTTACCTTCAGGATTTGTTAGTGTCTTCATAACATAGTCAGAGAACTGTAAATGAATGATGTTGAGATTCAGAACAGTACATTTTATTGAAAAAGCGCTGCAACGCCATAGTGTTCAAGAAGCGCCTAAAACGACATTTCGAAAAAGGTCGTCTGGTTCCTTTGAGGCTGACTAAACCAGTAGCCCATAAAAACTATGCCCTTGCAGTGATCGGCCGGGAACTGGGTTTTTCCTTAGCAACTTACGATGTGTTTTTGCTCGATGACAATATCGACCAGGATTCCGAGGGAAGTGAACATTTTTGCCACTCACACCATTACATTCCATCCCTACCATTTGGCAATCTTCGGTTGCTTTTTGAATGGAAACTCTTCTCTCTAAATACCCTTAACAGCCAGGAGTAGACAGCTTTGGTATTTCGTGTTCTAGGCCGGGATCATACTACCATCGCGGCGATGGGTGAAAAAGAGCAGTATCGATCAATCTCGGCAATACCGCGCTTCTGAGGGAATCGATTGTTTCGACAAACAAAACAGCATCTCGTGGCGTGTAATGGGATGATATGTATATTTGTTCAAATCTTCGGCAATGTGGTTAAAAACGGAGGTGGCAACTATTCTCGTACGAATATCTCATCCCATTCAATCCCACGAAGTGCCTTCTTGCCTATAAACAGTCGATTCCCTTCGAAGCGCAATATCGCCGCGATTGATCGACATCGCTATTTTTCACGCATCGCCGCATTGGGAGTATGATTCCGGCATTACCCCAAGCGGTCTTAATCATTCATATTTCACCATTTGTTGGAAGTTCTGCATTTTAAACATCGCCACCTGCTGTGATCATGCTCCATGCCTTTCACCGCATATTTCTGGAAAGCCTTGAACGTTTCCGGGTCATTTCTGGCATGCTCTACCCAAACCTGAAAGCCAGAGTTTGCAATGGGTATCTTGAAAAAAAGCCTTCTCAAACGCAGTGTTCACGATAAGAAACGCTTCCGTGTTCCCACCGGAAAGAGGAACTTACTGGGTCATCTCAAGAATAGGGTGGAAGAATCACCTTAAAGGCAGTGTTCACGATGATCATCCTCGTTGACTTTCCGCAGTGAAATGATAGGCGAGAAGGAGCCTAGGCTCCCAGTGTCGAAAGAGCGGTAGAAAACGAGCCAGGAGCAGCAAAATAACGGCTGCAAACAAGCGTTTTGGTGCCCCAGACGCGCCTGGTGCCCCAGATCCGCACCCTCGGAATGGACAAATGATGACTCAGGTTACAGGAATGATCAAGTCAAGAAAGTGCTGATAAGTGAGCTGATCGCTTCATTGCACTGATAGGTATCATCCTTCTAGCGGTCAATTCCTCCAAGCTCAAAAATCAACGTAAACAAGAGAGGGCCTATTTTTGCTCAAAAACATGTCTTTCGTGTCCTTTTTATGCATTTCCTTTTTAGCACCCCCTTTTTTATATAGGGCACCAGACCTTCCGTAAACCGTGGAGATATCGGAAGTGAAATTCATCGTGAACACTGCCTTTAAATGAGCTATAGCTCTATACGGCCGCAGAAGTTAGATATGCTATGCCCGAACCGCCCACTTCTTTGTTGGCTGTCTTGAAACCGGACCATTTAGATGAGAAGGTTCGGAAACTATCCCAAGAGATGCAAGCAACCTTTTCTTGACTAATCATGATTATTTTTCAAACTTCCCTTCAGCACAAGCCACCAGGAAGCTCCAAAATAAGCAATGATGTAGCTGATTTGGTCACTGATGTTTCGCATATTTCACACAAACGCTTCTGATCTTTCCATTCAAGTTGCTGGACGGTTCGCTTTCATTCTGTCGAGAGAGGATCCGAAAGTGGCAAACTTCGAGAACTAGGATAGCCATCCAAAAATTTTGTATCGCTATTGTCTAAGCTCATGGAAGATATTTTCCATGATTAGTCTTCCCCAATCTTTCAAAGAGCTCTTGCACTGGCACAACTCGTGAAGAAGCAAGCAACCGCAAGATGCAGGGAGAGCATAAAAAAGATGCTAACCAGTTTCTAAGGAAGTACAGTGAGCAAATAGTTTTGGCCGCTCTCTCCATACAGTCGGGAAAACTAGATCCGTCCGCCTACGATGCAGTACAGGAAAGCGGTTCCAAAACACTAAAAACTACCCATACGAGGATTGGTGCCTTCTTAGCGCTTTTTCCTTCACCCTTCCTGGGTATCCTTTGTATAAAATGAACTGATTCTCGTTCTTGCTATACATTGCTGCTGCCCCAATACTCCCCTCACGGTGTTTTTTAATCCATTTCTTCAGTGCTTGTCATAATTACTAGCATGCATACCCACGCCGCTACGCGACTTACTTGTGGTCAGTTGCCCATTGACACGATATACTCTGGTATAACTAGCTGTTCAGAATCGGACGAAAAGTTGTCCTCCTCGCGGACGAATGCAGGGCAACCTTCGCAGACTCTGGGGAGTTCTCGACAACTTCTTGCTCGGTTCTCAAAATTTCTCAACAATTAACATACTGTGCTTCTCTGGGCCAAATTCCGGTCCGCAATTGCTTCTCGACACGCTTTGCGGCCGCGCGCTTTTGAGTCGGAAGAGTTTCCAGAGTCGCAGCTGCCGATCTGTTGACTCTAGGTGGGTTTTCCAAACTTGAAACTAAACAAAGTTGGAGAAAATTGTATAAAAAAGCCATATCGAGCCGGCTTGGGCGCTGGAAACTCGACTAGCTCGAGTGCGTGCGGCCGCAAAGCATGTCGAGACGCAATTGCGGACCGGAATTGTGCCCAGAGAAGCACAGTACAGCTATGCACATGTGCTTTTATTGCAAACTGCATGTATTTCATTACCAATAACTAGGGCTGAAGCCCACTATGAGTATTTCACGCCATAGTGCTAGGCGAGTGCCCAGCCTCGATCGATTCGTCGACGTCCGGGAGGGGCAAACACTGCATCGTATGCGCTGTGGGTCAACAAAATCGTTCAACATGGGCCGCTGCTGCCCTGCCGATCACCAGTGCGCTATCAAGAGGGACTTCTTAAGAATTCAAAGACACCTATCCTGGCAATTACTAAGCAACCCATCTTGTATAGAATACTGTACAATACTAAATATACAAGAATAGTATAAAACAGACAAGGCTTCACAATTATTGCAAGGTTCAGATTTTGAGATTTATTCGGATTTATACGCATGAATGGACTCAATTACCAACGTCATTTCGAAATTTATGGAGCAAATTCGTACATTATAATTGAACTCTGATTGGTCTGACTGCAGATCATCAAAAAAAGTTCAGTTCTTGGAAGCTCGAAAACTCTTTGAGTTTTAGAACTCGAAAATCCCATTTTCTTATATACCTGATATTTCCAAATCAGAGTATATGAAAATTCGCATATCTTTCCATAGTAATTACTTTGCGTGAACAGCAGAATGTGTGTGGTCGATGGTTTTTTTAGAATTATTGGTACTCTTCGTAAGCAGCAGCATTTTTCTGTGATAGAAAGACGTTTTTTTCTATCAAAGTGATGTTGAAATCGGCGTCCGCTTGCAAGTGCAGAAACATAGAGAAATAGATTCAACTGAAATGAAGTACAAAGTTGTCCAATAAATCTTGTCCGAAAAATTCACCATTTTAAATTTTTTCAACTTTATTGAAAAACAAGTCTAATCAACAATATAATCACCACAGTTATCCAGAACAGTGGCCCATCGATTGGGCAGGTCGCCGATGCCCTTCGCCCAGAACTCCGGGGGCTGCGACTCGAAGAAGTCCGCGATGTCGGATTTGAGGTTGTCGTAGTTGATGAATTTTCTTCCGGCCAAATGGTGCTTCAGCGGGCGGAACAAGTGGTAGTCGGAGGGGGCGAGGTCCAGGGAATGCGGTGGATGGGCAACCGTCTCCCAGCCGAGTGTCGCCAACTTCTGCTGGGTCTCCTTTGCCACGTGGGGGCGCGCAATGTCGTGCAGCAGGTGGACGCTTTTCTCGGATGGCGGCGGCTAGTTTCTCGAGCTGATCGGTGTAGATGGAGGCGGTGACCGTCCTGCCTTGCGGGAGCAGCTCGAAGTACAGCATGCCCTTGGTGTCCCACCAGCAGCAGAGCATGATCTTCAGCGGGTGCAGGTCGGCTTTCGGCGTCGTCGGCGGCTCTTCTCCGCGCGGGATCCAGACGGAACGGCGGGCGACGTTGTTGTAGAGGACCCAGCTCTCATCCCCAGTGACCAGGTCCTCGATGCCCGTGTCGTTGCCCAGCAGCCACTCGTAGTACACGAACGTACGAATTCGACCTTGGTCCATTTTACTGCGCCTTATATGTACACCCCTAGCGTAGAACTTTGGAGAACCTTCTAGAAGGTTCTTACACTTGCCTGATATTATAACACTTCTAAGGAAAATTATAGAATTTTGAAATTTTTCGGACAAGAATTATTGGACAACCTGGTAGTTAATATACATTCCATCCGACGGAGTCGGTTTCGGATATCCGGATCGGATAATCCGATCGGATAATTATCCGAAATCCGATCCGACGTCAAAATGGCGATTTCGGGTTGATCCGAAATCCGATCAGACGAAAAAACACGATATCCGAAATATCCGATATCCGGAAATGTGAAAATCGAAGGATCCGATCAGAAAACCGGATAATCGGATAGAAAACCGGTTGACAACGGATAATCAATCGGATCGAAATCGGATAATTTCGGATGAAAATCGGATAACTTCGGTTGAAAATCGGTTAATTTCGAATAAAACCGTATAGATTTGCGTTCGATTTGCGTTTGAGTCATGATGCCTCACAGAACTGAAGCCCGAACAGGAGAGATGCACCCACCTTTGGCATCCGAAGCACTGGAGAAATGCCAGGTAACATCCTTGCTGCAGGTGGCACATGGATGCATCTGCGCTGGACCTGGGTTCCTCTCGACGCCGGCCCTTTGTAGTAAAATCCTCAGGAGAGTTGCGGCCGACCAGCATCTCTCCCATGACAAAAACCCTCTTCTCGGAGGGGTTGATGTCGGATTGCACGGAGGCGATCTTCTTTCCTCCACACTGCCACGGCACGAACGTACGACATCTCGGCAGCATTCAGCAATCGCGCCCTGTATGTAATTCTTGACCCACTGCCCCCTGTCTCTGCCTTGTCCGAAATTCGGAATCAATCTACGTCGACATGCATGACATATTTTGACGCATTGTCGGCTTTAAAATTGAAATTTCGAAATCTACTAATCTTCTTCTCAGCCATTAGAACGCATCGCATGAGAGGCGCAGAAAGCTGGCAACTTCACACGGCTTGTACCGTAAATCTGGAGCAGACAGGGTTGTGGGTCTAACTGGACATGAAAATAGATGCGATGAATCACGTCCAACACGTGGACAATCAGGGCATTTATCGGGGACTAACTGGTCAATCCTATGAGTGTAGGCCTTGACGTAGGTAGAATGACCGCATCGAAGACCTGCTAGGATGGTTCGAGTACGCCTGGACAGGTCAGCTTCACTATCATCGACTCAGAGGCACACCGCCATATATGGGATTGAGCTGAGCAGCAGACAACTATTCTGTCATGAAACGTGTATGCTCAGCCATCTGTAGTCCTCTACGCGACAGCGCGGAGGTTTCGAAACATGTAGTACCATGGCTCTATACGTTTTACGCAAAACTTCCTTTGTGCTGCCCCAGGCGGTGCCAGCAAGGGCACGCAGAATGTTGTTGCGTGAATTGGCTGCAGCAGCACGTATCGCTCCAGCCGCGAAGCGGCTGGAGAGGTTTGGTTTTGCCTGGCACTTGTGATCACTTAGATTTTGGTAAAGTAGTTGATAAAACCTGTAAAACAAATTTTCTAGAGATTTCCTTCTGGATATAAGTGAGAGAGTCTAGAAGACACCCGCTGACAAAATTTGAGCCAAATCGATTGAAAATTAACAAAGTTAGATCGGCGGATGCTTAGCTAAAATTCGCGTTTCTTCTTGTAACGCGTCCCTCGTGTCCTGTTCCTCGTTCCTCGTTCCTCGTTCCTCGTTCCTGCCACTAGCCACTGCCTGTGGTCGCAGGCGATCAGTTGGGCAGGTAGGTAAGTTGGTATGTGGACAGATATGATTACCTACTCACTTACTTCAACATTAACTACCTCATCTTTTACTACTTATCATATCAAGTGATATTATCAGTCGGTAGATCAATTCGCTAAAACACGTCGTAGGCTGTACTTTTCGATGGGAAGGGACAGGGAAAGTGACCAACAAGTTTGTTACTTACTTTTTCACATTCACTACTTTGCTTCTTACTGCTTATCATATCATGTGTTATTATCAGTTGGTAGATCAACTCGCTAAAACACGTCGTAGGTCGTACTTTTCGATGGGAAGGGACAGGGAAAGTGACTAACAAGTTTGTTACTTACTGTTTCACAACAACTACTTTACTTCTTACTGCTTATCATATCATGTGATATTATCAGTTGGTAGATCAAATCGCTAAAAGTAGGCTGTACTTTTCGTTGGGAAAGGACGGGGAAAGTGACTAACAAGTTTGTTACTTACTGTTTCACAACAACTACTTTACTTCTTACTGCCTATCATATCAAGTGATATTATCAGTCGGTAGATCAATTCGCTAAAACACGTCGTAGGCTGTACTTTCCGATGGGAAGGGACAAGGAAAGTGACTAACAAGTTTGTTAGTTACTGTTTCACAACAACTACTTTACTTCTTACTGCCTATCATATCAAGTGATATTATCAGTTGGTAGATCAAATCGCTAAAAGTAGGCTGTACTTTTCGTTGGGAAAGGACGGGGAAAGTGACTAACAAGTTTGTTTCTTACTGTTTCACAACAACTACTTTACTTCTTACTGCTTATCATATCATGTGATATTATCAGTTGGTAGATCAACTCGCTAAAACACGTCGTAGGTCGTACTTTTCGATGGGAAGGGACAGGGAAAGTGACTAACAAGTTTGCTACTTACTGTTTCACAACAACTACTTTACTTCTTACTGCTTATCATATCATGTGATATTATCAGTCGGTAGATCAATTCGCTAAAACACGTCGTAGGCTGTACTTTTCGTTGGGAAAGGACAGGGAAAGTGACTAACAAGTTTGCTAGTTACTGTTTCACAACAACTACTTTACTTCTTACTGCTTATCATATCATGTGATATTATCAGTTGGTGGATCAACTCGCTAAAACACGTCGTAGGTCGTACTTTTCGATGGGAAGGGACAGGGAAAGTGACTAACAAGTTTGTTACTTACTATTTCACAACAACTACTTTACTTCTTACTGCTTATCATATCATGTGATATTATCAGTTTGTAGATCAACTCGCTAAAAGTAGGCTGTACTTTTCGTTGGGTAAGGACAGGGAAAAAGACTAACAAGTTTGTTACTTTCTGATGACGTCATCAACGTGCATGGGGAATGTGATGACGTCATCAGGGTGTCATGTAAAGTACATAGGGCATCTGATGACGTCATCAGGAAGTCTTGTAAAGTACTTAGGGCATCTGATGACGTCATCAGGGTGTCATGTAAAGTACATAGGGCATCTGATGACGTCATCAGGGTGTCATGTAAAGTACATAGGGCATTTGGTGACATTTTCAGGGTGTCATGTAAAGTACATAGGGCATCTGATGACGTCATCAGGGTGTCATGTAAAGTACATAGGGCATCTGATGACGTCATCAGGGTGTCGTGTAAAGTACATAGGGCATCTGATGACGTCATCAGGGTGTCATCTAAAGTACATAGGGCATCTGATGACGTCATCAGGTTGTCATCTAAAGTACATAGGGCATCTGATGACGTCATCAGGGTGTCATCTAAAGTACATAGGGCATCTGATGACGTCATCAGGATGTCATCTAAAGTACATAGGGCATCTGATGACGTCATCAGGGTGTCATGTAAAGTACATAGGGCATCTGATGACGTCATCGGGGTGTCATCTAAAGTACATAGGGCATCTGATGGCGTCATCAGGGTGTCATGTAAAGTACATAGGGCATCTGATGACGTCATCAGGGTGTCATGTAAAGTACATAGGGCATCTGATGACGTCATCAGGACGTCGTGCCAAGGCCGTGCCAAGTGCATAAAGCATCTGGTGACGTCATCAGGACGTCGTGCCAGGGCCGTGCCAAGTGCATATAGCATCTGGAGACGTCATCAGGACGTCGTGCTACGGTAGTGCCAAGTGCATAGGGCATCTTCTGACATCATCAGGACGTCGTGGAAAGTGAGTAGCGCTTCATTTGTAGCGTGCGCTACAAGTTTGTTGCTTGCTAATTATTATAGCAATCCATGCTATTCAAAAAATATTGAAGATTTTTTAGGGATAGTACATCGTAATATCTATAAAAAGTGAACAATTCTATCAAAAAGGGTTCTTCCAAGCCAAAGAGGTTTGGTTGGCGTCAGAAACGTTCCAACAAAAAGGGAACAATAGGTATGTATTAGGTCTAGAAGTTAATTTCCGCGTTTTTTTACGCTTTTTACACTATTGAAAACTGGACATACTTAAACAAAATTTTTATTCAAAATAATTTCCGTCATTAATAACAACCATTTCCCAGAGTTTGGGTAACTTATGGATTCCATCATAATAAAATTTTTTCTGGTTTGGCCTCCACCCATTCATCGAGCCATTTTTTGACATCTTGACGATCTTGAAAGCGCTGCTCCGCTAGACCATGCGCCATTGACCGGAAAAGGTGATAATCCGACGGGGCAATGTCTGGAGAGTACGGCGGGTGCGGTAAGACTTCCCATTTGAACTCTTTTAGCGTATCCTTTACCGTTCGAGCAACATGAGGTCGAGCGTTATCATGAAGCCATATGACTTTTTCGTGTCGACTCGCCCATTCTCGTCTCTTTGCTTTGATTTCATGCCGCAATTGCGCTAGTTGATGTTGATAGCGATTCGCAGTAACTGTTTCGCCAGGTTGAAGAAGTTCATAGTACAGTATACCGCGTTGATCCCACCATATGCACAGTAAGACCTTCTTCCCGTGGATGTTTGGTTTTGCGGTCGAAGTTGTTGTTTCACCAGGACTAACCCACGATTTTCTTCGCTTCGGATTGTCGTAGTACACCCACTTTTCATCGCCAGTTATGATGCGGTGTAAAAAACTTTCTTTGGAATCGGTCCAACAAGATTTGTGAAGTTGTTTTTCTCTGCTCTTTGTTGCGTTCTGAGAGCTCATAGGGGATCCATTTTCCTTCCTTTTGAATCTTCCCCATTGCCTTCAATCGAATAGAAATTGCTTTTTGGGTGACGCCGAGAGATGCCGCGAGCTGTTCTTGCGTTTGAGCCGAATCTTGATCCAACAAAGCCTGAAGTTCTTCGTCTTCGAACTTTTTTGGCTGTCCTGGTCGATCTTTGTCCTTAACGTCAAAATCACCCGATTTGAAACGCTGAAACCATTCTTGGCAGGTTCTTATGGATGGAGCAGCATCCCCGTAAGCTTGGGCAAGCATTTGGTGCGCGTCAGTGGCTTTCTTCTTGAGATGAAAAAGGAAAAGGAGAGCTTCCCGCAAATGGCGTTTTTCCGGCACAAAAGTTGACATATTCTGAAACTAAAATAATACTTTTTTTATAAGGTACGTGAAGCAAGTTATATATCAATAGAAAGCTGATAATACAGTGAGCATTATAACATAAAATTCGTTATATAAAAATAATTTTATTTTTTACAAAATATCAATAACAACAAAAACGCGGAAATTAACTTCTAGACCTAATAAGTAGAATGAGGAGAGTCTACAAAAAGAGAACAATATTTTCTGAGACCGACTTTCGTGGCCGATACTTCTTAACAGCAAAAACAAACCGTTGTGGTATTTCACGAGGAAGAGTTCAATGGTTTCCAAGAATGGACTTCAATTTTGACGAGATTATAAGAAAATACTCTCATTAGATGCTGCACTTTGGTTTCGCTTCTCGTGGCAGCTGGAGCTAACCGTCCGTCTGTGTTTTTAGCATCATCTTCTATTCTGATGGTAAGTATTAGTTTTACATGCACATACTTTTTAACGGTTCTCGTGTAGTCAAGACCATTTTTCTAACCACAGAGTGCTTCCGTGTAGAACACCGCAACGGTTTGTTTTTGCTGTTAAGGAGTATCGGCCACGAAAGTCAGTCTCAGAAAACATTGTTCTCTTTTTGTAGACTCTCCTCATTCTACTTACTTATTGTTCCCTTTTTGTTGGAACGTTTCTGACGCCAACCAAACCTCATTCTACTTACCTATTTTTCCCTTTTTGTTGGAACGTTTCTGCCGCCAACCAAACCTCTTTTGCTTGGAAGTACGTACTTGTGTTCTCGTGGAAACGTAAAGAGGGAACCAGGAAGGATGTTTCACACCTCTAGTTGAACTTTTCAAAATCCCAATCTTCCATTCAGTGGCAGACAACCGAAGCGTGTCATCCTCCGTCACGATTCAATGAGCACTCGTACCCGCCGCTATCTTAAGTAGTCGTATATCTGTCAAATAAGCCCACTTAGAAAAACAACTCTGTATAGAATATCAAACCTCTTGTCACGTACTATTCTTATTTTGAAATGTGAAATGGGAGGGAAACTCTGGGTTTTGTGAAGTTAACCGCTTTTTTTTGGACGCTAACATTGAAAAAAGCAGCCGAAATAATTCCTGGGGCTTGTGCTCGAAGTTTTCTATGTTTCGTGCTGTGTACGGCCAGAGCATTTTGCTTACGCCTCATTTTGGTTGCCTAGAAAGGTTTCTGGTTTCCACTGTTGGAATTCCTGCGCGAGCAGTGGCGTGCCGCGGCCGACCCCGTTGCGAGGAGTGCAGCCCCAAATATTTAATTGCCCAGGATTCGCTGTGCTACATTACTTTCCAAACGTCAGACCTCGAAATTTTCTCTGTACCAACATGTAGGCGTCGAGAAGTATGGGCGCAGTGAGGTCAAATCCGATTACGAAGAATCTGACTAGGATAGTTACGATCTACTTTCGGAGAGGAAGATGTGGCGGAAGACAACACCGAAATAGTCGACTGAACGCGTGTCTTCAAATGCGCTGTACGATTAATAGCAACCATATCAGTCCAAGATCTCCAAAAATGTCTTGTTTTATGGTCACCACGATAGTTTATTGTAATTTTTTTCCAATCTGGGGTAGATTTCACAAAACGCTAACCACGTTTCAACCATGGCTAGCGTAGCGATGGCTACGCACATCGTGTGCAAATCGATCGGCCCCAAACCATGGCTAAAACGTGGTTATCGTTTCGCGAATTCCAGCCCTGAGGGTTTGCTAGTACAGGTTCAACTGCACATGTCAACTACTGCTTTAAAATTTCTCAAAACCGGTGATTTCTTTGTTTCTACGAATAATATAGGAAGATTACAATTGGTTTTAGAATTGTATTTGCCTGAATACACGGATATGACTTTTCGGTTCTACTGAAAATTTTTGTTATCCGTTTTTTCCTCCGAATTATCCGGTGAATCCGATTTTATCCGGTCGGATATCCGATAACCGATCCGGTCAAAAATTCTCGTTCCGGATAAGATCCGTTATCCGAAATTTTTGTTTGGGCTAGTATCCGTTTTATCCGATGAGTCGGTTTTGCGAAATCGGCAATATCCGAAAATCCGATCCGACGCGATTTTGGCCATCGGATGGAATGTATAGTAGCTAACCAGATTTCTTACATTCTTTGACCATTTTCCTGTGCAGTAGCCTTGTAAAAACGAATTACGAATTAGAAATCTGTAATGGACTTCTCCATTCGCATCTCATTTTTTATCAGAATATTTGGCATAGATGTTCGGATATTTCGAAGATATATTTAAACTTTTCTCTGATTAATCTTATGAACTGATCCGAACTTTGCCGAATATTCGGAAGATCTAATAGACTCATACATTACACTACCTGGGCCCATTAGGCGGATTCGAGAACTATAGTTGCATTCGCTAGGGTCCAGACGTAAGCGAAATGACGTGTGAAAGGTTTTTAAAATTGCGACTGGAATGGTGAAAACCGACAAATCCAAAATTTTTGGCTTCATGGCATCTAGAACACGAGATAGCTCGGGAGAAATCTCTTATGGTGTACCTAAAACTAGTCTTTTTAGGGAACCTCGCATGGTGTTCGCCCGGATCAGAAAGCTGAGCTGATGAATGTGAGTCAACTCTGGCACGCTCTCTCCAAATCTGGACTCAGATTTTGCACGGACATCTGCGAAAAAAATTATAGCATGTTAAAGTTGGTATTTCCTGCAGCTGAGCTGAATGCTACGTTTGTAGTTCTCGGATTAATTTGGCTAAAAAGTTCAATGAAGGGTTGTTTGACGTACTGAGCTTGAATGATCCATGAGTTACAGGTTTCCTAAGAGGCTAGAAGCCTCTAATTATTTGTTGGGCACATTTTTTCTACCAAGAACGCGCATTAGTCTTCGGAAAATCTGGAAATGGACCTCATAATTATGTTCAGCGCCCAAAACTACCACCCTGAGCGAAGTTTGGGTGAAGCCACATTTTTCGAACTTTGTGCAGACTGACAGCGTTTTGGTCTTGAACGGATTTTCGGTTGGGCGTTTAATAATACCAATTAGAGGGCTCTGAAAGCGATTCAAAAAATGTTCCAGACTTCACTCAAAAACTTCTACGAGGGTTATTTGGGGCGCTGATCACGAATCTGGGGTCTATTTGTCAATTTTTCGTAGTTCTCGACTTGATTCGTTCAAAGCTTCCCATCGGGGGAAAATTTGATTTCAAATCGCGACTTTCGACGATTTCCGGAATGGATCGATAGGTAAGACCCAAAATTTTTCTGTATGGGTTTTCTGGAGTGCTGAGCACGAATCCGCAATCCGCTTATCGATTTTCAGTAGTTTACGGTAGGTTACGGTGGGTATACGATAGCTTGGTAAAAGTCTCAGATTGTGCTCAGAATTTCTCTGTAGGTGTTATTTTGGACGCCGAACACGAACTTGAGGTTCAGTGGATTTTCGATATATTAAGATAGGTAAAGCCAGTTAAAAGACATTATGCCTACCGTAACCCACAGTAACCCTAAGTCTAGCGACAAACAGACCCCAGATTCGCCTTCAGCGCCCAGAATAACCTTCGGGTGAAAGTTTTGAGCCGAATCCGAAATTTCTTTCAATAACCCTGAAAATTGGCTGATGGGTACCCGTACCTCTCCGCAAAGCTTCGAAAAGACTTATATTTCCGTGCAGCGGTGTCCGTAGCAAAATTCGATGTCAGATTCGGAGACCGCGAGCCAGAATTGACCAGAAAACATTTATCAACAGTTAAATGGTGTGGAAGGCCATGCGAGGCTCCCTAGTTAGGTTAAACAGCTTTTCTTGTAGAGCTGGGTCTGCTTTTGCCTTACTAAAACTGAGTTTCCAAACTTTTCCCAATTCTTCTTTATCGTTTGAAGGCGAGGCTCCAAATATTCTACTGTCGTGGTAAAATGTCACTTTGTTTTCCAGTGTTTCTATTTGCTTTTCCGTTGTATATCATGCCCATCTTATGTAGCATAAATAAATAAAATACATAATTGCAGGAAATTCTTGATGCTCTAATCTGAATGGCTTTCCAAGAATGGTTATCTTCGGGCACCAACAGAGGTATTCTCTTAGGGAGCGATGTTGCTATTCTTAGTATCAAGCACCTCTATATTTGAATTTTCCGGCTCTTTGCAATGCAAGACGAAATTGGGGTCTCATTCTAGCACTGTTCTATGGTACGATCGCAACAACTATAGTTTCCTTATTGTCGCTGTCCGGCGCCTGCGTCATTCCATTGCTGACCGGGAAGGCTAAGCACAGGTTGATTCAATACCTACATGTCTGCTTCGGAACGTCCTAAATTTCTGTTACGGATTTGCACCGCGGGTCAATGCTCTGGATTGTCTATGAGACAGTCCGTGTACCTTGACCACCCATTGGGAATAATGATAGCCTCTGTGCGCTCTAAGTCCGTGACGGCGAATCAAACGGGCTGTTGGCCACGGCTTAGTGTTTTAGTGCTCTGAATTTTTGTCTGTTCAGATGGGTGCACTTTTTCGTAGCGATGGCAATTGCAACGCTTAGCTCTGACGCTATCCTTCATATAATTCCAGAGGTAAAACATCATCCAAAATCGTAAGAGAACAATGTTTTAGTGATTGAAATGCAACTACTGGAGTTGTCTCATTTCAGCTTTTGGGTGCGCACAGTCATGACCATGCTCATCATCACGACTACAATCACTCTACAAAACTAGCCATCGACACCACTCAGGTAATCTTATTTACAGAGCTTGGAGCGTTGGTGAGGACAACATTACCTAGCGCTATGGAAAAGGTAGGTTCAGGTATGTAATTCTCCTGCTCCATATGAAAAGCGTGATGTCCCTTCTAATATTCATCGCGCCGGATCGCTTATCCAGTCGCTTTGATGAGCCAACTCAAGATGTGTAGAATGTTTCCATATGAGCCATCACCAGTCATCAACTAGATAATGCATAAGGATCTACCAGAAGTGTTCTATATCTTGAGTTTCTAACAGAATAACTGACAATCCGATGGATCGTCTTGGAGATTCTCCAATGCGCTTGGTGATGGTGCTTCCTGGTGTTCTAAAGCATGCCTTCTATGTTTGCCCCTAGTGAAACTCGACACGAAATTTACCATCTCCGTTTATGCAGTTGTATCATTTCAGCTTTCGGAACGGTCATTGGCCCAGAATCATTCTTCATCTACTACACACGCTCATACCAATGATCACGATCACCAGCACGCCATACAAAAGCGCCACGTTAATGTGAATTCTGATGAAATGTTTGTCTTAAATTTATGACAGCTTGGTCAAATCCCCTATTATCAGGCTCACGAAGAGGTAAAGGATGGATCCAGGTGGTACACATTGAATGAGGATCGACAAAGGCTTCTTCGCCTATCAGCAGTCATGCTCACCATCTATTTCATCTACTTCATCGAGTTTGTCGCCTACTATCGGAAAAAGCAGAAGGTTTGTTCATGTTTGGTCTGTCATTGATGGATATAAGGTCTCTTTTCGGAGTGTTGTCATTGTTTCTGTGTCTGGCAGCATGCTAGGCCAGAATTTTTAAATGGAACGAAGTTTGGACAAACCATCGTTTCCAGAGGCCTAAATTGGTTTGAAGTCGAATTCTGACTGAGTCGTAACCGGCCCAAACTACGACGAGGAGCGGACTACACTACTAATTCAGAAGAATTTACACTGACTGCCAAGTGGGAGACCCCGGCCTCTGGAAATTATTCACCCTAGAGAAAGCTGAAAACGACCAGAATGAGGAAAAAGGAGACATACCATATTTGGGAAAGCATTTTCGCAGTATTTTTCTCTTTCACGCTACTTTTAGAACGGTCGGAATTGTCGTTGGCTTGGAACTGCTGATGTTCTAGTACCTAGGTGTGGAGTAGGTGAATACGTTGGCTATAGGCTTGAACAATCCTCCTCATGACGAAGAACTTTGTTCTTCGTCATGTTTCCACTCGCGGGTTGAACTAGTCATGAATGTGTTGAGCAGAAAATGTTTGCTGTCCCTATTTCATCCCAAAAAATTGGTATTCCAGTGTGCTTTCAGTGCATTTGTTATGCAGAGTACTAGATGCAGAGTACTGTATCTGTATGTATTACATACAGGGTAGGACAGAAATCTTGCACTCTCCTTCTCAGGTGAATATAAGTGAGGCGAATTACCGCATTCCCAGCACTTCCTATTCAAAGGTAGTGTTCACGATGATTTACATTCCCGAGTTTTTCACATAAAGCAAAGCGTTGGCTTCCAAGTGTTAGCAAAATTATGAAGAAACGGCGAGAAATTCATTAAAACGTCGTATCTCAGTGACACTATTCTCTGGCCTGGACTAGTTGTCCGATTGGATGAACATGTTCATGGTGGTTGTCACCGGTAAAAAACGGGGCTAATCAAAAATGGAAAAATATTTTATACAAAACAATATTAGTTAAGGTCCGAAGGAAGGGATGGAGCAACACAAAGCAGAAAATGGCAAAGGACGGGTCCACAAAATTTTTCATAGTCACAACGAACAGTTCTCGTGAGAGTAGAGTGGCGGGGTTAGGGTGAAGGATTTCCTGCCCTTCTGGTCCGTTTTTCTCAGTTTCTCTGTCATTTTGGTTCTACCCAGGGGACAATCAATCGATTCAGCGGATAATCTCAAAACTGAAGATTATCGTGAACACTGCCTTTAAAGACAGTGGTCGCGATCAAATATGCTTGTCTTCAGCTGTTTTGAACCAAATTTGAAGCTTGAACTTTCTTGTCTTTTGATGTTGGACGAGCCCACTCCACATCATCGGCATCGATGATCTCTAATATCGAGAACATCAGCTGGCTTGAAATTCGAAGTCAATCAATGAACATTAACCTTCGAACTGACCTGCTCGAATATATATGTACTCATCTAGTCAAAAAGATTGACTGAAGTGCTTGCTTTCAATGTTCAACTGTTTTTATTATGTAAATTTGCACTTATTTCATCCTCTGAATGTCGATGATTTTTGATTGCTCGGCATGAGACTGCGATCCTTTTGGGCGGCGCTGTGCACGTGTGCACGAACTTCCATCTTTGGGCGCTGGAAACTCTAATTCCAGCCCGTTTTTCACCGCTCTACCTTGATAGTTTTTCTGCTGTCTCAGATCTAAGCTGATTTTTGTAGTTTTTTCGATAACGTTTTTCATCGTGACCACTGCCTTTAACTGCAAGAAGTCCATGTCACAATGAGTAAACGCCGAATGCCGAACCAGACATATTGCCACAACAGACGTGAATTGGCTAAATCAAATGAAGTGCCCATTAGATAACACTTTATTCCATGAAATGACGTGTTCACCTGCGAGCTATACCACTACTACTGTCCAATGGCAATATGTCTGGTTCGGCGTTTCTCCTCCACTGTCACAATGTTCCTACGGTTCACAGTTCCTATAAGATTTTTTAGAGAATGATAGTGAACAGGGGCGGCATGCACGCACACGAGTGTTACGAAGGGTTTGGGGCTTCGGCGCGTCTGATTATCGCAGTGCGAGGGCTGGAGATCACCAATCAAAGGTGTCTCAGCCCCGATCATGCGTGGCGAGAGCGTGCGGTTACGCAAAATCGATGGTCATCGTGGGCATACGATTTGCTAGCCGCTCACAGGCGCTCCTTCTCGCACGCCCTCGCCCGCTCGCTCTCGCGCGCTCACGCCAGCACCACAAAGCAAGCAATAAGTTTCGAGCTTACTGCTCCATAACTAAAGCAGGTGGCATTAAACCTGTAGCAAAACTACTGTCCTTGTTTTCCATAGTCTCACCACGAAAGTCGAAAACCGTGGGAAATCATCAGCCGTTTCGCCGACTCGGGCGACTGATCACCCGATCAAGCGTTTTCAATCGAATCAACACGAGGTAGGGGGTGTTTGCCAGTGTTAATTTGCGGGCACGGGTTGCTCCAGCGTTGAGGAGCGTCGAGAGGTGCACAACAGTGGGAACGCCAGCTCTCGCCCTTCTGGACGCTGCTTCAGCGAGGTCTTGGCTGCTCTACCTTCCCAGGTAGAGTTGGCGAGGGAACGACTTTATAGTGCTACCCCAACCCCTTTCCAGCCCTCGCACTGCCATCATCAAACGCTCCGACGCCCCTAAAGCGGCGTTCAGGTTTTTCGCGAAGCCATGCGATGGCACATGTCAGTGCAACGCGAAAATCGCGTCGCCTAGGTGTTTAGGTGTGAACGGTGCGCCAACGCTGGGCGACTACGCGCAATTGCGTACGTACGCTATTTCTCGTAAACAAGCCACGGCAAATTTTTTCTCGCAACACCAACAGTTTTTTCGTGTTCTCTTGAGTGCATATTATCATTAGATATGCTTATTTTACTCATTTCATTGGTAACTCAGACATTGAG
The DNA here is from genome assembly GCA_029168955.1 of Aplectana chamaeleonis. Lineage (NCBI taxonomy): Eukaryota > Metazoa > Nematoda > Chromadorea > Rhabditida > Cosmocercidae > Aplectana > Aplectana chamaeleonis. The sequence goes on along the minus strand of JAPDOI010000536.1, from coordinate 299,500 downwards.
ATTGGCGGACCGCCGGCATTTGCTTGGCTAGCAAAAACCATTCCCGGTGTCGGACAGCCATTAGCCGGCGGTCCGCCAATAGCCTGCCAGCGGTCCGCCAGGACGTTGGCCGACCGCTGGCAGTCTCTTGGCTAATATCTGGCAGCCCGCTGTTAGGGGGGAAGCTTAATTGGAGCGATGTTATCGCAGTCAGAAGGGTGATGTAGCACTGGTCGCCGCGCGCGACAAAGGAATCGAGAAGTCGCGGTTAGGTCAGCCGTCGCACGCGGCGTTTGCGTGGCAGCTGCTACGCGCGACGGCATCGCGCTCACATCGCGTCTAAACCATAGTTTTTTGCGCGATGCCTGCTGTTTAGCGCTCGTTCGCGATTCCATCACATCGCAGCGCCCTGCCCTGCGATGTTGGGACATCGCGGGAGCTTTTTTTTGAAATATCGTGGTTTCCTCCTCTTGTTTCAATCTTTCCCTCTTCTTTCTTTTATTCCCTTTTCATTCTGTGTCTCCTTGAGCTCGGTTAAACCATTCACAACCGCAGGCGTCGCCTGCCACTTCGAACCGCACGCTTTTAGAAAATTGAAATCTCTGCCAGAAGGACGATTTTCGAAGCTTCTCGTGTTCAATGTATTACCCTATCCTAAACTCGACTGCGGAAGTCGTGGTCCGTCGGCAGCTCCGCTATAGCACTATGCTCAAATTTTTGTGAAAATAGCTGAGGCTCAATCGGAAAAAAAAATGTTGCGAAACATTTTTTCGAGCACATTATTAATCATTCTTCCCTTCACTGCCGTTTCTCAGCTCACTCAGGAGGAAACTTCAATTCAAATCACGTTCTGTTTATCTGAAAACGTGCCACGACCATGACTAAACCTACCATGACCCTGAAACATCGTGTTTCTTCAATTTAAACGTTTTATTTACATATTATTCAACAGAAGACTTAAACGTCTCATTCATTTTTCCTTTTTATGCGCAGAAACTTTGCGAAACCGAAACGACTGCGAAAATAAGCTTGAAAACTTTTAAAACCCTGCTCTTTCATATTTTTATGATGTTTGGATGAGGACGCGAAACGGCGTCGAAGTATGGTTTCTCTTTAGCGCGATGCGATGTGTTGGCGCGATGTACATCGCAGAGCAAATCACACCGCGCGCGATTTTCGTGGCGCGATGTAAGTAAGGTTCCCCCCTTAAGCCACTCAGAACTTTCGTAACAAGCTGTTAACACGCAATCCGCTAGTAACGGATTGTCCGCGTACCGAAGGCGAAGCGAGCAGAAGCTAATACTCGAACCAAGCAGAAGCTAACGCCAAACAAGCAATACCCTACGTAGGCTGAGGGAAACGAGTGGAACCATGTACCCAAACTACTCAGGTAAAACTAGTTGTCCAGAATCGGACGAATAGTTGGCGAGAACCGGTCGACAATCGAGAAGTTGTATAGAAAGTTGATAGAAGTTGTCGAGAATTCTGAGATTCGCAGTATTTGTCGAGAATTGCGGCCGATTTGTTCAGAATTTCAGAGCGAGTTGCCGAGAATTCGGGGAAACGAGTGTTTGCCGAGAATTCGGATAGATTTCTCGACACCCTTTTCCGAAATTGAGATTATGTTTCGAATATGTCGAAAATTTCCCAAGAATTCAGGACATCACTTCAGAACCCTCTTTACACCACTTTCTTCAATTATTGCGACTGCTGTTTTTGTTGTTTTATTTTCATGTGGCTCCTCAGTGGTTTTTTCTTTTTTCTCCATTCTTCTAGCTGGTTATCAATTATAATATATTCCACCGACTCCTTGAATATCAAACTCGCTTCTTTTTTAAATTTTCATCTTCTCAAAATAGCGAGCATACCAAAACATGAGATTTTCTAGTTACAGAATTTTGAAAGCTTACGAGCTTTCAAGTACTGATCTTTTTTCCATAATCGGTAGTTGCGGCAGTCGGATTTAAAATATAATATTCAAGAAGTTACCCAAGAAGTATCAGAACAACGTTTGAAATTAAGATTGAAGGCGGCCTTAGGATTGAAGGCAGTCATTTCCTGAAGCCAGCGGTTTTGCCGCTGGCTGCAGGTGTGGCCCGCCGGAATTCCACAATTTGCAAAGTAGGGGTCACGAGAGTAGGATATTTGAGTCCAGCGTGGTCGATTTACCCTGTATACAAACTTCCACCACCTAAGATGAAGGCTGAACCCCGCTACAGTAAAATGGCTCACGCCTTTCTCAGGTGTGGTCCCGCCGGAAGTAGACACTTTTGAAAACTAGGAGCCACGCGAGTAGGATATTTGAGTCCAGCGTGGCCGATTTACTTTATATACAAATCCTCACCCCTAAGATGAAGGCTGAACCCCGCTACAGTAAAATGGCTCACGCCTTTCTCAGGTGTGGTCCCGCCGGAAGTAGACACTTTTGAAAACTAGGAGCCACGCGAGTAGGATATTTGAGTCCAGCGTGGTCAATTTACTCTCTACTCAAACTTTCACCGTCTTAGAGTGATTCCGAAGACCGCTATTTTGATTGCACACTGGTGCCGAGCAAGGCCAATAGCCGCCCATGTTGAACGATTTTGTAGACCTACAGCATATACGATGCACAGTTTGCCTCTGCCAAACGTCGATGTACCGAGTCAAGTTGGGAATTCGGCCGGCAGAGTGGTGTGAAACCATCTTCGTAGGCTTCGCTAACCGTAGTAAACATCGGTTGAGCAGGAGCTCCAAATTTTCGGTAAGTGCATACGTTGTACATGTGTAATAAAGTGTGTTAACTGTCGAGAGTCGGTCAAGTAGTTGTCAAGAATTGGTCGAGAAGTTGTCGGGCATCGTCGAGAATTGGGCGAAAAGTTGTCCAGAATTCTCTAGAGTCTGCGAAAGTTGTCCTGCATTCGTACGCCTGCAGGACAACTTTTCGTCCGATTCTCGACAACTAGTTTTACCTGAGTAGCGGAAGCTAACGTGGAGCAAGGAAAAGAGCTAACGCTAAGCAAGCAGAAGCGAACGCTAAGAAAGTAGAAGCTAAAGCTAAGCGAATGGAAGCTAAAGCGAAGCAAGGAGAGGTCAACGAGAAGCAATTAGAATCTAACGCTAGGCCTGCGGAAGCAGATGCGAAGCAAGCGGAATCTCACGTTATGTTGGGAAAGCGAGTGGAACCCTACAGTAAGAATCATCGAAACGAGGACAGTTGGAATATTACGTGCTACCAGCGCAGAGAAAAATGCATTGATCAGATGTTCAAATTTGAATCAATCTGAAAAACCCGCAAATCACTGAATTTTCTTTAGGACTCGGCAGAAGGCTGCCATGTGACCTGTTTGTCCACAGTTGAATCACGATCTGAGCACATTCGGTGTTTGCTTGCAGTTTCGCACAGTGAGCTGTCGGTAAAAAGGATGGACCCTTAGTAAACTCAAGTCATTCGAGCGAAGACGGTTGGCGGCACCCGGCTGGCTGTAGCAAGCAATAACGATCAAGGGCTACACCTAGTCGTATTGATGCTGGATGCATGCGACGAATTCAGGGTTGAAGTGTTCCGCCAGGGGCTTGATTGTCCCAGAGAACTCCTCATATTCACCCTTCGCCAGAGAGTATGGCTTGTCTCAGGTTGGAAGTGTACCAGAACTTCACCAGAAGTTTCCCGGTAATCTGATGATGGGGTAGCTATATCTGAAGTGAAAGAGGTGAGAGATCTTGGATTTCTATACAACAATGGACTTGACTTTACTGCTCACATAAGGGCTAAATGTAAGCAAGCTCTAATGCGAACATCTCATATTTTTAGAGGGCTTTCACTCAAAAGTAAACCCTTGCTTTTACGAGCTTACAAAACTTATGTCAGGCCTATTGTGGAATCAAGTACTAGAGTTTTTTGTCCGTTTAAGAAAAAGCATATTCATGCCATAGAGAAAGTTCAAAACAACTTCACTCGTAAACTGCTTGTAAGGATTGGAGGATTTTTGTATCACCGGATCCCAAAAGCTGCTTTCCGGAACAAGTACCTAGGTTTACCCACACTTGAATCTCGACGCCGAGTATTTGATGTATGCATGGTTCATAAGCTTCTGTATTCAGCAGGTGCTTTTCGGCCAGGAAACTTTTTTCAAATTGTTTTCACTAGAACCAGAGGGAGTCACTCTAAGGTCACGTTGCCTAGACCGAAAACAACCATTCGCGCTAAATCATTCACTTTCAGAGCTGGAAGTCTTTTCCTCAAGGTTACAAAAAATAATCCAGGTTCCACTATGACCCTTCCTCAGTTCGGGAGGAGTGTGTTCCAACTTTTGCAGTGCTATGAGTTGCCTTGAGTTTTTCTGTCATCGATCGCTTTCATTATATTATCGCGTTCTCCATTACCATACATTGTGTAGTTTTAATGCATATCATATAATTGTTATTATTTGACCATTTTTGTATTGTTGCGTGCCTCTTTAACGCTTGCCTTATGCGAACGTAATAAACCTATAACCTATAACCTATCTCTGGCAGACGTGCAGTTATCTTTATTTCATAGCAATCAACTTGAAAATTTTTCGTAATTTTTGGTTTTAGGTTACTCTGTTGAACTATCAGACACATACTAGGAGATTCTCCCTAAAATAGTTACCTCTCAAAATCTATCAGAAAAGGTCACAGAAAACGCATTTTTTAAATTTCTACGCTTCTTCCAGCAATCGCGCGCGCGGACCTATTTGCGCTTAGGTCCGTTTCCAGCTTCGTGCGATTGGAGACGCTATGGAGTGTTTTTCATCCACATCTGCAAAAATCGATATGACTGATATGCATGGCTGTGAAAACTCGTGGCGCAATGTGTGTACACCTCTTACCGGAGCAGAGTCACCCGCATGCGCGCACCATACGCACACTCACGTGCATTTGCAAAAATGCAATCACGCGCCTGCGCGTGTATACGCGGATGGACACGTGTGTCAGTATGTATATGCACACACCTGCCTCGTATACACAAGCACGCAAAACCCAAGTAGATCTTCATTCATGAATACTCATGCGCGAGCATGTACAATGGTACACATACGCGTACATAAAAACGAGGATATCCCTGCGTTCTTGTGTGCACACATTTGCTCTTATGCGCGAAGTGATAACATGCACACACGCACGCATTCATATATATGCGACCACAATCGCCCAATTCCGTTAACGAGAACACGCGCGCATGCTCGAACGATTGTGCAAACACTGTCTATGCAGTGACACGCACGCGTAATCACATTCATATTCGCAAAGAAGCGCACATACTCACGCGCACTATTACGTACAGCCAGCAGAGATAGCACTGTTACTTTCCGTTCTTTATTTTGCCTTGGCGCAAGCTCTGTGCACATATAAAATAATTTCGTCAACGCAAATTGAGGACGCCAAGTATTATTGTAATTCTTGTTGACTTCAAAACACATGCACGTTCATATGCACATACACATGCGCACTCACGCGAGAACACACATATCATCTGTTCTCTGTGTTGCCGAACTTGCTGTGTTCCTTCGCGTGCTTGTGCGGAGAGAAGTAGACGCAGCACACGCGCGCAGATGCACGCGATAAACAGAAATGATTTTGACTCTGAAACAGAGGGCAGACGCAACTTGCGCGCACTTACGAGCACATTTGCGCAAACACACCCGCTGGCACAAACGCGCGTGCACGCGCGTGTGTACAAGCACACACACAAAGTCGTTCACATAAGCACACGCGCTGTGACCAACGCTCAGAACTTTTAAAACAAGCTGTTAACACGCAATCCGCTAGTAGCGGATTGTCCCCGTACCGAACGCGAAGCAAGCAGAAGCTAACACGCGAAGCAAGCAGAAGCTAACGCCAAGCAAGCAGAACCTTACGTTAGGCAGGGGAACGAGTGGAACCACTCACCGAAGCGAGCGGAAGCAAACGCGAAGCAAGTAGAAACTAACACCGAGCGAGAGGAAGTTAACGAGAAGCAAGCCAAAGGTAACACTAAGCGAGTGGAAGCTAACGCAAAGCAAGCAGAAGCTAACGCTAAGCGAGTGGAAGCTAACGCGAAGCAAGCAGAAGCTAACGCTAAACAAGCGGAGGTTAATACCAAGCAAGCGGAACCTTACGATAGGCGGAAGGGGTAGAATGAGAACCATGCGCCAAAGCAAGCGGAATCATGAGCGGAGCGAGCGGAATCTCACCTTATGCAGAGGTAGCGAGGGAAACCCCATAGTACGTCCATCGAAAAGAGGATAGTTGAAATACCTTGTGCTAGCAGCGCATAAAAAAAGTGCGATGATTAGTTTTTCGACTACCAATGCATTTCGAATTCAAATGCCGCGGAACCGCTACCTTATACTGTCTATGAGTCAAATTCTACCTTGATCATAACCGCAGGAACATGAAAATAAATGAAGTTCGCATTTCACCCTCTCTATGAATCATTTAACAACATCGATTTCCCATATGTTTATCTCAGAAAACTAGCAATAACAACTGTCTTACTGGGCATCGGCTTTATCTCCGAATAAACACAACAACAACACAACAACTTATGTAGGAGGCATATTTCAGTGCGTATTCCAATGATTTAACATAAAATCCCAAAAGACTCGATCTATTGCATCACAGAACAGTGAAAACGTACACATCGTTAGAAAACACGTATTTGGAGAGCGTAAAACAGAGCAACTCTGGACGGTAGTCGAGCTTCGTCGCCAGCTCCTTCTACTTTGCGTGCAACCTTCTCTAGCTGCGAGAACGTTTTCCCACCTTGTTATTCGTCCTTTTCTGTCGCTGAGATAAAAACAGCTGCGAACTGGTCGTAGTACGAGTTGTCGTCCTGATACATTAAATCCTTAAACACAAGATTTGGAGGCGTAACACGAAAAAATTGTTACATGTTTTCATTCACGTCAATTCTGCTTACCTTTATGGGTTGTATCCTAGACTAACCGCTACGATTTCTTGTTCGACTGGGTCAGCGCTCAGGTCGTAGTCGTCAGTTGAAACGTCCTTCTAGGTTTCTTGTCCTAGCATACCCGACGACGGAAGTCATTGCTGGAACATGCACAGATGTTCATAAAACTTAATTCATGAGGATCATAGTTTGAAGACTCACGGAGCCATTTTGAGCATGTTCGCGATGACACCTTCCAGGTCAGAGATAAGAAATCCTGATTGATTCTCGCAGAAAAAAAAACGCGGTAGGAAAGCAAAAAAAGGTTAAAAATGGCAGCCACTGACGAATTGGTATTCTCTAGCATCCCTAAGTGGAATCATTGCAGGCGTATAAAAGATAGGGGCGAATATCTTGCATTCACTGGCTGCCTACTGACTTCTTGATTGGCGCGAGAGCTGTGCGTATTTACAAATTACGGATTAGGATTTGCTAAGAAATACGAAATACGAAATTCAAAAAAAAAGTTGCGCACAACCCTGATTGGCTCGTGAATCTATCACAAAGGGCACCGACCCTTGTAGCGCAGTGTGGTGCACGCGCTCTTCGGCTCTGCTTCGCGGCTGGAGCGATAATACCAATGCCATATATCAGATATCATTACATAACACTATACCAAAAAGTGCATCATTTGACACTATCGATAAAAGGAATAAACTGACAGGGAGAAGGAATTAAGGAGATATCAGAAGGTAGCTGAGTCGAACGCAAACTCAGATATCAGACAGAACTCGAGCCTCTATGCACGTCTCCGTGCGAGAGTGTTACCATCACACCACCGACACCCCGGTCTGCATTCCTCAGCTATTCACACATAAACTGTGTAAGGCACAGCAACAATCAATCGATAATGGGTAAGATCTGGTAAGCACAAATCGGCATTAAATCCAGTTAAAGGCACAGTCCAAGCTTGTCGTCGAAGTTTGATATCATGGTTCAGCCGCTGTGTGTAGCAACCCTGCAAAACGCTGAGTCTCAACTCTTCCGAATAGGCGAAAAAAATCGAGCACCCATTCCCTCCCCCCCCTCCCGAATCAGCATTCGCTCCGCCCACTTCAGGTGTTTCGGTCTCAATAGGGACAAGACGCGCCATGGATTTGATCAAAATTTACGTTCTTCCATTTGTTATCGATGTATTTTTACAGTGTGGTCTGCTCCGGTGCGATGGCTGCGAGCCACGAGGAAAACAGGACCGAGACAACTCGTTCACGAAATTCTCACCGTTCAAATTTACAATCTTTGAGGGGCCATAGCTCCATTTGTAGTGGGTTCTGAGCGAATCTAAAAACAATATTGTGATCAGCGCGGAATTCTCTCTAAACTGAGCAGAAAAACTAGACAACGATTCTGAGCTTGGACTGTGCCTTTAAAGGCAGTGTTCATGATGACCTTCGTTCCAGAGTGTTGCACTCAAAACAATACGTTGGCGTCCAAGTCTTACCAAAAATACGAAGAAACGGCGAGAAACGCATTAAAACGTCGTATTTCAGTGACACTACTCTATAACATGGACCAGTTGTCCGATTGGATGAACATGTTAACGGTGGTTGTCACCGGTGAAAAAAGGGATTAAAGGCAGTGGTCGCGATCAAATATGCTTGTCGTGTTTTTCTCTCTAGACCCTTTTCTGGGTATCCAGTAGTAGGACCAATAAGAAAAATTCGCGAAAAGCCACTGTTTTGGGCCAAAATTGAAACCTTAACTTTCTTGTCTTTTGATGGTGGACGAGCCCACTCCACATCATCGGCATCGATGATCTCTAGTATCAAGAACATCAGCTGGATTGAAATTGAATTTCAATCTATGAACCTTCCGATTTATGTACACATCTAGTCAAAAACATTGACTGAAGTGCTTTTTTTCATTGCTCAGCTGTTTTTATTGGGTAAATTTGCATTTATTTCTACCTCTGGATGTCAATGATTTTTTACTGCTCGGCATGAGACTGCGATCTTTTTGGTCCTCGCTGTGCACGTGTGCACGAACAGTCATCTTTATGCCCTAAAAACTCTGATTCTAGCTCGTTTTTCACCGCGCTACCTTCATAGTTTTTCAGCTGTTTTTGACCTAAGCTGATTTTTGTAGATTTTTCGATAACGTTTTTCATCGTGACCACTGCCTTTAATCAAAAATGGAAAAATTATTCAAGCAAAGCAGTATTAGTTGGAGTTCGAAGGAAAGAAGGGAGCAACGGAAAGAGAATAATTGCCGAAAGACGGGACCACAAAAGATTCCATTGTCACAACGAACAGTTCCAGTAAGACTAAATAAGGTGGGGTGAGAATGAAGGATTTGGTCTGCTTCTGGGACGTTTTTCTCAATTTCTTCGTCATTTCAATTCTACCCGGTAACCAAACAATCGATTTAGCAATTATTATTAAAATCGAAGATTATCGTGAACACAGCCTGTAAGCTGAGGTCTTGGAAGATGTGATTTTGATGTTTTCAGAATGTTCAAAGCTTGACATCTGAGTTTTGTGTTCAACTCGCCTATCTTGCTATATCTTATGCTATATCAGGTCAAAAAAGGGCATTAGACATTCTTAAAACATCAACATCAGAGAGAGAGAAGTGAAAAGAAAACCGCACGACTGCTAATGAACGAAGAAAAGACGAATCGATGAGCAGGCATTGATGTAGAGCCGAGTCGCACCTGCCAGATAGCGTGTCAACTCCGTGCAAAGCTGCTGGAACGGTTCGGCAACTCCCATAGGATGCTTGCAAGGTGCTTTACGTGCCTAAGGCTGATTGCACGGAACCGATGCTGGTTCGCACCCTACCGATCCACGATAAGGAGGCTTGCACGGAACGAAGTGTCAGTGAGCTGGACAACACCGTACAATAAGCTGCTGGAACGCTTCGAAAACCCCCAGTAAGGCTGCTTGCTCGGTGCTTGAAAGCTGAGAAAGCTCGCTTACACCATACCTAGACGCGAATAACGTGTTTGCACCGAACGAAGTGGCTTTTAGCGTGTTAACAACCTGTTTCAAAAGTTCTGAGCGAGTGTGCGCAACCACACACACTAACACACGCGTGTACACGTACCTACGAGCGCAAGCGTAGGCATCACCATTATTATAGTAGTGCCATCGATTCCAGTCGACAAACAGAAGATGCTTGCGTCTTCCTCGACAGTTTCCGACAGTCGGCGACGCTGCGATAGGCGTCAGTCTGGGCGCGATCACTTCAAAGGTTATCGCAACCAGCTTACGCGCGATCACCTTCACGACGTATCTTAAGCTCTAACAACTTTCCACGACATCCTGCTGATGTCGTCGAAAGGTTTGAATCCCGTGTGTCGAGAATTTGCGTCTCTTCCCAAATTTCAGCTCGAGATGTATATTGCCATTTTGTAATTTACGAGTTGGGCTGAAAATACTCTCCCATTGCAGTGCTGTTTTGTCGCACGCTAGAATCCGGATGATTATACGAGTTCATCTAATTTCCTTCTGGTTTTAGGACCTGGCCAGGTATTGCGCCAGTGCCCTCGCCTGCTGTCCTACAACGCGCGTGTCCGCATGCTGAAATCCGGCTGTCTGGTCAAGAGTCCGAATGATTGAATCAGCCGGACTGGGGGTTTACTATGGGCCCTGAGTTCTCGCTCTGCGAGGGATTTGGGCGTTGAGATTCTGGGTCTGCGTAGCGGAAGAAAGCTGTGATCCAGAGGCCAGATTCATCAATCGTTATACCAAGAGTGTACGGGCATTTCAGGGTACAATCTTCCGCATTCTCTAGGAAAAAATGGATGATTATATTCTGCTGCACCGTCATACCCGGGGTATAATCGAGGGAGAATGCGGCCACAGGAGAGGCATGAATGAACGCTGCTTCGTTCACGTCCGCCACACATCAATATACGCCGTGCACTTTGGGGTCATCCCGTTGCTCGAAGCTGCGCGCATAGGACGCGGAGCGGCTCCCTACCTTCTTCGCAGCATTCTTACATGTCGTCCCAGGCTGAGCATAGAGGATGGGAGCTGGGCGGAAAACGTGGACGATCCTGTGTCATAAGAAAACCGTTTTTACGAATGAGCTCTCCGACCCTCTTCTTCTTCTCAGGTTGTCTCTACGCTGACTTTTTTCAGATGTTCTTTCACCAGCTCTCCAAAATTGTCGATCTGATCGATCAGCGATTCTACCTGATCGAAGGTATCCGTAAGGGTGAGTAGTGTAGATATCGAACTGTCCGCATCGGCACCGGCGACAGTTGTGAACGTCCTTTTCATGTCCTTTTAGGATTCTCTAGTTTCTCTTCTTCGAATCCTTGCACGCTTCGTCCTGAGAGTTCTCAAATTCCCGAATCCATATGACCGACCGTTCCATTTGGGCCTTCAATCCAAAATGTGACAGTGACGGGCATTGTATCCTAGGGGTTTCTGAACCGGCTGCTTCTCCTTGAACTTTTTTTCTACCAGATATGAAATCAACGGCCCAGTGCCTTCTACCCTTTGCGAAGTGATCGAAGTCAAAAGTCCAGTCTTCTCTGCCTCCATTGGTTACCTAACACTAAGCTCGGGTCGTCTGGCTCCAATAAGCACCTTTACACCGTTGAAAGCGTCAAAAACGAAATAAACTATCAAATTTGAGCAAAATCGAGTAAAACATTTGGTGGACTCCGTCCGTTTACTTCGTGGACTCCATCTTCTCCGTCCAGATTAATTGTACGAATACTGTCACTTTGGTTAGTTGTTAAAGCTTTCAACGACGTAAGCGTTTGTGTACAGGCTAATGGAGTGTATTAGCTCCGTTATCACAGCGACTGTACCGCTAGCTCCGCTATTTCAACCTAGCGGGCATTCCGCGGTATAACTGGTCCAATTTTGCTTTATAACATAAACGTTATTTCTCTATTAGCATCCAGGTTTTGACGGTTTTTTTTCTTAGCTCCCCATACTACCACCTCTCAACCTTCGATTTATCTCATAAGGTCGATACTCCTAGATCCAACCACCCAGTAAAAAAACAGAATTTCCCTAATATGGGAAGGCACAATCCCAACCGAACGCCAAGCCCTTATTCAAAATCCTTTCACAAACAACTCTTCTAAAAGCCTGTTCAACGAAAAATCAGGTCCAGGAAACTAGCAAATAAAAACCGAAGTCGGGATCAACGCTAAACTTTTACTCGATTGTCTCGAAAGCAGAAAACTATCCTCCCTGAATTATTTTACTTTAAAAGCAGTGTTCACGATAGAAGTCGTTTTTTTGTTTTTCTGCCTATCTTGAGAACGGTCTCATGCTGATTTCAATTATGTCCTTGGAATCGTACAAGATCTCTTGGAAACGGCTGTCCGAGGCTTGTAACTCCCGTTTTTCGCAGCCGATGTGTGCGAGCTGACCTGAGTAGAGAGAGAGAGAAGTTGAGAATGAACGGAAGAACGGGGATTTTGATCGGAAACCATCGCTCATCTAACCACGAATTCAGGGCAACTGTTATAGGACGTAAACGGAGTGGCCCAATGGGTTGTCTGGCCCACGAGATTTTCACCCACTTACCGGCCTTTTTTCGTCGTTTTTCCGTTCTTAGTCTTCTTATAGGAACCCAAAGTTTACGCTTTAGCCAAAAAAACGTGCAACCTTTTTTCGTCAACACTGCCTTTAAATCTTCCTGAAGAAAAAATAATCTAATTAGCTACGAGCAATTGAATAATGCAACGATAATAAGCAAACCAAGAATTAAAGTCACTGACTTTGTCTCTGCCAAAGCCTAGAATTCTTCTGCCACTAAGCAATCTGCAGATTTGAACCTATGCGCAAGGATTACCGGCAAATCAAAAAATCACATACTGTCGTTCTGTGGGCCCAATCCGGTCCGCATTTGCGGACTTGCTATTGCATCATGCGATACGTGAGAATCGTGCTGGGACCACGATTCACCTTTCTCCCGGCATGATTATCACGAGTCACATGATGCAACAGCCGTAGTCCACAATCGTGGACCGGAATTTGGCTCGGAGAACGACAGTATACCAAAGAGAGAAATAAGAGCGAACTCGCCGCTTTGGAGGGGAACAGAAATGAACTGATCGATAAGCCAGTCTGGCTGCTGAGCGGAATCAATCAACCCACACAGCGTGCCAACACCATGCGACGAATGTGTGAAGCTGCTGGAACGCTTCGGCGACTCCGCATGAGCTGCTTGCACGGTGCTATACGGGGTTCGAGTTGATTTCACGGAACCGAAGGTGGTTCGCATCCTACCGAGCTACGATGAGGGTCCTTGCACGAAGCGAAGTGTCTTCTGAGCTGGTTAACACCAAACAGGAAAAGTCTAAGGCTGTTGGAACGTTTCGGCGACTCCCATAAGCTGCTTGCACGGTGCAATACGGGGTCAGTGCCGATTGTACGGAACCGAAGCTGGTTCGCACCCTACCGAGCCACGATTAGGGTGCTTGCGCGGAGCGAGGTGTCCAGTAAGGGGTGCTCTTATCCAGCCCCCCCCCCAATCGGCTCCCTCGAATTGGTTCTAAATTTTTCTAAGTTTCAACTGCAGTTTTGGTATATCTTGTGCACCGGTGGTCCTGTTTTCCTAATTTCTTTCCCGTGTGGAGCCTCAACTGCTGACCCCTGGAGGAGGACGGTGCGAGAATGCAGACACACCGCTCTCCACTTCTTTTATACGCTACCCTTTATCAATTGGGTATCACCGACTTTGTTTACGAGAGCCGAATGGGGGGGGGGTGGGCTGTATAACATTATTCTCCAGTAAGCTGGTTAACGCCATACAGGGGTCATATTCGCCAACAACCCGCCGAGGGTAGTCGAGGGGAAGCGGAATGGATGATACCGCGCGCGGCAGAGGAAAAGATCGACCCATCTTACACGCTGTAAGATGGAAATGAACGTATTGATCGATTACCCTTCGAATTCCCGTGGACTTCCCTTCGAGAATATTGTGTAATTTTCTATTTTTCGTTAGCTTCTTTTGCATTTTTAGACTTGTTTCTAGCATAAGAATATTGAAAACTAATTTCCTTTGTTGCAGAACAATAGTATAACATGTTTTACTGGGTTTTATTCGTAGTTTTAGTAAATCGGCGCTTTTAAAGCTCGTGTTCTGATTTTAAAACTTTATAATTCAAGTATTATGGACAGTGGCTCATCAAGTGAGACTTATTTTACCACAAATGGATCGGTCTTTCAAATTCAATATTCACATTTAAAAAAATGAAACCTGGCAGAATAAAGATCGTTATTTTGCACACTGTCTATAATACTTGGACATAAAGATGAGAGCCCGCAGCTCTCTGGATGATTAAGATGTGGCATACATCCCTTTTCAATTTTTTTTGGTAAAAATATAATGAAACGTGCGGAAAAATAGCAAAAAATGAATATTCACAGTCAAAAATGTATAATTGTAACAAAAAAAAAAGGATCTGAGTCACCAATGAAAAGGAAACAAAAGACAGAATCACACGGAAATTGAGAAAATGAGGGTTCAAGAAATCAAAATGAATGAATCTAACGTCTCTTCCGTGCAATTTGCAACGAATTTCGCCGCGATGCGGCCAATTTTCCCGAGAAGCGATGCAAAAACTTTCGGCGGTCGCGAGGGAAGCCAAGGGAGGCGAGAGGTGGCCGTGGAGCGCGCGTTTTGTACTGAAATTTCACCTCATTTACCCTTCGACTACCTGGCGGGTACCCGGCGGGTTATTGGCGAATACGACCCCTGGAAGCAGCTGGAACGCTCCGAAGATTCCAAGTAAGGCTGCTTGCTCGGTGCTCCCTGAGTCGACTACACTGAAAAAGCTCGCTTGCACCAAACTAAGACGCGAATAAGGTGTTTGCACCGAACCAAGGGTCATTTAACGTGCTAACTGCAGACCGATGAGTCGAGGTGGGTCCAGGGCTGGGCACGCTTCCCGGTTAACCTTAGGGAGGTGCATTTTGGACGTTGCAGAGAGGGCAAAGGAGGGTGCCTAAACCGGACACCAAAAAAAACGAAGTGCATGTTCTGTCGAATTTCAGAAGCAAAAAAATACACGATTCTCTTCTGCTTTGTCATATCTTCTTCTCCGCTTTTTAAAGGCAGTGTTCACGATGGTTTTCGTTCCCGAGTTTTCCACTCAAAACAGGGCGTTGGCCACCGAGTGTTACAGAAATTACGAAGAAACGGCGAGAAACGCCCTAAAACGTCATATTTCAGTGACATTAATCTCTGGCCTGGACTAGTTGTCCAGTTCTATGAACATGTTCACGGTGGTTGTCACCGGTGAAAAATGGGATCAGTCGAGAATGGAAGAATAATCCAGGCAAAATAGTACTAGGTAGGGTCCGAAGAAGACAACGGAGCAACAGAAAGCAAATAATTGTAAAGGACGGGCCCACAAATGATTTCATTGTCACAACGAACAGTTCCTGTGAGAGTAAAGAGGTGGAGTGAGAGTAAAGGATTTCGTGACCTTCTGATGCGTTTTTCTCAATTCCTTCGTCATTTATGTTCTACCCGGGGGCCAAACAATCGATTTAGCTATTAATCTCAAAATCGAAGATTATCGTGAACACTGCCTTTAAGACAAATACCCACAGAATTAAAATTATTGATAGATTATCTAACTGTTTTGCTTTGCTACGGATTAGTATGATTTGGAAATGTAGCATTTGTGAGAAACTCGTTAAAAGAAGTGAAATGTCTTATGCTACTGATTTGGCATGGGAATAAACTCAAAAGAAGCGCTAAAAACTCAGTGAAATGATTCATCGTTGATTTGGCTGTGCACTTGTATACTAAACAAAAAAAATTGAGTGCGACAATGAAAACCAAATCACACACTTCTTACTGAGCATTTATGTATTCGTGTGACAGCAGTTCTCTTAGTTGACGACATTTGCATAAACACACTACGTGATTATTCTCCATGTTGTTCCTTCTTCAAACCTCGGCATCTTATTATGATTATGATACTGTATGCCAACGAGGTTGATAGGTGGAAATTTTATTAGTGGCCTGACGTTTCGACCTTCACGTCTTCATCAGAGGCCTAAAAAGTAGTTCGAGATTAACCGATCCCGTGAATGTACACTACCAAACGCCTCCTCTCACTCCGACAGTTCTGAAGCACTGTGAGGAGCAATGCGGAGGCACTCGAAAAGGAGGATCGGTAACCCACCTCGCAAGTCCACCTTTACGCGGAATAGGTCCGCTGCCGCTGTTAGTAATCGAGTAAGCTGGAGTGAGATGTACTTGCTTCCCTCGTATAGATACAGTTAGGGAAAGACATGTTATAAGTCACAGTGTTGTACAAATGGCAAAAGATAACTGGTTATCATGGGCCGCTCAACTCTGCTGTTCATTAGTGGGTCCTTTACATGAATCCAATAGGCCTCCAACGTTTTTCTCGCCGATACAGGTGTGTGCACTGGTGAAGCAGAACGGTTGGAATCACGCATGATTGCGGTAAATATAGCAACAATGAACGGGCACGTAATACCTCAAAACAGACGCAGAGCTCGAAATGCGCTTTTGATCCCACGGCGTCAAAACAAAATTCCGCTGTGTATACCACTTTTCTCAGACAGAGTATCTGATGCTATACAGCAATGCATCGTACGAGCAAAACTAAACGACGATGTTGTTTTAGTTAACATCCCTAACAACAAACATAAAGAGTCAATTAGTAAGGAACAGACTTTACGATAAGAGCTGCTTCACAGATAACTGCATCGTTTGCCCCAATGGAAGACTCGGCGACTGCAGTCAGGTTGGCACTATTTACCATCTCGAGTGTCAGACATGCAGCGCAAGTTACATAGGGGAGAGTGGAAGAGTGTTGGCGGTACGCCTAAAGGAGCATTTAGCTAGCAAGAGACGCAATGACCGAAGAACTCCACTTGGGAGACATAAAATGGAGGACCACAACGGTGACGAGTACGATGTGAAGTGTACGATCCTAGCTTGCGAACCTGAAGTATCGGCGAGAAAAACGTTGGAGGCCTTTTGGATTCATGTAAAGGACCCACTAATGAACAGCAGAGTTGAGCGGCCCATGATAACCAGTGATCTTTTGCCATTTGTACAACACTGTGAGTTATAACATGTCTTTCCCTAACTGTATCTATACGAGGGAAGCAAGGTACATCTCACTCCTGCTTACTCGATTACTACTCAGGCACTCAACGGGTCCGACCCCAGCCTAATAGCAACCGGAACAGCGTTCGAACGCTCAAGGGGCGAAACGCTCGACGTCGGCGTAGGTCCCGACAACTTCCGTTCGAACTCCCAGCCGTCCGTTCGAACTCACATTCGCCCCCCTACATGTTGCTGCGCGATCGATTTGTTTCTACTCGTTTTGACCTGCTTCTCGTCATCAAACCGCGTCGACGGTATCGATTTCATTCTCCATCGTTCTGTTTTGTGAAATCGTATTTTCTAAGTGTTTTTTGTTTGCCATCTTTCCCAACGTGGTCCATTATGAGATTTTTTTGCGCTAAACAACTATTCTTGTTTACGGAGTGTCTATTTCGTGTGAATAATCAGTCACACTTCGAAAATGCTAATTTGTTAAGAAGTTTTCGGAAAGGCTTTTTTTTCGTGTAAAGAATACCTATTTTCGAAAGTGTACGGATAGAAAAGTACCCCGTTTATCAGAATTGCGGGTACGGGATTGAGTTCTAGTTGTTTGGGTTGGGCTCTAAGGGTATTCAAATTGGAAAAATCTCAAATTCGCTCTAAGAAAAGTGCTGTATTCGTAAAATGCATGGTGTTTACTGTTTTTACAATTTGCTTTGCAAACGGCTCAATCTGATCGCAATTTCTGGCAAATTTGGAAAGTGGCTTTAAAGAAGTGACAATTCTGCTCAAAAGGTACGGAACAGACAAAGGTGGACCGATTTCAATTTTGGAAGTTTTGTTTTCAGTTGAAAATTATCGTCTTCTGATATCTTTTCATATTCTCTTCATTTTCTTCTGTCGAATAGGTCGTTGGGGAGGAAGATTCATCCTGATCAACGCTTCGAGAAATTCTTCGATTATGCGGCTTGGATTAAATGTTATCTATCCGTTCCTAGCTTAGGCATCTTTCATAGTCCTCGCCGCAAGCGCGGGACGAGCGGTGGACTATGAAACTTTTCACAGCGCGGCACGCGCGGGACGAGCGGGAAGCCACTATAAAATCTCTAGCGGCACCGCCATGGCGGTGCGGGTAAAAGTCGGGCCTTAACTGGGACTTGTACACAAATTCCTGGCTCGTATTTGCGTATGCGGTGGCGCAGGATAGTCCCAGAATTATTTATGTTGGAGTGGACTCAAACCGAGAAGCAATTATTGATTGAAACGGTAAAGCCGCCACGGCGGTTTGGGCGGCGCCGCTATGGCGGTGCTGATGGACTATGAAAGTTCTTACCGCGCGGCAAGAACTTTCCTAGTCCTCCGCCTTTCCCGCGTGTCACGCGCGTGCCGCGCTTGCGGTGAGGACTATGAAAGATGCCTTAGGTGCACTTAGGCTCCGTCCATAGCAGACGAACAGCGGCAGAGCGTCAAGGCGTCGGAGCATCATGCGACAGCGCTCAAACGCTGGCGCATGACGCTCGACGGCTGGCGCATTCTACGTGTCCGAGGACGACACGTGGTTAACGATGGTATTGATAATATTAGTGACAGCCGTCACGGTCACTATGCCTTCACCATCAGCGACTGGCCGGCTGCGGTGGTCGCTGGGGAGTAAGATCAATAACAAATGCTGAAGATGCAAACCCACAGCGTCATATTACGGTCACTTGACGCTAGGACGTCTGCCATGGACGGAGCCTAAAAGTGCCGCGCACAGTCTAAGATAACCATCAAGGGAAGTTTTTATGCGACTAATAGAACGTTGCCATTTTGTCATACTCAGATGAGCGTCATCAACGCATAGCAGTATAGAAATTGCCCATTTGCTGTAATAGAAGAGTTACTTTCATAATTATCCCAATCTGTGCTCGACAGATGAAGTGCCCCAAGCTAGGAACGGACGGATAACATTTTCTTCAGACTGCAATTTACGCCTTGGGATAAACGTAAACTCGTGGTCAGATTCGATCACCCGTCTTAACAACCCACACGGCAGAAGGAAGAATGAGAAGTATGGCAAGAACTTCTAGGTCTGAACCTAATCGAACAGGAAAACTGCTAGATATCTTCTCTGCTTTCTAATTTATCTCGCTCAGTGCAGGGTCACGATCTAGATTCGGTGGTCTCCTGCAATCGTATGTTGTTAGATTGAAGTCTGATGGAACTGAGACATCGCTTTCACTAATCCAGCTTAGTTAGCTGTGTTTTGAGTGGCCATGAAAAATAATATCATTGCAGAGGGCTCCTGGATAGGCTTCTGAGGCTGCTCTATTGTCTGCTGTTGAATTTGATACGGTGAGATGTTTTTAAAATTGATTATTATACACTCCTAATCCAAGTAAGATGTGTGGTGTTTAGTGCGCACTTCATCAGCTTTGTGCTCTGAGAAACCTCTCGTGCTGTACCACGATGATTTCACGAGGGCTCTTCGTTTTGATGATCACAAGACCTTTGAACTCTATCACAACTGGAGGAGATGAAGTAAGTAATCATTTCATAGGCTGCAACTTCGGGACTTAATTCTTCGGCAAAAAAATACTTTGTGCATGTTTACGTATTGTCACGGAGTCCATTTTTCCTTGTCAGATTCTCCGTATGGGTGATTTTGCTACTACAGTAATTGAGAACGTAGCAAATACGAATTGCAGGAAAAGTGCAGATGGCGCGAAATGAGGAGAGTTGGCGTTGAAATTGGGGAGGAATCGGAGCAGGGATTCGGCAAATTTTCCAAGCCACTTACAGATTGTAGCAAAGACAACGGCCTCCTGAGACGGAGCCGATCTGGCTGCAGGCCGCGGAGAGATATCCCAAACGATGATATTTTATGAGTTTCCAAAACTAGGGGAAGGAGAGAACATGTGACAGCGTATTCTACGCGGGTTTTTCGAAGTCGTTCAACACACGCAATTACAGGCTGCATCACTCAATCAGCATTGATGGTGAGGTACTGCTTACACTCGGAGCAAAATCACCCACTGCATCGACAGATATCAAGTGCTCAGCAAGTTCAGCTCTTGAGCAGAAGTTACTTGCATGAAGGGGCGGAGACAGGGCATTCGACATCCTTGAAGGTAGCCGTGAGTGAGCAGGAGATCACTAAACAATCGTACCCCAACAGTGCTTCAATTGCTATCAATCATGCCCAGCCGCCTCAGCTAGGAGAATGGGGAAATCTTCCAATTAGCCGTGTTGTAGGTCCAGTTCACAAAAAACGGAGGAATAAAGTATAGTCCAAGTTCCGCTTGGGAACGCGCTCGTTTGAATGGAACAGCCTGATGTTCTAAACTGCAAAAGACAGTGATTCTGTTTGCGCGACGCGGTCCCAAGTAGAATTGAAACTGCGAAAGACAAGTTAACTCCCCATTTTTGTGTACTAGGCCAACAACTCAAAGGTGCCGCCTGCCCTGCTCCGATCCGGCGCATTCACGCATACCGTCCCTTAAAAACTTCGATGACGGTGCTATACACGAGTGAAATTGCTCAGTAAAAATAATAGTGGGCATAATAGACTGTGCCTACTGAAGCATCAAGTCTCGAATTGGTGGAGTACGTTCACCGTTCGATCTTAGAGTAAATTTTATATTTTCTCCTTTTTTTGGCGAGTCTTACTAAACACTTTTTAGGATTTCGATTTCGAATTTGCGATAAGCAGACGATTTCGGCGAGGACTCTGGTATTTTCGAACGGTCCATTTCTCTCCCTCGCTCCTATTCACTACATATTTGCAAGTCGCTATAAGTTTATGACAGCCAGCGTAAAGTGTCCTGTAGTTCGGAAAAACTTGTCAAACCCCAAAACAGGGACTAGCTTGGAAATTGTTATCGAAGATCAAATTGAACCTTATCTGCGACTGATCAGCTTGCAGTTTTTTTTTGGGCCACGTTGCGAAAAATGAGTAACGGCTCTGAAGAGATGCGCGCTGTGTTGCAAAAAGGCACTCACGGCGCAGAAAGGGTGCGCACCGCGTCGCGGAAAATTGGCAGCGGTTCCGGATAGCTGTGTGCCGTTCGAATTTATCTCAGAGAGGGAGGCTCTGAGAGGAATAGCCGCGAATTGCCTGCTGGCCGTGTAATAGCCGCGTAAAAGCCGCCAAATAATTCCCTCCGCGATATAACCGCGAAATAGCCGCTAAATAATGCTGGCCGCGGAATAGCCGCCAAATTTTTGGTCTGCTTGGATTCAATTTAGTTTAGCTTAGTTGAGCTTAGTTGATTTATGTGCGGTCTATGCGATGGCGAACTTCCTAATGCTGCGGTCTACGATGGCGAACTTCCTAGCCGTGCCCTATGTACTCCGGAATAATACGGGTCAAAGCGAGTTTTTTGATCGCCCATTATTACTGCATTTCCTTGCATGAGCGAGTTCTTGTAGGCATACCAGGCGAAGATCAACTATTGCAGAACGGTGCTTTATAGCTAACATCGGCATGGATCGTGAAGAGACTTCGCGTTCACTGTTGAAGGTTGGCGCAAGCTCGGTGCACCTATGTTATAGCCTATGGCACCGAGTTTGCGCTAACCTTCAACAGTGAACGCAAAGTCTCTTCACGTTCCACGCCGACGTTACATGCGACGTAATGTGTCCGTCGAAATAACTCTTAGATACACAATTTGATGGGGTTTTGAAGCATCATGGATCTAATCACAATGGGACGCTCATAAACTCGGACGATAGCAGGATATCGGCGTATTTTATAGTATGCACGCCTCATATTTCTCTTACTCTCTCGTCTGACTACCAGAATGTTTCCTTTCAGTGGAACGTGGAGTTATCTGTCGAATTTGGCATGCATATAGCGAAGATTCTAGCCATTGTCAATATTGATGGTTTCACATTCAGTTGCCAGACAAGGTACGGACCCTAGGATAACTTCCGGTGCAAAACTAGTTAAAGGCAGTGTCCACGATAAAAATCGTTCGCGAATTTCCACCAGAAATCGAAGGGTTAGAGTCTGACTGTTTCTTCAGTGAAGAAAGAATCATGAAAAACGCTGCAAAACATCCAAAACCAGCTCTTCTTCTTGAAAGCCACAATTCAACGGTGGACCAGTTGCGCGGGCATGTGCCTGACGTAGACAGCGTGTGCAAATGCGCCCCAAACCTAAAACTCAGCCGCGCTCGCGCTCCAATGCTAATGTACAGGCGGACCAAACTGTTCCTCGGAAAACTCGACCGCGAGCGAAAATGCTATCGCGAGCGGACTTCGGAGCCTTATGGAGCTCTTTCGGGCTCGTTTTTGTTCGTTCTTTCGACCCCAGTGCTCCAAAAAGACCATGAACATTCGATTTCCGACCAATGACCAAGGACGAAATTTATCGTGGACACTGCCTTTAAAGGCAGTGGTCACGATGAAAAACGTTATAGAAAAAACTACAAAAATCAGCTTAGATGAAAAACAGCTGAAAAACTATGAAGGTAGCGCGGTGAAAAACGGTCTACAAATAGAGTTTCTAGGGCCCAAAGAAGCTAGTTCGTGCACACGTGCACAGCGATGACGAAACAGATCGCAGTCTCATGCCGAGCAGTCAAAAATCATCGACATTCAGAGGGCGAAATAAATGCAAATTTAACGAATAAAAACAGTTGAATAATGAAAGCATCACTTCAGTCAATGTTTTTGACTAGATGTGTACATAAATCCGAAGGTTCATTGATTGAAATTCAATTTCAAGCCAGCTGATGTTCTTGATATAAGAGGTCATCGATGCCGATGATGTGGAGAGGGCTCGTCCACCATCAAAAGACAAGAAAGTTCAGGTTTCAAATTCGGCCTAAAACAGTGGTTTTTTCGCGATTTTTTCTTATGGGTCCTACTACTCGAGACCCAGGAAAGGATTTGGAGAGAAAAAGACGACAAGCATATTTGATCGCGACCACTGCCTTTAAGGGGGGCCACTCGAAAAATGAAATGGAAAAAGAAAATTTCTGTTGATATCAGATGCCTGACGGCGTTATAAGTCATTGTTTTCATGGAAACTCCCATGGAAAGTTTTCACGTTCTTCGATTTTTCAAAGTGGTATCATTGATTTTTTAACTGAATCCTGAGTGCCCCCCCCCAACTAGTTATGCACCTTACTTCCTACATTTTATCATGTTCACATCTGTTTACATCTGATTACAACCGTAGGCTATCGAATGAAATGTGCAAGCCATGAGCAGCGACGAAACGTGGGGATGAGGAAATCCACAGTCTTTTTGGTCTTTTCCGTTTCAGTTTTCCGTTTCCTGCGTTTTGACGATTTTTCTTCCATTTCCGAACTTGGCACTATCCTAGACGGGGGGGGGCACTCAGGATTTATGTCAGAAATGAAGTGCTCCACCGATCTGTAACGCTACCAATCGAAGTATTTCTACAGAATTGTAATAGCAACAATGCTTGACAGCAGTACCAATTATTTTTCAGCAGAGTTTTTGTTCACTTCTTTGAGAAAATCTTGGGTGCCCCCCCCCGTCTAGGATAGAGCCCCGAAAATTATGGAAAAGATTTCCGCACAGCCCTAGCCTAGATGGATATAAGCCCTGTGTTTCGGCTCAACCAGAAATGTCTTCTGATGTTTACCGTTATTCGTGAGTTTAGAGACAGACGCAAAGAGACCTCAATATTGTATTTGGACGTCTTCTTACGGAACACATGACAACAGTTATGATTGACAGTATTATTTTCTGTAACCGTGAATGTAGGTAAGACCAGCAATAGAAGTTCGCCACCTCATTTCCAGATTGGTGGCTGCGTGAAGACCACCACTTGCCGGGAAATAGCCGACAAATAGCCGAGGAATAGCCCACCAGGCCCCGCAGCGGCTCCTGGTGGGCTATATCCCGGTTGATTCGCGGCTATTTCGCGAATACCGTGGTCGCGGCCGAGCATTGACCGCGAAACGGCCGAGAAATAACCGAGAAATCGCCGCGAATTAGACGAGAAATAGCTCAACAGGAGCCGCTACGGTGCCTAGTGGGCTACTCCGCGGCTATATCTCGGCCAAAACTCTTAGAGGAGGGAAGCAAGAGAGAAAGAGGAAGAGAACGGGAGAGGGAGAGAGAATGAAAAACCGCGCGTGGTAAAGGTGAGAACATGGAAGGGAAAGAGAACTTGCCGCACCGTAAAGGTATGGGGAAGCTGAGAAAAAAGAACCCTCAGTGGGAGGTTTTAGGAACGAGAAGAAGGTGGGCCAGCACAATTCAGGAAAGGGGGAAGGAGCTGGGGAGAAGGGGGGGGGGGGCGACAGTTAGGGAGTGGAAATTATGGAATCTGACCTAGGAAAGCGTTCATAGCTAGCAGCATAGGCGACAATTGTCGCTAGGGTAAAAGTAAATAAAGATGGAGATGAAGGGTTTGAGATTGGTGTGAAGGAAGATGTCATTACCACTGGCAAAAAAAAAGGAGGACCTTAAGAAGGATTCAAAGAGAGATGTAGAGATAGAGAGTGGAAAGAGACCAAAAATTGAGGGAAGAAGGAGCTATACGATAGAAGAGGAAAAGGCAGACAAAAGGAGGTAAGTAACCTACAGCGGCATAGAAGGGTAAAGGGGATAGCAAGAGGGCACACAAGAGATGAGAGGAAACCATACTTACAGCGCGCCACGGGAATCGTGCGCGATGTGATTTGCTCTGCGATGTGCATCGCGCCAACAAATCGCATCGCGCTCAAGCAAAACCACACTTCGACGCCATTTTGCGTTCTCACCCATACATACACAAATCTGAAAGAGCACGGTTCTGAAAGTTTTTTACGCTTGTTTTCGCTGTTGTTTCGTTTTGCAGATGTTTATTTTTTTAGCTGTCCGTTTATCTGAATTACTGAATTTGGGTGCATCTTAATTTCTAGATTTAACTTTTTTGATGACCAGATCTACCTTCTGATAAGGATAGCACAAAAACCGTTTTTATCGCGATTTGCGAATCCTGTCTTTAATAATCTCCATGTTCTCTGTTCTTCAAACCTCGGCATCGTATAATAGACTTTTTACTGATATGCCAACTACTTTTTTACTTTTTACTTATATACTACTTTTTACTGATATTTACTTTTAACTGACAGCAGAGTCGTACGCCCCATGATAACCAGCGACCTTTCGCCTTTTTTACAACATTGTGAGTTATAATGTTTTCCTTGCGGTTTTATCATTATGCAGAGGAAGCGCGGTAACTATCAGTGGCGTCTACTAGTACACTAACACGGTGGCAGCGGACGCATTCCGCTCAAAAGGTGGACTTGCGAGGTGGGCGTTCCTATCTTCTCGTGTCCTCTGCAATGCTCCTTACAGTACGTCAGAACTGTCAGGGGGAGAAGGCGCTTGGTAGGACAGATTTACGAGTAAATACATCTCGATCCACTTTAAGGCCTCTGAAGAAGACGTAAAGTTGAAACGTCAGGCCGTAAATAAAGCTCCACCTACTAACCTCGTTTGGCATATCAGTAAAAAGTCCTGTCTTTAAATTTATCTCCACCCCTGTCTTCTACTGCGACACCAAACAACAGTTCGGCAAAAAAAAATCGGGAGTCGTATGAGAACGTCCGCTTTTTTTGCCACAAATGACTTCTCGCTAGGAGTGTACCCGCCGAATAAGTGCAGGAACTCATTGTAGAAGCCCTTATCTATGTATCGTGCTCGTGCATTACCCCCTTCCACTGTTGTTTGATGCTGTTGGAGTTTGCTTAGCAAAACGCTCCCACGACGTCCTCACATCGCAGTGCAGGGCGCTGCGATGTGATGAAATCGCGAACGCGCGCTGAACAGCGGGCAATTGTGCGAAAAACGCGGTGCGCGCGATACCATCGTGCGTAGCAGCTGCCACGCAAACGCCGCGTGCGACAGCTGACCCCAACGTGGCTCACCCAATCCTTTCTCGCGCGCAGCGACCATTTCTAAATCACCCTTCTGAGCGCGATAGCATCGCTTTAAGTACTCTCGATGACCGAGCAGCTCGCAGGGAAAAGCTTGGCAGCCTGGTACCTGCGTTACGACTCGTTTTGATAAGAGTTGAACGGGTGGCCGTGTGGAGTTCCGGCCCCATCCCGGGCACTTGGTAATCGATGCGGTGACCGCCATCAGTGCATCGATGACCAGGTGCCCGTCTTGGGGCCGGAACTCCACACGGCCACCCGTTCACCTCTTATCAGAACGAGTCGCAACGCAGGCACCGGACAGCCAAGCTCATTCCTGCGAGCTGCTCGGGCATCGAGGGTATGGTTCCCCTTAAAGGCAGTGTTCACGATAATCTTCAATTTTGAGATTATTCGCTATATTGATTAAGTGGCCCCCGGGTAGAACTAAAATGACGTTGAAACTGAGAAAAACGCACCAGAAGTGCTCGAAATCCTTAAGTATCACCCCGTCTCTTAAGTATCACAGGAAGTGTTTGTTGCGACAATACAATGTTTTGTGGACCCGTCTTTTGCAATTCTCTACTATATTCGCTCCGTTCTTTCCTTAGGGCCCTAACTAATCCGGTTTTGCCTGAAATATTCTTCCATTTTTGATTAGCTCCATTCTTTACCGGTGACAACCACCGTGAACATGTCCATCCAATCGGACAACTAGTCCATGCTTTGAAATAATGTCACTGAAATACGACGTTTTAATGCGTTTCTCGTCGTTTCTTCGTAATTTTGGTAATACTTGGGGGCCAACGCATTGTTTTATGTGAAAAACTCGGTGACGAAAATCATCGTGAACACTGCCTTTAAGAGGAAAAAACTGACGTCACTGATCATGCTCGACGCTCGATTCATTTTACGACTGAAACTATTCTGGAAAGAGCTCCACATTGTTGTTGAGAAAAGACAGAGGTTATTACCAAAGTAGAGCAAGAGAAGGAGCACACAAAATCTAGAAAAGGGTGAAGAGTCCGGTACAGAGAACTGCGAGAGTTGGGAGCGCCCACAATATCAGAAGGATGCATGAGCTGAGAAAAAATTGCTGGAGAAAGGAAGATTTACAAAGCAAGTCGACAAAGAGAGATTTCACTACAAGGCGGCCGGAGGGGAGAGCGAGAAAAAGACAAACTGTTATAGCAGTTATAGAGTAGCTGTAAGTGCGCCTCCGCAGAAAGAAATAGGGAAAGGATAGAGCACATCAAAAGGGAACGAGAGAGTAGCGAGTGAGAAAAGAGTGAAGGATATGTGACAGAGAGGAGGGGCAATTTATTAGCGAAGTAGAGAAAACCTTTAAAGGCAGTGTTCACGATGAAAAAAGTTTTTGAAATTCCACTGGGATTGGGTAGTGGAGGGACACTCTGTAACGTTAACGTCGAAAGAACGCATGAAAACGAGCCAGGAAGAGCCCCAAAAGAGCCCGAAGTTGCAACTTCGAGCGCATTGAAAACCCCAAAAGCGCATCACACGCCCACTGACGTGAACAAATGAATGCTCGAGATCGTGAGATGAGCGATGATTTTCAATCATTAGCCCCGTTCTTCCCTTCATTCTCAGCTTCTCTCTTTACTCAGGTCAGCTCGCATAGATCGGCTGCAAAAGACGGAAGTTACAAGCCTCGGACAACTCGTCCACCATGTTTCCATAGCTCAATCTTTGAGGGGCCATACCTGCGTTCACAGAAGGTCTTGTATGATTTCAGAGACACCATTGGAATCAGCATGGGGCCGTTTTCAAGATAGGCGGAAAAACAGAAAAACGATTTTCATCGTGAACACTGCCTTTAATATTAAACAAATGGTGCAGGAGCTAGAGTTCGCGTAGTAATTCTGGTCTGATGAATGGACGGGACTGCGACGGTAGATCACCCCGCGCGAATCGGAACCCCATCCTCCAGTAAGGCCGCCAACCCCACATGGCCAGCCGCCTTGTCCATGCGTCAGACTAAAGCAAAAACGGAAACCATACGTGACGCTACTTTTGGACGGTTCTCAAAAATAATCCGTAGAGAAATCCCAGCTTTTTTAGTTTGAAACTGAGATATAATGGGAACCTGTTCGTATCCGTGCAATCTGTTAAAATAGCAATAGTTGATTATTCTCAAAAAGGTCTTTTGCAAATCCTGGATAGCCTAACCCGGGCAGATCGCGGCTTCTGCAGTTTAGATATGCGGAATATAACAAACAAACGTGCGTACTCATATAATTCGATTTTTCCGCTCTACAGTATACTGAAAGTGGCTGTTTAAAGTTATTATGGAATCTGTCTGCGCTTTGTGTGGATTCCGATTTGAATAAGGTTCGTCTAACGAGTGTTTTGAGCGCTGCTATGTTTTGTTTGTTATAATGCTCAATCATGTTCCTTGCTGTGCGTTAACGATTGATTTCAGCTTGTCTACATTACGTGATAGTGATATTAGGTAGATCCGTTGATAAATTTTTTGTTAGTCGATAATTCTCCAAGCAAGAAAGAGATGGAGGATCCAACTGAATAGCTCGATGGAGAAACCGCATAGAATAGCTCAACCAAGACGAAGTGCTGAGCCAATCATAACAGAAAGAGCGTAAAAGAAGAATAATAGTTGAAATGAGGGAATGGAAACTGGTGAAAACAGCAAAAACGAGGGGCCAGGAAGAGAGGAGCAGACATTGGGGAGAAAGAAATGGAGAAATGAAAGTCTTGCACGATAGCGAAAACGTATGGGAAAGGTTTTGTAGATTAGGATAGAGGTAGAAGGTTGCTATATATAAAATGCTGCCATACGATGTACATAGATAGTAGACTTAGCTACCTGGTACCTAAGGCGAAGCGATTCAGAGCGTTGACTAGCGGATTGATGACGTCACGGCCGCTGCATTTTTCCCCCACGTCGGGCAAAGCTATTTTCCCCCCACGTCTGCCTTCTGCGCCGACGTGGAGGGAGAAAGGAAGGGTCCGACCCGACAGAAATCTGGGGTCGGACCCCGTTCAGGCTGGGGTCGGACCCGGCAAATATCTGAGTAACAGCGGCAGCGGACCTAATCCGCGTAAAGGTGGACTTGCGAGGTGGGTTACCGATCCTCCTTTTCGAGTGCCTCCGCATTGCTCCTCACAGTGCTTCAGAACTGTCGGAGTGAGAGGAGGCGCTTGGTAGTGTAGATTCACGAGATCGGTTAATCTCGAAGTACTTTTTAGGCCTCTGATGAAGACGTGAAGGTCGAAACGTCAGGCCACTAATAAAATTTTCACCTATCAACCTCGTTGGCATAGCAGTATCATAATCACACTACGTGATGTTATTTCCACTTTCATGGGGACACAACATAATTTTGCAAGGACCTGAGACTTGTTAACCTAAACTGCAAGCGTTAGGCTGATTTCAGACGAGAAGCGCGTGATTTGGCTTTTCAATGTCACACTCAATTTTTGTTGTTTAGTAAGTGCACAGCCAAATCAACGATGAATCATTTCAATGAGTTTTTAGCGCTTCTTTTGAGTTTATTCCCATGCCAAATCAGTAGCATAAGACATTTCACCTCTTTTAACGAGTTTCTCACAAATGTTTCATTTCCAAATCATACCAATCCGTAGCAAAGCAAAACAGTTAGATAATTTCACTTCATTTTAGCGAAGGTTTCCCTTTAAAGACACATTACGCCCTCAGATATGACTTTTCATATGTTCATGCAGTTGTGTAGTAGACCCCTCTTGCATAACACTCTCCCATCCCTTTTAGAACCACCACAGTTCACACCTTTTTTCTTGGTTTCCGAACCCAATAACGACTAGATGAACGGATGAATGGCAACCGCGTTTTCGATTCTCACTCCTTTGCCGGTCCTCCCAGCTGGGTCAAAGACACGATCCGTAACGCTTGGCGCACTCCCAGTTGAGTCCCGCCCTCTTTCCCCGGCGCTTGGCACTTTTTCAGTCGAGTCCCACACACTTTCCCCGGCGCTTGGCGCACTCCCAGTTGAGTCCCTCACGCTTTGCTCGGCGCTTGGCGTACCCGAAGTTGGGTGCCGCACACGTTCCCCGGTGCTTGGCGCGTTCCCAGTTGGGTCCCGCACACTTTCCCCGGCGCTTGGCGCACTTCCAGTTGGGTCCCTCACGCTTTCCTCGGCGGTCCCTCACGCTTTCCTCGGCGCTTGGCGCACCCGAGGTTGGGTTCCGCACACGTTTTCCGGCGCTTGGTGCGCTCCCAGTTGAGTCCCGCACACTTTTCCCGGCGCTTGGAGCACTTCCAGTTGGGTCCCGCACCCTTTCCTCGGCGTTTGGCGTACCCGAAGTTGGGTCCCGAACACGTTCTCCGGCGCTTAGCGTGCTCCCAGTTAGATCCCGCCCACCTTCCCAGCGCTTGGCGCGCTCCCATTTGAGTCCCATACACTTTCTCCGGCGCTCGGCGCTTTTCAATTGGGGTCCCGCACACGTTCCCCGTAGCTTGGCACACTTTTAGTCAGGTCCCGCGCACGTTCCCTGGCGCTTGGCGCACTCCCAGTCAGGTCCCACATACGTTCCCCGGTGCTCTTTCGGAATAGACGACCCACTAAAGAATACAATGAAATTAGCAATTGTTTGGGATTGACCGAACGCTTGGTTCGTCACATCAAACAGTCAAGTGTGTTTGAAAAAAGACAATCATTCGACGGCTTTAGTGGGGTGAACATTTTTAATGAAATTTCCCTAGTGGGTCGTCTATTCCGAAAGAGTACCCGTTCCCCGGCGCTTGGCGCACTCTTGGTTGGGTCTCGCACTCTCTACCCCGCGCTTTGCGCATTTTCATTCAGGTCCCGCGCACGTTCCCTGGCGCTTCGCGCACTTCCAATCGGACCCCGCACAATAAATGGTGTGCATAGGGTTCCTGGTAGACGTAAAGGAGACCTACTCTAACGCTTGCAATCAACTCACTCTTATCACAATACCACTCCATTTCGCTCAATTGGCCAACCGTTTCATATCATTCAAAAGTTTCACCGGACTCACACACACACAGACACACAGACACACATTTCAAAATTCACAAATTTTTCAATATCTTGAGAACAACAAAGCAGATTTTTCTGAAACTTGGGCAGTGTTAATAACCTTCACTGCTCTACATTTTGTGAAAATTCCAAGTTTGGAACTATCTTCCAAACCGAGATTCTGTTACGAGGGGTGTGCGCAGAAGCAATCCTTTTCCAGATCAGGTGCGCGCTTCGCGCGCACCACAATATGCAGTTTGTGTTCGCAATAGATCATAGGTGCTGTCGAAGCTTCTCATCAACATCTCTATGAATAAAAGATCATATATAATGTGTTTGATTGTTTTGATGAAGGAATAAACACTACTCCGTTATCTAGTAGCAAGTAAGGATTGATGTGGTGTAATGTTTCTTTAGTGTAACGTTCAGTGATTACGCCTGTGGTTACCGATTAGAAGCGAAGATACAAATACAGCGCCCAGGAAAGCTATAGTTCACATTCAGAACAGGATTAGCGAACTGCTCTATTATGGCAGACTGAAAATACAGATTTCACGATCAATATAAAGACTAACCCACGGATTTTCGTCTATTAGAATGACTTATGAAGAGAGCCGACTGTAAAAATTGAAGACTGCAAGTTTCAGTGAAAGAAGCAAATAATCGTATCTTCCTACTTGAGAAGTACCCTTTACATAAAAACCCGAGTTTTATCCAGCTTGAATGCCGCAATCCCTTAGAGACTGAGCTCGCTGTGCGATATGGTGTTTGTCCGCAGCTACACAGCGCACACTGGAGTGGACGCGCGCACGATATTAATTGTGGTGAGCGCGAAGCGCTCACCAGGATTTGGCTTCGATCTCTTCCCGCGCGGATGCCCTACAATGAGATCACCTATTCATACCGTCAACAGAGGTATGAGCTGTACACTATTCGACGCGCTGCAAGAAATTACATATGTGTGCAACTTTTCATCCCAATTGGTCTCCGCTTTCTGAAGTTATGACCTCTCAAAGTACGCAAAAACGTTCTCCACCACCGCCTCCGCCTCCGCCTCCGCCTCCGCCACCGCCTCCGCCTCCGCCTCCGCCTCCGCCTCCGCCTCCGCCTCCGCCTCCGCCTCCGCCTCCGCCTCCACCTCCGTCCGTCGAAAACCATTTTTTTGGAAGGCGTGGACCAAATCGCTCGAAAATTTGTGACTAGATGTAATAGACCACGGGAATGACGAAAATAATTGTCAGAACTCACCATAATGACTTCTGGGCCCCTAACGGGCGTTTGAAACTCGGAAACCGGCCTCCCAAGATTAGTTTATAAAAATGACGGGTTTTTCGTTATCAGTCATTGTTTTCTTAGAGACTCCATATAAATACCTTGCTCTCTAGGGTGGTGTACTCTAAACGTCCGGCTTGGAACAGGACGCTATGCGGAAGGGTTGTTTTTGAGCGTGGCGCGTGTTTGTACCATGCGCACCAAAGATAAGAAGTCGTCGCAGGGTGTGCTGAAGTGTCGGTTGACTATGCGAGACCGCAGTAGGAGTATGCAGGACGTCTTGGAACTACAGCAACCCCTCAGTAGGGGTGTGCAGGACGCCGTAGAATGTGTGCAGGACCTCAGTAGGAGTGTGCAGGACCTTAGTAGGAGTGTGCAGGACATCATGGGACCTGTGCAGGACCCCAGTAGGGGTGTGCAGGACGTCGTAGAATGTGTGCAGGACCTCCGTAGGAGTGTGCAGGACCTTAGTAGGAGTGTGCAGCACATCATGGAACTTGTGCAGGACCCCAGTAGGGGTGTGCAGGACCTCAGTAGGAGTGTGCAGGACATTTTGGGACGTGTGCAGGACCACGGTAAGGGTGTGCAGGACGTCGTAGAATGTGTGCAGGACCTCAGTGGGAGTGTGCAGGACATCATGGGACCTGTGCAGGACCCCAGTAGGAGTGTGCAGGACATCATGGAACCTGTGTAGGACCCCGTAGGGGTGTGCAGGACATCGTAGAATGTGTGCAGAACATCAGTAGGAGTGTGCAGGACATCATGGGACCTGTGCAGGACCCCAGTAGGGGTGTGCAGGACGTCGTAGAATGTGTGTAGGACCTAAGTAAAATTACACAGGACATCATAGAACGTGTGCAGGACCTTAGTAGGAGTGTGCAGGACATCATGGGACCTGTGCAGGACCCCAGTAGGAGTGTGCAGGACATCATGAAACATGTGCAAGACCCCTGTAAGGATGAGCAGGACTTCATGGAATGTGTGCAGGACATCAGTAGGAGTGTGCAGGACATCATGAAGCGTGTGCAGGACCCCAGTAGGGTTGAGCAGGACGTCATGGAATGTGTGTAGGACCTTAGTAAAATTACACAGGACATCATAGAACGTGTGCAGGACCCCAATAGGGGTGTGCAGGACATCATGGAATGTGTGCAGGACCTTAGTAGGAGTGTGCAGGACATCATGAAACGGGTGCAAGACCCTGTAAGGATGATCAGAACTTCGTGGAATGTGTGCAGGACATCAGTAGGAGTGTGCAGGACATCATGAAGCGTGTGCAGGACCCCAATAGGGTGTGCAGGACATCATGGAATGTGTGCAGGACCTTAGTAGGAGTGTGCAGGACATCATGAAACGTGTGCAAGACCCTGTAAGGATGATCAGAACTTCGTGGAATGTGTGCAGGACATCAGTAGGAGTGTGCAGGACATCATGAAACGTGTGCAAGACCCCTGTAAGGATGAGCAGGACTTCATGGAATGTGTGCTGGATCTCAGTAGGGGTGTGCAGGACGCCGTAGAATGTGTGCAGGACCTCAGTAGGAGTGTGCAGGACCTTAGTAGGAGTGTGCAGGACATCATGGGACCTGTGCAGGACCCCAGTAGGGGTGTGCAGGACGTCGTAGAATGTGTGCAGGACCTCAGTAGGAGTGTGCAGGACCATAGTAGGAGTGTGCAGGACATCATGGGACCTGTGCAGGACCTCAGTAGGAGTGTGCAGGACCTTAGTAGGAGTGTGCAGGACATCATGGGACCTGTGCAGGACCCCAGTAGGGGTGTGCAGGACGTCGTAGAATGTGTGCAGGACCTCAGTAGGAGTGTGCAGGACCTTAGTAGGAGTGTGCAGGACATCATGGGACCTGTGCAGGACCCCAGTAGGGGTGTGCAGGACCTCAGTAGGAGTGTGCAGGACATTTTGGGACCTGTGCAGGACCCCGGTAAGGGTGTGCAGGACGTCGTAGAATGTGTGCAGGACCTCAGTGGGAGTGTGCAGGACATCATGGGACCTGTGCAGGACCCCAGTAGGAGTGTGCAGGACATCATGGAACCTGTGTAGGACCCCCGTAGGGGTGTGCAGGACATCGTAGAATGTGTGCAGAACATCAGTAGGAGTGTGCAGGACATCATGGGACCTGTGCAGGACCCCAGTAGGGGTGTGCAGGACGTCGTAGAATGTGTGTAGGACCTAAGTAAAATTACACAGGACATCATAGAACGTGTGCAGGACCCCAATAGGGGTGTGCAGGACATCATGGAATGTGTGCAGGACCCCAGTAGGAGTGTGCAGGACATCAT
This sequence comes from Aplectana chamaeleonis, assembly GCA_029168955.1. NCBI lineage: Eukaryota > Metazoa > Nematoda > Chromadorea > Rhabditida > Cosmocercidae > Aplectana > Aplectana chamaeleonis. Next base: position 265,152 of record JAPDOI010000536.1, on the reverse strand, counting down.
GAAACATGTGCAAGACCCCTGTAAGGATGAGCAGGACTTCATGGAATGTGTGCAGGACATCAGTAGGAGTGTGCAGGACATCATGAAGCGTGTGCAGGACCCCAGTAGGGTTGAGCAGGACGTCATGGAATGTGTGTAGGACCTTAGTAAAATTACACAGGACATCATAGAACGTGTGCAGGACCCCAATAGGGGTGTGCAGGACATCATGGAATGTGTGCAGGACCTTAGTAGGAGTGTGCAGGACATCATGAAACGGGTGCAAGACCCCTGTAAGGATGATCAGAACTTCGTGGAATGTGTGCAGGACATCAGTAGGAGTGTGCAGGACATCATGAAGCGTGTGCAGGACCCCAATAGGGGTGTGCAGGACATCATGGAATGTGTGCAGGACCTTAGTAGGAGTGTGCAGGACATCATGAAACGTGTGCAAGACCCCTGTAAGGATGATCAGAACTTCGTGGAATGTGTGCAGGACATCAGTAGGAGTGTGCAGGACATCATGAAACGTGTGCAAGACCCCTGTAAGGATGAGCAGGACTTCATGGAATGTGTGCTGGATCTCAGTAGGGGTGTGCAGGACGCCGTAGAATGTGTGCAGGACCTCAGTAGGAGTGTGCAGGACCTTAGTAGGAGTGTGCAGGACATCATGGGACCTGTGCAGGACCCCAGTAGGGGTGTGCAGGACGTCGTAGAATGTGTGCAGGACCTCAGTAGGGTGTGCAGGACCATAGTAGGAGTGTGCAGGACATCATGGGACCTGTGCAGGACCCCAGTAGGGGTGTGCAGGACCTCAGTAGGAGTGTGCAGGACATTTTGGGACCTGTGCAGGACCCCAGTAAGGGTGTGCAGGACGTCGTAGAATGTGTGCAGGACCTCAGTGGGAGTGTGCAGGACCTTAGTAGGAGTGTGCAGGACATCATGGGACCTGTGCAGGACCCCAGTAGGGGTGTGCAGGACCTCAGTAAGATGTGCATGACATTATGGGACCTGTACAGGACCTCAGTAGGAGTGCGCAGGATATCATGGAACGTGTGCAGGACCCCAGTAGGGGTGTGCAGGACGTCGTAGAATGTGTGCAGGACCTCAGTAGGAGTGTGCAGGACCTTAGTAGGAGTGTGCAGGACATCATGGGACCTGTGCAGGACCCCAGTATGAGTGTGCAGGACCTCATGGAACCTGTGCCGGACCCCAGTAGGGGTGTGCAGGACATCGTAGAATGTGTGCAGAACATCAGTAGGAGTGTGCAGGACATCATGGGACCTGTGCAGGACCCCAGTAGGGTGTGCAGGACGTCGTAGAATGTGTGCAGGACCTTAGTAGGAGTGTGCAGGACATCATGAAACATGTGCAAGACCCCTGTAAGGATGAGCAGGACTTCATGGAATGTGTGCAGGACATCAGTAGGAGTGTGCAGGACATCATGAAGCGTGTGCAGGACCCCAGTAGGGCTGAGCAGGACGTCATGGAATGTGTGTAGGACCTTAGTAAAATTACACAGGACATCATGGAACGTGTGCAGGACCCCAATAGGGTGTGCAGGACATCATGGGATGTGTGCAGGACCCCAGTAGGAGTGTGCAGGACATCATGAAACATGTGCAAGACCCCTGTAAGGATGAGCAGGACTTCATGGAATGTGTGCAGGACATCAGTAGGAGTGTGCAGGACATCATGAAGCGTGTGCAGGACCCCAGTAGGGTTGAGCAGGACGTCATGGAATGTGTGTAGGACCTAGTAAAATTACACAGGACATCATAGAACGTGTGCAGGACCCCAATAGGGGTGTGCAGGACATCATGGAATGTGTGCAGGACCTTAGTAGGAGTGTGCAGGACATCATGAAACGGGTGCAAGACCCCTGTAAGGATGATCAGAACTTCGTGGAATGTGTGCAGGACATCAGTAGGAGTGTGCAGGACATCATGAAGCGTGTGCAGGACCCCAATAGGGGTGTGCAGGACATCATGGAATGTGTGCAGGACCTTAGTAGGAGTGTGCAGGACATCATGAAACGTGTGCAAGACCCTGTAAGGATGATCAGAACTTCGTGGAATGTGTGCAGGACATCAGTAGGAGTGTGCAGGACATCATGAAACGTGTGCAAGACCCCTGTAAGGATGAGCAGGACTTCATGGAATGTGTGCTGGATCTCAGTAGGGGTGTGCAGGACGCCGTAGAATGTGTGCAGGACCTCAGTAGGAGTGTGCAGGACCTTAGTAGGAGTGTGCAGGACATCATGGGACCTGTGCAGGACCCCAGTAGGGGTGTGCAGGACGTCGTAGAATGTGTGCAGGACATCATGAAGCGTGTGCAGGACCCCAATAGGGGTGTGCAGGACATCATGGGACCTGTGCAGGACCCCAGTAGGGGTGTGCAGGACCTCAGTAGGAGTGTGCAGGACATTTTGGGACCTGTGCAGGACCTCAGTAAGGGTGTGCAGGACGTCGTAGAATGTGTGCAGGACCTCCCGGTGGGAGTGTGCAGGACCTTAGTAGGAGTGTGCAGGACATCATGGGACCTGTGCAGGACCCCAGTAGGGGTGTGCAGGACCTCAGTAGGAGTGTGCATGACATTATGGGACCTGTACAGGACCTCAGTAGGAGTGCGCAGGATATCATGGAACGTGTGCAGGACCCCAGTAGAGGTGTGCAGGACGTCGTAGAATGTGTGGAGGACCTCAGTAGGAGTGTGCAGGACCTTAGTAGGAGTGTGCAGGACATCATGGGACCTGTGCAGGACCCCAGTATGAGTGTGCAGGACATCATGGAACCTGTGTAGGACCCCAGTAGGGGTGTGCAGGACATCGTAGAATGTGTGCAGAACATCAGTAGGAGTGTGCAGGACATCATGGGACCTGTGCAGGACCCCAGTAGGGGTGTGCAGGACGTCGTAGAATGTGTGCAGGACCTTAGTAGGAGTGTGCAGGACATCATGAAACATGTGCAAGACCCCTGTAAGGATGAGCAGGACTTCATGGAATGTGTGCAGGACATCAGTAGGAGTGTGCAGGACATCATGAAGCGTGTGCAGGACCCCAGTAGGGCTGAGCAGGACGTCATGGAATGTGTGTAGGACCTTAGTAAAATTACACAGGACATCATGGAACGTGTGCAGGACCCCAATAGGGGTGTGCAGGACATCATGGAATGTGTGCAGGACCTTAGTAGGAGTGTGCAGGACATCATGAAACGTGTGCAAGACCCCTGTAAGGATGATCAGAACTTCGTGGAATGTGTGCAGGACATCATGAAGCGTGTGCAGGACCCCAATAGGGGTGTGCAGGACATCATGGAATGTGTGCAGGACCTTAGTAGGAGTGTGCAGGACATCATGAAACGTGTGCAAGACCCCTGTAAGGATGATCAGAACTTCGTGGAATGTGTGCAGGACATCAGTAGGAGTGTGCAGGACATCATGAAACGTGTGCAAGACCCCTGTAAGGATGAGCAGGACTTCATGGAATGTGTGCTGGATCTCAGTAGGGGTGTGCAGGACGCCGTAGAATGTGTGCAGGACCTCAGTAGGAGTGTGCAGGACCTTAGTAGGAGTGTGCAGGACATCATGGGACCTGTGCAGGACCCCAGTAGGGGTGTGCAGGACGTCGTAGAATGTGTGCAGGACCTCAGTAGGAGTGTGCAGGACCTTAGTAGGAGTGTGCAGGACATCATGGGACCTGTGCAGGACCCCAGTAGGGGTGTGCAGGACCTCAGTAGGAGTGTGCAGGACATTTTGGGACCTGTGCAGGACCCCAGTAAGGGGGTGCAGGACGTCGTAGAATGTGTGCAAGACCTCAGTGGGAGTGTGCAGGACCTTAGTAGGAGTGTGCAGGACATCATGGGACCTGTGCAGGACCCCAGTAGGGGTGTGCAGGACCTCAGTAGGAGTGTGCATGACATTATGGGACCTGTACAGGACCTCAGTAGGAGTGCGCAGGATATCATGGAACGTGTGCAGGACCCCAGTAGGGGTGTGCAGGACGTCGTAGAATGTGTGCAGGACCTCAGTAGGAGTGTGCAGGACCTTAGTAGGAGTGTGCAGGACATCATGGGACCTGTGCAGGACCCCAGTAGAAGTGTGCAGGACATCATGGAACCTATGTAAGACCCCAGTAGGGGTGTGCAGGACATCGTAGAATGTGTGCAGAACATCAGTAGGAGTGTGCAGGACATCATGGGACCTGTGCAGGGCCCCAGTAGGGGTGTGCAGGACGTCGTAGAATGTGTGCAGGACCTTAGTAGGAGTGTGCAGGACATCATGAAACATGTGCAAGACCCTGTAAGGATGAGCAGGACTTCATGGAATGTGTGCAGGACATCAGTAGGAGTGTGCAGGACATCATGAAGCGTGTGCAGGACCCCAGTAGGGTTGAGCAGGACGTCATGGAATGTGTGTAGGGCCTTAGTAAAATTACACAGGACATCATGGAACGTGTGCAGGACCCCAATAGGGTGTGCAGGACATCATGGAATGTGTGCAGGACCTTAGTAGGAGTGTGCAGGACATCATGAAACGTGTGCAAGACCCTGTAAAGGATGATCAGAACTTCGTGGAATGTGTGCAGGACATCAGTAGGAGTGTGCAGGACATCATGGAACGTGTGCAGGACCCCAATAGGGGTGTGCAGGACATCATGGAATGTGTGCAGGACCTTAGTAGGAGTGTGCAGGACATCATGAAACGTGTGCAAGACCCCTGTAAGGATGATCAGAACTTCGTGGAATGTGTGCAGGACATCAGTAGGAGTGTGCAGGACATCATGAAACGTGTGCAAGACCCCTGTAAGGATGAGCAGGACTTCATGGAATGTGTGCTGGATCTCAGTAGGGGTGTGCAGGACCTCAGTTCAATGTTCAGGACACCGTATGCAAGCCAGGCCTCGAATCTACAAGAACGATAGTTAAGTCCGCCAGAACAGGGCTACCGTAACCTCACTCGAGTTGGCTCTAAAATTTTCTAAGTTCTGACCCCGATTTCGCTTCATCTTCCCTACAGGTGGTGATGTTTCCCTGCTTTTTAGTCCAGGCAGATCCTCAACTGCTGATCCCTAGAGAAGGACGGTGTGTGAATCAAGACACACCGCTCTTCACTTCTTTTATACTTTATCATTGATCAATTGGGTATCATCAAATTTGTTTACGAGAGCCGAATAACATCATTCCTGAGATTACGGTAGTCCTCTTCTGGCGCACTTAACTATCGTTCGCGCTGGAAATCAATTTCCATTTTTCAGGCTCAATTTCATGATTGAGCCCGGTAGACCACACTGGTAAACTTTGGCGAGTCAAAAACGTTGGACGATGAGGTTAATATCCGCCACCAATTCTCACCAGTCATCTAGCCCTTTTTCCTAGAATGTTGGTGCGACAGTAAGATAACAGGAAAAATTGGTTACGGCACGAACTCCACATGCAGAAAAACTCCGAAAATGATTTTGGCGCGAAATTCAAATTCGTATTTACAATGTGTTCCGATTGACTTTTCTTTACAAATGAAGGTTTTTCATGGGCCCCTTCAACATTTTCGTTCACTAGAGGGGCCAAGCTACGCAAAAACTCATAGAAATGATGGAAAACTCTGATAAAAGAGGCCTGATACTGCGCTATCAATCATTGTTTTTATTAGAGCTCTACGGAAATACTTCGACTGGTAGCCTCACCAATGGGCCGTTCATTTCATTTCTGTCTTGAGTGGTGCGTGCCCCCCCCCCGTCTAGAAGAGTGCCTAGAACCTGTACAATTGGGTCATTTTGAAACTCATTTCTTCATTTTTCGACTTTTAAATTCAAAAAGTATATGCCTTGCATCTATTTGTAAGAAGCCGCGTTGCAACAATCATCTTGCAGTCTTAGCAGCGGAGCGGTTGTTTCTTCATTTCTACCACTATGTTTTCGAAAAAAAAACAACTTGACTTCTGGAGCTCGAGGATATTGTAGAAGGGAAACCCTTGTAAAAAGTTGTGAAATTTCTGAAAGTTGGGCTCCGCAGAAAAGGTCAAGGATTTGGCATTGCTCCTAAATGTTGTGAAATTGTTTTATTGGATTTGGCTCTCAACTTGATTTTTCAAATGTAGTGAAATTGTCGAATTGATTTGGCTGTGATGATACTATATGCAGATAACATAATCATTAAATCTTGTGAAATTGTTGCAAACGGATTTGGCAGGAGCTCTATCAATTATCACAGTCAAATCACGCGTCAGAAGGTCCTCTGGCGAGCGAATGAAGACAAAAAGAAAAAAAAATAATCCTCAGTCAACAATGCTGAACGAAACGTGGCCTTATGGGCTAGAATTAAGGTTTCGAATGCTATTCTGCCCTTTCAGTGTAGCTCCCGCTAACAATAAGGTACCAGACCTTCCCTCACCGATGAGATAAAAATCATGAAAACGAAATCTAACGCAATTTACTCGCTACTGACTCTATGTCTTCGTGTCCTCAACGCTTTCACGGTTCGCATTGTATAGAAACGTTTTGCTGCTAGGTTTATTCCTGTTCTCATTCGATTCAATATGCGCTTCAAGGAAAACCCCTTCTGACGCGTGATTTGACTGTGATAATTGATAGAGCTCCTGCCAAATCCGTTTGCAACAATTTCACAAGATTTAATGATTATGTTATCTGCATATAGTATCATCACAGCCAAATCAATTCGACAATTTCACTACATTTGAAAAATCAAGTTGAGAGCCAAATCCAATAAAACAATTTCACAACATTTAGGAGCAATGCCAAATCCTTGACCTTTTCTGCGGAGCCCAACTTTCAGAAATTGAAAATGTGTTGTATTACAGAAAGGGGAGGAGAAAAGAATCGAAAGTGGAGTAAATGGAAGAAGGCAGAAATAGGTTGCTTTCAATGTAACCATCTCAGAAATTTAATGTAAATAAACTAAATTGGAGCTGGGTGAATTTTTCGGACTTGACAAGGTTCATTCAAATGAACTTTATTGATTAAAAACAGCATTAACCATGAGAACTAAGCGCATTGAGAGAAAGAGGAGAACCGGCCAACCCTTTTAGTGAAGAAAGCTTTGATATTCAATGTGATTTAAGGACCTTAAAACTCGTGCCGGTTTTGTCCCGGTTTTCGGGGTAAAACTGGGACGAGATTTAGGGTCCTCAAAGCACATTAAAAACGATCTTGTTGGAGCTAAACTGTTTGCCAGATTCTCCTCTTTCCCACATTATCCTTTGCTCGCATGTTTAATGCTACTTTTGATCAACTAGGTTCGTTTGAATTAAACTTGTCACGGCTAAGTACTTACCCCTCCTCCAACTTTGTTTGTTTACATTACATTTCTAAAATGGGTACATCTAGAATTGACAATTTTCATCATCTTCCCTTTCCTTCGGTTTCAATCATTTTCTCTTTCCCGTTCTGAAATAAAATAAATTTTTTCTATCAATATTGTGTGCGCGTCCACTCCCGTGTGCGCTGTGTAGCTGCGTACACACACCATATCGCACGGCGAGCCGAGTCTCTAACTCCGACACTGGCAGCGGACTCCTACAGGAGAAAACGACGATCGCGGTCTCCCACAGGAGCTGTTTTGTCCTGTAGGAGACCGAACTAAAGTGAAGCGGTCTCCTACAGGACACGCTGCCGCATCGCTTCCACTGGGTCTCCTACAGGACAAAACAGCTCCGGTAGTTGTCCTGGAACGCGCACGTTGAACCATTGATCGAACCCGCGCGGTGTACGATACTCGTGTGGATGGGGTGTAGAGCTGATTCGCCCATGCAGGCTCACGGAGGCGCCCTCTGATTGATTGATTGGGGTGCCAAGGAGCCGAATCTCCTCCTTGATGATAAGTGAGGGAGGAATGTAATGGGCGTAATGCCTTACACTAATTTTTGCCGTTGACAACATTGTCAACGAAGAAGTGTGAAAATCATGCTTCAATTCGAAAAAAAAATATTGAAAACAAGGCGGTTTTGGCTTGATTCCAGCAAACGTTTTTTGAAATTTCCTCCAAGCTACCGTACAAGTTCCGGTCTCCTACAGGAGAATAATAGGACTCCTACAGAAGTATCACACGACTCCTACAGGAGAAAACCAGGACTCCTGTTGCAGGGGAGACGAGGACTCCCAGCCGACTCCTGTAGGAGTCCGCTGCCAGTGTCGGAGAAGGGATTGCGGCATTCTACGTGGGTAAAAATCGGGTTTTCCACTCCCTACGCATCTCATCAATCCCTAAATGGTTCCACAACACAAAATAATTCTGAGAATTTCTTCATCAGAACGATCAAACACGGATTGATCCTTCATACATAGGTTCAGGAAAACATTCGAAAGAAAACATTAATCACTGCAATAAAAGTAGTTCTGTTGTTGTTTGTAATTGCTAAATTGTAATGAAGAAAAATTCTTTTATCTTTTGTCACAACCTACCCTCTATAAAACGTCGTAATTCACATCGTTCGAGGCGCGAGAGGTGCGCGCGTTGCCTCAGTCTCTGTCTACCCTACGCTCTCTCCCTGTCTCTGACCTCCGCTCCGCACCAGCACGCGTAGGGACCAAGTGAATTTTGCCGTTTTATAGCCTGTACCTTCTTATTAAAAATTTTCCTCATAAGATTTTTTGGAAGTTTAAAAATTACACTACCTTTTTTGTTGACATTTTCGGAATTTTCTTTATTCAGTGCTTCTTTTATACTCTGGTTTATCAAAATAAGGAAGTCAAGATCATGGCTGTTGTGCACGACTTCTCGGAAAACAGCCGATTTCGATTTCCCATAGGGGGGTGCCTGAAAATTACCGAGCTAAGGGGGGTGCATATTCAAAATCGCCATGCCGGGACGTGTGCCCAGCCCTGGTTGGGTCCCTCACCGCAGATCGTTGCTTAGGAGATCGCCGACGCAACGGTCCAAGGTGGGACCATGGGGACTCCCCCCTCAGCTTCCAAAAATATGCTTGCCTCTGTATTGTGACTTTAGGTCACCTTCCAGGGCCGGCATCAAAGTGCCGAGTGAACACTCATTGGACTGAATCGCATTATATACCGGCTCGGCTTATCATTGAAATCAGAGATCAAACTATAACATGTTAGAACGTGAGTAGTCGTCAACTCTCTCCAGTGCCAGCCATGTGAAGACTCAGTGCCAAGCGAAGGCCACTGGGCGGTTATGCGCCAGCCGAGTGCCGATTGCTAGATAACTGCGCTTTTATGCGCTCGGTAATTTCGAGGTTTAGTTGCCCTTGCCAGCTGGATGCAATTTATCACGCAGCTTTCAGGCAGCTGGCACATTTTCGCCAGCGGTCCGCCGCTAGCACTAATTGAGCTGCCAAGGATGAGCCAGCTGTCGGCCTCGTAATTGCCAATTGCCAGCTGAATGCCTGTTATCACCCAACTGTTAGGCAACTGGCACATATTCGCCAGCCGTCCGTCACTGACATTAAATGACATGCCGAGTGTATGCCAACTGTTGGCCTCGTGATTGCCATTGGCCAGTTAAATGCCAGCTATCCCCCAGCTGTTGAGCAACTGGCAAAATTTTGCCGGCGGTCCGCTGCTCCCAATGTCTGAGAAATTCGATTGTGTCGGAGAAAAAACACTGAAGAAAAACAGCAACGAGTTTGCCATCGCGCGACGTCCATCGATCGCATCGCGTGGCATTGCAATGCGACGCGATGGACGCCGCGCCAAGGGAACTTGCGCGTCATTTCGAATGTATCGTACCTCTTCACTGTGAACACCCAGCGACTACGCGATGCGACGTTGCTTGATCGATACGTAGGCTGATTATAACATCGCGTCACGCCGCAAGTGAACTCTGAACACCGCCAAACTCTACTCCAACCCCTTCGTATCACTCGCGTACATGCATGCCGCCCTAGGGGTGTGCTAAATTTTCTGTTTTCTGGCTATTTTATGCTTTCTGTTTCCTGTTTCCTGAAAAATCAACCAAAATCAGCAAAAAGTTAGAAGAATCCTTTGATGTATCTTTAATCATAGGTTTCATTTACTAGCGGGTGGTTATCAAGATCGCAACGAAAAGGCTATGCGGACTTTCAAGGGTGTCAAATAACAGAGATTGAGATGCATTGCAGAAAGACCAGCTAGTTGACAGCACTAGTGTAGAACCATTTTTTATGAGTCTTTTTACTGATATTCGAGAACGAATTTCCAGCCAAAGGTCAATTGTGGCCGACAAAGTCTTGATGCCGAGCCCACCAATTTCTCAATCGGGCCACATTTAACTGCAATCGCCTTAGGCCTTTTTTACACTTCCTTCGCTGGTCGCCGCGATGGCATGTTTTGATCACGTATCAACCTGCAACGCAATCCCGATCGATGTTCATGTTTATCATCCCGTCGCCACGCGGGGCGACTGAACTCTGAAAGAGGCCTTAGCGCCCTCACACATTCGTTGTCTATCAATTTTCAGCCATTCTCAGCCATTCAAGCCAAAAGAGATTTTCTTGAAAACACATGATTGTTTACGATTACTGAAGAAAGTGAAACGTTGTGAGGTTAGACAGTTTTCGTGTACAAATTAGTTGTTTTACGGAGCATTGCGAGAGTGCAAAAGTTTTTGCCCCACCCTGTATATGGAAAACCTGTGAAAAATGTATTGTGAATGCTGTTACTCTGAGCATTTGCGAAAGGCTCTCTATAGAAATATTTCTTCCATCTCCTAGTTTGTGTCTCTGTTTCTTCAATGGTTAAGAGTCACCAGCCTTTTATTACCAGCGCATATCTACAATGTTTAGTGTACTGAGAAACCCTCGGCACCACGAATGCCTAAAATCTCTCAATGCACTGAGACGGTCTCGAATCATGCCTGGGAAGAAGAACACTCCTGTGGAGTTCCAAGCAGTGAAACACTAGTGAGTTCAGAAAGGTGGGTTATTATCTCAAATAAAAATTAAGGGGGACGGTATGTCAGGTTGTACATGATTCCAGCGGAACATGAAATACCTGTAAGGGCAGTGTTCACAATTATAATGATCTTTGAGTTACCGTCCAAATTGGAAAATTCGGGACAAGTTGCGATACAATAGACAAAAAATGGCCAAAAACTAAGTATAAGTAGCGCTACACGGCCCCCAAACTAGAGTGTACTATGCCCGCACCGCCCACTTCCTCGATGGCCGTTGAAGAGACATGCGGTCCGGAAAAACTACATTAAAGTTTTGGAGCTGTATAAGTCTGTTTGCTCGTTTTCTGCCATTTATTCGACGTTACCATCGCTATGGGCCCCTGGCGATTTCCGGTGGAAACTCAAAGACTGTTTCCGTCGTGAACACCACCTTTGAAACAAAAAAAAACTTCAGAAGTTCCAGCAGTGCCACAGATGAAATCTCGGATGATGACGTAGTCATGTGTTGGGGTCTAAAGGTTACTATTTATTTCATTGCTTTCTTCGGTGTATATTCTAGACGAGGTTTCAATTCAGTCGAGAGCTCTAGTGATTCTGCTCGGTGATGCTGTGCACAATTTCGTTGACGGAGTTGCGATTGGAGTCTCATTTATGAGTTCCACTCATCTCGGCTTCATCACATCCATTGCGGTTGTATGCCATGAACTTCCACATGAGCTCGGTACAAAGTTGAGCCTGCCATCACTTTTTTCTTTCCCATACGTATAGCGTCTGAGTACCTGAGAATTTAGGAGACTTCGCCGTGCTTATTGACTCTGGTCTGTCGAAGAAGAAAGCACTCCTGTTGAATCTACTTTCTGCTCTCACGGCATTCCTGGGTCTTTACCTCAGCGTCGTCATAGGTGAGTATCCACTCAGGACATTGAGTGTTCAGCAATCTCAATACTAACAACAGGATTCGGCGTGAGGTAAGATGTATCACAGAGGGGGGTCGGACCTGCCGACATCCGGTGGGGTGGGGGGTCGGATCTTCGATCAACCAAGAAGGGCTTCTATCATGGGGGGTGGCGATGTGAGAGCCATACCGTTAGTATAAAAAATGACGGCAAAATGAGATCACAATAAGAGGCCAAAATAAATCTGAAGATGAAACAGAGTGGGCCAAATGAGACTGGTGATCAAAGAAAGGATCTGAAGAGTGATCGAAACAACTGCGCAATACGAATGAGGCAGGATATGGAATGGTGATTCAAAAATGAAGCAGGAACTCACAAGAAGAGGTGAAAATTCACTGGTGGAGAAAGCATGCAAGACAGTAGACGACAGTATCATGGCCATCGTTAATGACTCTGAGAGGTCTTGGCCAGGTAAAGTGTGTCGCGAATGCGCTCCTGTGTGTCAGCAGCAGTGGTGTTGAGTACTCGCTCTCAACGAGGTCATTACAAGTGGACTATCCTGTCAACGAAATGGCACAGATATTTTGAAAATTCGTGAACTAATATGCATTTTTAGGCGATTTAACAGGTTCGGTCCCGCCATAGGTCAAAAGGTTGGGAAAAACTAGATGGTTGACTGTTAAAGGAGCATTTTTCATTGTGATATCTCTAGTAATTTCGTCCATGAAATTATCTTTTTGGGCCGTTCTCAAGGTGCGACATCGCCTGAAGCATAGGATTTTTCATGCCCTGAGGGCACATATGTAGGTACGGTCGCGCGTATGGAAACCACATTTTGAGTACGATTGTCGGCATGTGAAAACGCATCCAAAATTTCATGGACGCAGCTTTGAACAGAACAGCGCTACATAGGACGGTGTCCATGAAAAAATCGATAGCCGTGAAATAAATATTTACAAGTATTTATTGAATTTTTAAGTAGGGAGTTTCGCGTTGCTACAACGTGCGAAAAACCTAGTCCTGGACCCAATGAACTAATTTAGTTCTTTTAGCCGCTTCAGAAAGGTCTGTAAAGATTCGTTTTTAGGCGTGATATTATCGATTTTATCACACCCAAAAGTGGGCCTTCAAAGACCGTTTTGAACCGGCTAAAATCTGTAAATTAGTTACTTGAGTCCAGGACTAGGTTTTCCGCACGTTGTTGCAACGCGAGACTCCCTAATTAAAAATGAAGATATACTTGTAAATATTTCACGGCTATCGATTTTTTCATCGACCCCACCCTATGTAGCGCTGTTCGGCTTAGAGCTTCGTCCATGGAATTTCGGATGCGTTTTCACATCTGGACAGCCCATTACTAAATTTGGTTTTCATGCCCGAAGTCGCACCTATGTGCCCTCAGGGCACTTATGAATGTTCAGTCATTGAACAAACATTTTGTGTCATTGTCGCTGGACAGTTGTTTTTGTCTGCTTTCGTGGAAATCATTTATTTATTGCATTAATAGGATTAATTGGTACAATCGATGCATCCATGTAGTCTCGATCTAAGAATTTGTTCACTACAAAAATTACGCAGTGAGGACCTCCCCTTCCCCCCCCCCCCAGTCGTCGCTCGTCGCCATCATTTTTTTCTCCAGGGGGGGCTGAACAGTGCAAATCGCGCGACTTGGAGGGGGGGTCGGACTAAAGTTGGGTTGTATCACACCTCGCGCCGTAGCCTGATACCTAAAGGCAGTGTTCAAGAAGGAAAAACTCCCAATTTCCTGCAAAAACGTGAGCTTTGGATCTATATCAGCAAACCTATGAACAAAGAACGGCGAAAAACGGGCAGGAAGTGGGTGAAAATCTCGTGAGCCAGCCGACCCATTGGGCTAGCCCTCGAACGTCCTATATAACACTTGTCTTGCGTTCGTTTTGCCGTAGGTACTGGCGCCTAATTTTTGAATATTCTTTATCACGGAACGTTCTAACATCCCAGCGTGTACATTGATCTCTCTTATTTTCAAGAATTTCCGGTACAGGAAACAGAAAGTAAAGCCATTTACCCAAGAATTTTGAAGCGCGGAACCATTTCCCCCGAATTCACGTTCGACGCGTCGTCCGCAGTCTCCCGAAGCTCACAAACAGGCATACTTAATTTTCTTCAGAGGTTCCTTCGAATAGTTTTTCTTCGGTATTCGAGTTTTCTGTGGGAAATTCCTCCTTCAACCTCTTCTTAGTGGACTTACCTACCCAAAAACATGGAAAACTATAATACGGTTTTTTATGGTGAAAACTGTCCTTTAAAGGCAGCAGACACGCTCAAAAATGGTATCGATTTTATGCCATAAATCGAAGGTTTGGAGCTGGTTGTATTGGGAACTGACGAAAAAACGAACGAAAACTGTGTGCAATTAGAGGAATAACGGTTATTTTGTTATCGGGTGGAAGTGGACGAGTTTTACCGCGCGCTGTTGAAACAGCGAATATTAGCAACAAAACGGTTAAGATAGAGGAACGGATATACTTCTATAGCCTGTACTGGAACGTCCACCTCGTTTGAAGCCTCAAAACCAGCCAAATTGACCGTATTAGAACGATCAATCTGGGCGAGTTTGTATTTTGGGGCGCGGTTGTCGAAGCTCGAAGGCGGGGTTGCTGAAATTTTTCAGTTTGCATTGCTGAAATTTAGTAGTTTTGACTTGGTTTTGTCGCTTCCAACTGCAAGAGCAGTCTACTAGGAGCCATGCGACTCCAGGAACGTAGTTATCTCAACAACTTTCTCGAGCGTGTCTGCTGCCTTTAAAGGCAGTGTTCACTATGAAAAATGTATTTCAGTTTCCACTACGAATGGGTATTGGAGGGGCACACTGTAGCGTTAAAGGCAGTCACAATAAAATTCACTTCCGAAATCTCCACGGCTTACGGAAGGTCTGGTGCCCTATATGGAAAGGCATGCTAAAAAAGGACACGAAAGACGCGTTTTTGAGCAAAAATAGGCCCTCTCTTGTTCACGTTGATTTTTGAGCGCGGAGGAATTGACCGCTAGAAGGATGATACTTATCAGTGCAATAAAGCGATCAGCTCACTTATCAGCACTTCCTTGACTTGATCATTCCTGTGATCTGAGTCTTCATTTGTTCATTTCGAGGGGCGGATCTGGGGCACCAGGCGTGTCTGGGGCACCAAAACGCTTGTTTGCAGCCGTTATTTTGCCGCTCCTGGCTCGTTTTCTATCGCTCTTTCGACACCTTGGAGCCTAGGATCCTTCTCGCCTATCATTTCACTGTGGAAAGTCAACGAGGATGATCATCGTGGACGCTGCCTTTAACGTCGAAAGAATGCATGAAAACGAGCCAGGAAGAGCCCCAAATGAGCCCGAAGTTGCCCCTTCGAGCGCAAGGCAAACCCCAAAAGCGCAAAACCTGCCCTCCGACGTCAACAAATGAGAGTTCGAGATCGTGAGATGAGCTATGGTTTTTGATCAATAGCCCCGTTCTTCCCTTCATTCTCAACTTCTCTCTTTACTCAGGTCAGCTCGCATACATCAGCTGCGAAAGACGGAAGTTATAAGCTCCGGACAACTCGTCCACCATACTCCTCTAGCTCAATTTTTGAGGGACCATAACTCCGTTCCTAGGTCTTATACGATTACAGAGACATCATTTGAATCAGCATGGGACCGCTTTCAAGATGGGTGGAAAACAGAAAAAGATTTTCATCGTGAACACTGCCTTAAAAGGCAGACTACACGCTCGCAAAAGTTGTTGAGATACCTACATAAGTGGGGTCGTACGGGCCCTAGAAGAGCCCTCACGAAGTTGGAAGAGTTGAAAACGAGTTAAAAGGACCGTATTTGAGCCGAGTCACAAAATCATCCTTTCTCCGCCCATCGATACGTGCTCCGCCCCTCAATACAAATGTTCAGTGCTCGATTACGGTCATTTTGGCTCATTTTTTACGCTTCTAACGTCGTAAGCATTCCAGAAAGGGCCGCATGAGTACATTAGCGTCGTTATCCCAACAAATTTGTCGCTAGTTCCGCTATTTCAGCCAATGCGGTACAACTCGTCCACTTCTGTGCCAATATAGAACGAACCGTTATATCTTCATTTCAGTCGATTTTTTCCGTTTTTTTCGTTATCTCTGGATATTAACAGCTTCAGACGTTCGCTTCAATCCATGAAATTGATATCATTTTTGAGGGTGTATGCTGCCTTTAAGTGTGTCCAAATCAGACTGCCCGCCGACGTAATCAGCGTGCATTTCGAGCTGCCATCACGAAGATAATGTTCGCCCGAGTGCTTCAGAAATCTGTGAAAGTTATTGTGTTCCGAGCGAGCAGTTTGCACAAGCTTGCATGTGGGCGGGAACCGCAACGGCGGAGACTGCATGACTTGCTGGTTTAAAGCCAGCATACACGCTCGTGAACGTAATTGAGATAACTACGGAATTAGAATGGTATGGCACCGAACACAACGCTCACGCATTTTGAAGCCCCAAAAACAACCCACAATAGCGCCACAGGAGTGAGAAGTTGGTCCCGCCCCTGTATCTGCCCGCCCCCTGTATTTGCCGTCTCCTCCAGAACAGGGGTTCTGGGCCATTTCCAACGTCATCGATGTGTGTGGTTTACTTATTGTACCTATTCCACCACCTACAAACGTCGCCGACGGTGGGAATGGCCCAGCAGCCCTGTTTTGGGGGAGGACGCAAATACAGGAGGCGGGCAGATACAGGGGCGGGGCCTACTTCCCACTCCTGTAGCGTCATTGTGGGTCGTTTTTGGAGCTTCTAAATGCGTTGGCGTTGTGTTCGGTGCCATACCATTCTAATTCCGTAGTTATCTCGATTACGTTTGCGAGCGTGTACGCTGCCTTTAATAAGGCCTAAATACGGTCATTTTTACTCGTTTTTGACGTTCCAAATAGCGTAAGCGTTCTATTAGGAGCTGTACGAACTGAAAACTTCCTATCTCAATCAGTTTTGCAAACGTTTAAACTGCCTTGAAAAGTCACATACAGCTATTGGGAAGAACGAAGCAGCGGACGGAACATGCTGCAAAGCTCAAAATAACGAAAGCTAAATTATATTCTATTTTCAAGGAGAGTCGCAGGATGTAAAAATGTGGTTACTAGCGGTAACGGCCGGAATGTTTCTCTACGTCGCGTGGATCGACATGGTGAGTCAAAGATACGTTTATTTTCCTGAGAAAAAAGGATGGACAGCAGGCTGGAAGTATCACCTGTTGCGGAAGCAATCTACAACAAGCCGCGCTGCACGGCCGCCGCTCGCCCGCTTCAACTCAGCGCCGCCCGGCTTAGTCTACGCAGCCTTGACGGTAACTATTACTTAGTCCTTGTCCTCGGCCAGTGATCAACGGTTTTCCTTGTACCAGGACTTCACGCCCTGATTTATAAACCTGTCACTGCCTTGTGGAGACTGGGGTAAAATAGCTTATCCATCCCTGTTCTGTGAGCTCGACGAGTCCTACTTATGCTTGAAATCTTCACCATATTTCATCCCTTCTCCGAAATCGTCGAGGACGAATTCTCAGAAACATTGAACTAAATCACGCGATTTCGCCTTCTTTGCGTTAGGCCTCTTTCAGAGTTCATTCGCTGCGCGACGCGATGGCATGTTTTGAATATGTATCGACGTGCGACGCGATCTCAATCGATGCTCATGATTATCATCCCATCGCGTCGGGCGGCGATCGAACTCTGAAAGGGGCCTTAGGCGGCGTTCGGAGTTTTCTCCGGGGCGACGCCATTGCGCATGTCAGTGCGACGCGAAAATCGCATCGCGCAGGTATTTAAATGTGAACGGTGCGCGAGCGCTGGGCGACCACGCGCAATTGCGTTCCCACGCAATTTCTCGTAGACAAGCCACGGCAATTTTCTTCTCTCAACAACAACAGTTTTTTCGGGTTCTTTTTTGAGTGCATGTGATCATAGATATATCAGATCATAGACTCAGTTTCCTCATTTCATTGTTAGATTTAATTGTGTTGATGAAAAAACACTGAAGGAAAGCAGCGACGAGTTTGTCATCGCGCGACTGCCACCGCGTCGCTTTGCATGTCAGGGCGACGCGATGGACATCGCGCGAAGGCAAATTGCGCGTCATTTTGAGTGTATCGCGCCTCTTCAGTGTGAACACCCAGCGACGACGCGACGCGACGTCGCTTGATCGATATGTAGGCTGATTATAACATCGCGTCGCGCCGCGAATGAACTCTGAACGCTTTCTTAAAGGCAGTGCTCACGATGAAAAAAGTTAAGCTTTTCGCGAAGACGTAAGCTTTGGGTCCCTCTAAGAAGAGTAAGGACGAAAGAACGACGAAAACAACCAGGAAAAAAAAGGTGAAAATCTGTTCTATAACAGTTGTCCACCCAAGGTAACACTTGCCGAAATTTTAATACTCTTTATCTCGGAAGATTCTAACATCAGAACAATTGCATTGAAACTGTAAAAAATATTTGTAGACTTTACGGTGAAAAACAGAAAACAAAATCACTTAAAAGCAGCAGACACGCTCAAAAATGGTATCGATTTTATGTCATAAATCGAAGTATTCAAGCTAGTAGTATGTGAAACTAACGAAAAAGCCAACGCAAACTGCTTGCATATACAGGAAGAACGGCTGTTTTTGTTATGGGTAAAATTGGACGAGTTATGTCCGAGCGGTTGAAATAGCTAATATTAACGATAAAACGGTTGGGATAGCGAAGCCGATATACTCTTACAGCCTGTACTAGAACGCTCACCTCGTTGGAAGCTTCAAAATCAGCCGAAGTGACCGTATTCGAATATTGAGGGGGTGAGGTCGAAAGCTCATGGGCGTGGCTGTCGAAAATTTTCGACTAAAATTTAGTAGTTTTCACTCGTTTTTGACGCTTCCATCGGCGTGAGCGTTCTACTAGGGGCCGTAAGACCCAAGTAGCGTAGTTATCTCAACAACTTTTTCGAGCGTGTCTGCTGCCTTTAATCAAGAAGTTCGAAGCGCAAAACTATTCCGAACATTTAGATATTCGAAATTTCGCAGTGCGCCAAGCACACCAAACAGGCGTAAATCAATAAATTTTTCCGAACTTGAAGTGTTTAGTGAGAACTTTTTCTTATTATTCTCTACTTCGTGGACTTGCCCACACAAAAGCATCGAAAACTAGGATAAGATTTTTTTTGCGTGAACACTGCCTTTGAGCGTTATTAGCACATGGGGGTGTTTACAAGTCTGTGGGTCATGACCAGGTATGTGCGCAATTACGGTTTACGATTTACGACATTTTGGACCGTAAATCGTAATTTTTCGTAAATAAAAATACATACAATGAAAGTAAATCGCAAGATATCTCCAATTGACCGCTCTAATCACACTTTGGGTATACTAATGTTTTTGGTCAGGATATGGGACCAACCCAGGCGTGTGACTGCAGCACGATTCCGTTATCATTCTCTGATGTGATTCTATCATTGTAACGCGGGACACACTGTCGGAGTTGTAGGCGGTGGACAGTCCCACTAGCTGCCGCCTACGACGCAATGCAGTCTAAAAGCACTCTTTACGAGCAACTCCGTTTTCGCGTTCTTCATTAAGATCAACTGTCCTAAATTCTATAACTAGATTAGTGTCAAAACATCGAGCGAGGCAGTGTAATCGATCTAAAATTTGCTTCAATTGTGCTCCTGACTCGTCTTTTGAGTAGATTACGGTTACTTAGAGTCCACAAAAATCAACAAGAAGAGCGTTCGTTTTTTACCCCAAAAGTTAAAAAAAACAATAGTTTTGTCTAGTTAATTTCTCTTCGTCAGCAGCAAATGGACACTTAGAAAAGGCGTGAGCGCTAGCTAGTTTAGACGCTTATCTTCGCCCTGTTTTTTGACACCTTTATCCCTCACAAATGCGAGCGTTTGATGGGGCGCTTTGGCTATACTTTTTAATTATGGGGACTAAACTATACAAAGCGGCAAAAATTAGAAAGCGTTTTTTGTGCTTACGTTGCCTCTAACAATCTACAGCAAATCTCGTCACCATAAAGCTACGAATCTGCAAGTGATTTAGTGGATATAAACAAAATAACTTGGGCTGGGCGACCGATAATGTGCTCTAGAGAGAGTCGCCATGGATCGGACTGATACTTTGCTATCTCTATTAAAGGTTGAAGCAAGCTCGGTGTCATGTTTTTTGACGTAAGTGCACTGAGTTTGGCCCAAACGGACGGGCGGATTTCTCAAGATCTGAGAAGTTGTGGAATGAGTGATAAGGTACAGCAGAGAATACGGGTAAGACGGTGCCATTAGGGGTATGGTATACTTTTATGAGACACGGTCAGGTCGCTTTGCACAACGACAGCAACCGACTGTCGCGGAGCTCCCGCCCTTTAGGGGGCCGATTAGAGTCCCGCAGCTGGAAGGCGCGGCAGCATGCAATGGAGGAGAATCGATCATGCGGCGCCGCAAGATCGATTCTCCTCCATTGCATCTCAGACGATCGCCGTTGTCTACAGGACGTCGATCCGCCCAGAACGAGTCACCGCTGGCGAACAGGCAGCTCTACGCGGGGCCGTCCCGGTGTGCTCTTGAACAGGGGGCGACGGGCTGTTAAACAGCCCATCGACCGGCGATCCCGCCGAGTGCCTTAAATCGACGCAGACCGAGTTGTTGTCCACAGGACGTCAATTCGGGATGTCTACGGCTGCGCAGGTCGATGGGCAAATCTACAGAAGTCTTTTGACAAAGTAGATCCTGTCGTTAACGAGTTCTATCCTGTCAAAAGACGCTACACTCTCATGACAAGATAAATCCTGTTAACACGAAGCGTACTCCCACGCCTGTTTCAATTCAGCGCGAAATCGAATCTTAATATCTCATCTTATATTCTCTTTTCTATTCTAATCTCTTATCCCTATTATTATTTTACTAGCGAGACCAAGCGAAGTTTTCGCTGAAGAAACTTTGCCCGTGCGCCAAGTTCTCGAGTCAGATTAATTTCTCTAGACTTGTTTTGACAAACTTTTTTGTATCCAAGAGTTGCTATCCGTATGATCTCTTTCAAGTATAGCAGGCTGGCGGACATTTGGGGAAAGGGTATAAAAAGCTGGGATGAAATATACGAAGCAATTTGTGCGGCAAGTTGGCAATCTTCCATGGCAAAAAAAATTCTCACCGAAGTGAAGCAAATTTTTCTTATAAAGTTTTTATGTTTAGTATACGCTTTCGTCATATATTTATCACCAGCTAGGCTTGCTTCCGATTTCCTAGTCTGTCCAGAGCTTCAACTGTGAATCCTTGGAGAAGAACGGTGTAGGAATTAATACTCCGCTCTCCATTTCCTTTATGCCCTACCTCCCAAAAATCGGGTATCATGTATCGGGTATGGTACCGGGTATTCAGGCTTACGGGAGTGCTGAGGAACACCGTTTTGCTCTTTTATTTAACTTCGTTATATCCAAGCTTAACCGTTGAAAAATGCTGTTAGGAATGAGGTCCGCCCGCTTCTAAGTGTTCCTGTTTATGTAAGATCTGTTAATCGTTTTTTATAATGCTGTATATGCTTATATTTGCTTTCATTTTTTATTGATTTCTGTTGATCTTTTTTTATGAAGTCTATCCATGGAAGGGGTGTTGGTGGTATGCCGACAGGTGCACCTCGTGGAGCTAACCGTGGTGGACCCGGCGGTTTCCGTGGTTCCGGAGTTGTCAGCAACTGCCTTCACAGTCATTTTCCGTTTATTTCCATCCTTTCATGTGGGTCGTTTACTCCGGTATTCGTCAGGGATCTCTGATAATTTGGTGTTGTTGATTTACCAGGATTCCCATCCATGTTGTCATTACTCGAGAAGGTAAACGTAGTGAGTAGAAAAAAATTGTAGATTTTTTGAGGAAATTAAACGTAGTTTACTGATATTGCCTTTTCTGGTTGACAAAGTAAGCTATTTTAGCGTAGGTCAAAAACAGCAGACTGAAGTACCTTGCGAGAATGCTTTTGCTACTAAGCGAAAATTGTGAGTGACTGTCGCCTGGTCGCAGATCATAAAAAGTTACCACCTCAAAACGGTAGGTACGCTCCAAAAACTGAATTTTCTCCTTGTTCCGATTTCGTCCAGGATGCTGATTTGGTGTGCTGAGCACGATATGATGTTCGACAGTAGAACAATATTTCATAACACCTACAATAATCTGCCGTAGTCGCCCGAAAAGCCGAAGACAAATCCCTTCTGCGTGCCCAACACCCCAAATAACTTCCCTGACGAAACTGTGACAAGGGGAAATCAATTGATTTTCAAGGCATATCTATCGTTTTAATGTCGTGACGTTTTTTGATCTGCGATAGGGCCACAATCACCCACAGTTTTCACCTAGTAGCAAGGGCATCCTCGCAAGATACTCCAGTCTGCTCGTTGTGGACCACGGTAAAATGGCTTCTTTATTGAGTTGTATTTACTGCCTACCACTAAACAGTGGAGTATTGTCCGCATAATGACGTCATTATTTAGTTGGTGTAGTTTTTTTTTGGGATTTTTGGTAAGGAGACTCCATTTTCTCTATTGCGGTTGAAGTAGAGCCGAAACCAGAAAAATCGAGCCTCATTATCAAGTTTCTCAAGGGGTGACGTCATAAGGCGGCTGATGCTTCACTGGGATGGTAATATCAGGTCTACAGGATGTTGATAGGATGTGAACGCGGAATCAGGGATGGAGACCCTCCTCCGATGGGATGTCTACAGCAAAAGCGTTCCGGCCAATAGGTTGTCTACGGCACCAAGGAGGGGGGCGACGGGCAGTTCTCGAGGGGCGATCCATGCCCCTTTTGGATGTCTACAGGGAGCATTGCGTGAGGTGACATCTCATTCGTGTCCTGTGGACAACAGCGAACGTCCGAGATGCTGCCGCGTTTTTTGGCGGCGGAAGTCTATTTGGCCCCCAAACCTGTCGCATTCGCATTGCGCTGAATAGTGACAGCGGTAGCAACCCGCTTCGGCACATTTGCAGTACGTCAGCCCTCCGCGGCACGTCGCTTCGGCAGACGCGCGATAACTGTTCTTACGACAACCGATGCCGCTGCTCCGATGCGGGTTCCGCCGCTATTTGTGCTAGATTTCATGCCTGTTTCATGACAAAGCACACCACATTCCTTGAACGTAGTTAGCTGCCAAATACTGAACGCAACCTAATATGTACTTAGTACGTGAAACGTTGGATAGAAGGTAGTTTTTCTTCTTTCACCATAGTAATGATATTTTTAGTGGTTATGGTTATTATTTGCTGTTTACGAATTACGGTGGTTATGTCATAATTACGGTTTGCGATTTACGAATTTTGAAATTTCATTTACGCACACCCCTGGTCATGACTCGTTAGTGTCCTGTTTCTACTAGAGCCAGCAGACTGACAACCAGCAGCCGAAGGCCAGCACTCGGGAACCTTCGAGCTATAATGCGTGCAGCTAACGTTTCCCATGTGTTGAATAAATGCGCTGCTCTCCGGCACATGAAGGTTACTAGTGCGTAACACCTTAGGTCTCGTACCTTGAGGTGAATGGAGTCTTTGGCCACAAGCTACGATTCCTCCACTCTGAAATGCCGGTCATTGTCGATTGATATCCAACAATCTGCGCTGTTCAGACTTCTGTGCCATTTCCGTGCACCGTTTGCTGCTTTGCAGGAAACTCGCCTCAAAGGCACAGCCGAAGCTCAGGGACAAAATCTGAGAGTCCAACATGATCGTGAAATAGACCCATCCCAAATAATACCGGCCAAGTGCGAGCTCTAGTTTCTTCCGAATAAGAGAGCTGTAGGAGGAAGCCACACTGGGGCGCCAACATCAAGAAACCACTTTGGCACGCCCTTGTACTATCTTTCCAGCTCAACAGTGGGTAGATGAGCGATGGTTTCCCGTTCTTCCCTTCGTATTCAGCCTCTCTTTACACAGGTCAGCTCGCATACATCGGTTGCAAGTGACAGAAGTTATAAGCCTCGAACAGCGCGTCCACAATGCTTCCGCAGCTCAATTTCGAAGGGGCCATACCCCGTTCCAAGGAGGTGTCGTACAATTCCAGAGGCACCATTGGAATCATCGTGAGACCGTTTTTAAGATAGGCAAGAACTCAAGAAAATGATTATCTTACTGTTTTGCTTTGCTACGGATTAGTATGATTTGGAAATGAAACATTTGTGAGAAATTCGTTAAAAGAGGTGAAATGTCTTGTGCTACTGATTTGGCATGGGAATAAGCTCGAAAGAAGCGCTAAAAACTCAGTGAAATGAATCATCGTTGATTTGGCTGTGCACTTGTTTACTAAACAACAAAAATTGAGTGTGACATTGAAAACCAAATCACACACTTCTTACTGAGCATTTATGTATTCGTGTGACAGCAGTTCTCTTAGTTGACGACATTCGCATAAACACACTACGTGATGTTATTTCCACTTTCATTAATTGACAGTAAATCGGAAGAGAACGCGTCAAATAATTTAGTAATGCTTGAAAATCAATATTTCTGAATGATTGAGGTGGTAGACACAACAAAATTTTGCAAGGACCTGAGACTTGTTAACCTAAACTGCAAGCGTTAGGTTGATTTTAGAAGAGAAGCGCGTGATTTGGTTTTCCAATGTCACACTCAATTTTTGTTGTTTAGTAAACAAGTGCACAGCCAAATCAACGATGAATCATTTCACTGAGTTTTTAGCGCTTTTTTCGAGTTTATTCCCATGCCAAATCAGTAGCATAAGACATTTCACCTCTTTCAACGAGTTTCTCACAAATGTTTCATTTCCAAATCATACTAATCCGTAGCAAAGCAAAACAGTTAGTTAATTTTACTTTATTTAAGCAAAAGTTTCCTTTTAAAGGCACATTACACCCTCAGATATGACTTTCATATGTCCATGCAGTTGTGTAGTAGACCCCTCTTGCATAACACTTGCCCACCCTTTCTAGCGCCACCACAGTTCACACCCTTTTTCTTGGTTTTCAAACCCAATGACGACTAGATGAAACAGGATTATAATTTGCCACCGGCACGAATTTCTCACGGAAGTGAAGTGGTTTTTCTTACCAGAGTTTTCCATCAGTAGGCCACAATATCGTGCTATTTCTATCACCGGTGAGGCTGTTTCCCTAATCCCTAGTGTGTTCAGCTTCAGCCGCTCACCTCCGGAGAATGACGGTGTGTGAATGAAAACACACCGCTCTCAATTTCTTTTATACCCTACCCTTTATCAACTGATTATCATCAATTTTGTTTACCGTGAGAATTTTGTGCCGGTGGCAATTTATAAACATCTCTAGATGAACGGATGAATCGCAACCGCGTTTTCGATTTTCACTCCTTTGCCGGTCCTCACACTTGGGTCAAACACACAATTCGTAACGCTTGGCGTACTCCCAGTTGAGTCTCGCCCTCTTTCCCCGGTGCTGGCGCTTTTTCAGCCGAGTCCCACACACTTTCCGCGGCGCTTGGCGCACTCCCAGTTGGGTCCCTCACGCTTTCCTCGGCGCTTGGCGCACCCGAAGTTGGGTCCCGCACACGTTCTCCGGCGCTTGGCGTGCTCCCAGTTAGATCCCGCCCACTTTCCCCGGCCCTTGACGCGCTCCCAGTTGGGTCCCGCCCACTTTTTCCGGTCCTTGGCGCACTCCTAGTTGGGTCCCGAACACGTTCTCCGGCGCTTGGCGCATTTTCATTCAGGTCCCACACACGTTCTCCGGCGCTTGGCGTGCTCCCAGTTAGATCCCGCCCACTTTCCCCGGCCCTTGACGCGCTCCCACTTGGGTCCCGCCCACTTTTCCTGGTCCTTGGCGCACTCCTAGTTGGGTCCCGAACACGTTCCACGGAGCTTGGCGCATTTTCATTCAGGTCCCACACACGTTCTCCGGCGCTTGGCGTGCTCCCAGTTAGATCCCGCCCACTTTCCCCGGCCCTTGACGCGCTCCCAGTTGGGTCCCGCCCACTTTTCCCGGTCCTTGGCGCACTCCTAGTTGGGTCCCGAACACGTTCTCCGGCGCTTGGCGTGCTCCCAGTTAGATCCCGCCCACTTTCCCCGGCCCTTGACGCGCTCCCACTTGGGTCCCGCCCACTTTTCCTGGTCCTTGGCGCACTCCTAGTTGGGTCCCGAACACGTTCCACGGCGCTCGGCGAAATTTCAGTTGGGTTCCGCGCAGGTTCCCTGGCGCTTGGCGCACTTCCAGTCAGGTCCCACACACGTTCTGTGCGCTTGGCGCACTCACAGTTGGGTCCCGCAAACTTTTACGGACGCCTGGTGTCTCTTCAATCAGGTCCCGTACACGTTGATCGGCGCTTGGCGCACTCTTGGTTGGGTCTCGCACTCTCTCCCCTGCGCTTTGCGCATTTCCATTCGGGTCCCGCGCACGTTTCCTGGCGCTTGGCGCACTTTCAATCGGATCCTACACACGTTTTGTGGCGTTTAGCACACTTCCAGTCGGACCCCGCACAATAAACGGTGTAAACACGGTTCCCGATGAACGTAAGGGAGACCTACTCTAACGCTTGCAATCAATTCACTCTTATCACAATACCACTCCATTTCTCTCTCAATTGGCCAACCATGTTTCTTATCATTCAAAGTTTCACCGGACTGACACACACACACACACACACACACACACACACACACACACACACACACACACACACACACACACACACACACACACACACACACACACACACACACACACACACACACACACACACACACACACACACACACACACACACACACACACACACACACACACACACACACACACACACACACACACACACACACACACACACACACACACACACACACACACACACACACACACACACACACACACACACACACACACACACACACACACACACACACGCACACACATATACACACACACACACACACACACAACACACACACACACACACACACACACACACACACACACACACACACACACACACACACACACACACACACACACACACACACACACACACGCACACACACACACACACACACACACACATTTTAAAATTCACAAATTTTTCCATATCTCGAGAACCACAGAGCGGATTTTTCTGAAATTTGGGCAATGTTAAGAACCTTTACTGCTCTACATTTTGTGAAAATGCCAAGTTCGGAACTATCTTCCAAACCGAGATTCTGTAACGGGGGGTGTGCGCAGAAGCAATCCTTTTCCAAATCAGGTGCGCACCACAATTCTAAGGTTGAACTGCTCCTTTAAGGGTAAACCTAATTTCAACGTCCGCGGGTATGCCATTTGCAACCGCTTCACCACCTTTTTCCGTTGGGATGAATTGTATCATGTTGCTTTCACTGTAGGATGGGGTCGAGAATAACACAGAATATTGCTAGAAAATGGGAGATTCTTTATGACAAGTTAAATCTACAGTTAAATCAACCCAGATCAATCCAGAAAGAAGTAGTGTTCAGATACAATTTTATAGTTCTCACTTCAAGAGTTTCAGCTCGCTCACTTGAAGCATGATGGCTCACACAAGGACCACTGGACGTTCGCTTGCTTCTTGCAGTATTCCGGATTCGCTCTTGGATTTTTATTAATATTCGCGCTGGGATGGTTTGAGCACCAATTATTTGAAAGCTGATGAAGTTCTCACTCACATCTATCAAACTTTGCTACAAAGTAGTTTGCGGGTCATATGATTTTCACTTATAGTTAGACCTCAATGTTTTTGTTCTATAAAAAGCCCATTGTGAATAATTTATAATCTTACCAGCATGCAAACGCATTTAAGTCTTTTGATTTTGCTTGATATTTGTAAGCTATAATATCGTGACACTCAATTCAATTATTCATTAACAAATAAAGATGATTAGAAAAAACGTCACACTCGCAGCAGGAACTTCGATACATGTAGCTCAAATCTTTATTACACATCGGTGTGAACAGCAATGGCAAGTGAAGATGGCGATTGCCTTTGACCCGTCCGATAAGGCATCCATCCATCTCATTCATCAGTGTATTTTGCTGGAACGATCTCAGCCATTCAATACGCACTTTTTTCATTTTTGAACTTTGAATAAAGACAAAGTCTTATAGGGGCCACTGGAAACCCTGCAGCCCATTTCAGATCAATGCGTGCTGCCCGAATAAAAATGGCAAAGCATGACCGAAAATCGGAAGTTCCGATGATGCTATCAAGGCACTTCAGAAATGTTCTGCATGGCAACATTTTTCATCAAAGGCAGTGTCCGCGATAACCATTGTCGTGGAGTTTCTGCAGTAAAACCATACGCGAAGAGGAAATTTGGGAGCAAGTGCCGAAGGAATGACAGAAAAACAGACTGGAATGATCAAAAACGGCTTCAAATAAGAGCATTGAAGATCTCGGAACGCCTCCTTCGCCCAGAAATACTCCTCGATGTGAACAGCGGAAGCTCGAGAGCGTGATAGCGATTAGCAGTAAGAGGGTGGTCGCCTTGTGGCGCCAAACAGTGATAGGATTGGGCGGCTCAGAGGGAAGGACACGCAAACGCTAACGCAGGACGGGGAACGAGATTCTCACTGCGTAAAATAACGCGTTTGTTCATATGAATGACATGTTAGCATGAAAGCTATCGTTCAATCTCAAGAAATGAGAAGTTCTTCTTTCTGATTTGCCTCGAACTTCATATTCCATGTGATCCATTGCCCAGTGAACTTACCTCTCATGGACTCAGTATCCCAGAGATGGAATTTTCGACAATACGCAAAATTTCCAGGATTGAAATGTAGATATTTTCCTTCATGGCGTGAAATGGATGATAGATTATGCGTTCTGCAGGCTAAAACCCGTTATTTTACGCAGTTAGAATCTCGTTCCCTGTCCGACGTTAGCGTTCGAGTGGGAAGGACTAAGCAGCGCTATTGGTTACCGAAGTGGCGCCGACCAATAGCAGTGCCTAGTCCTTCCCTCCGATCCGCCCATCCCCCCATTGTTTGGAGCCATAAGACGACCACCCGCAATCAAAAGAAATATAAACTATCAATTTCTGAAAGTTGAGCTTCGCAAAAAAAGGTTAAGGATTTGGCATTGTTCTTAAATGTCCAGAAATTGTTCTATTGGATTTGGCTCTCAAGATGATTTTTCAAATGTAATGAAATTGTTGAATTGATTTGGCTGTTGTTGGTATATGTAAACATCATAATCATTAAAATATAGTGAAACAGTTGCAAATGGATTTGGCAAGCGCTCAATAAATTATCAGAGTCAAATCACGCGTCCGAAGGAGTTTTGATTCAAGCGTAATTTGGATCAAATCAGAACAAGAATAAGTCCAGCAACAAAAACGTTCCCATACAATGTGAACAGTGAAAGCGTTGAGAACACAAAGGCTATCACGAAAAATACTTCTGACGCGTGATTCGACTCTGATAATTTATTGAGCGCTTGCCAAATCCATTTGCAACTGTTTCACTATATTTTAATGATTATGATGTTTACATATACCAACAACAGCCAAATCAATTCAACAATTTCACTACATTTGAAAAATCTTGTTGAGAGCCAAATCCAATAGAACAATTTCAAGACATTTAAGAACAATGCCAAATCCTTAACCTTTTTTTGCGAAGCTCAACTTTCAGATATTTCACAACTTTTTCCAAGGGTTTCCCTTCTACAATATCGTCAATCTCTGTACGGGAGCCGCGATCCTGTTATGCTAAGATAGCAAGGTAATATCTGCATTCTTGCTGATGTGGCTCCTCTGTGCCAGCGCAGACGTCCGATTCGGAGGCGTAACTTGCATACGGTGTCCTGAGCATTGAACTGAGGCCCTGCACACGTCCCATGATGTTCTACAGACCCATCCTTCGGTCCTGCACACATTCTATGACGTCCTGCACACCCCTACTGGGCCCATCACAACAGAATTATAAAAATCAAACCGCAGATTCTATCCACAGTTGACCATGATAAGAATGTGGAAAAATTCTGCATCCATTTACGGCCATGATGAGCTGGGTGTCGGTGGAATGTTGAAATGTTATCCGGGTGCTAGGGTTCGTTCCGATACTCTTGGAATAAGGTTCTGTACTACCGTGTGTTTGATGGGTGGCACAAACGACATTCACATTGAGCCTTCACGGGTAAAGACACGTTAGTTTCCCCAACTACTGCACAGGGTAGCTCGTTGGGCCCCTCTGTTCTACGATGTGCACCAACATGCTGCCCTCTCTTGAAGCTTCAGATGCTCCTGTTGCTGCTCCAGGCTCCGGCAACAACCTCCTGCGCTTCAATGTTGCCCCCACTGCTCTTCTCGACACCACCGACAACAAGGTCATGAGAGACTTTATTCCACGAGTGTAGGAGTGCATATGGAAAAGCATGATACCATTCCACCAACCCACTTCTCATCACGGTTATTAATGGGATAGAGTTGTTTTGCACACTCTTATCACCCATTGGTTTACGGTGGATGAAATCTGCGGTTTGAATATTATAATTCTGTCCCAGCACACGTCCAATGATGTCCTGCACATTGTTACTGAGGTCCTGTACAACCCTACTGGGTCCTGTACACGTCCCGTGGCACTATTCTGGACGGGGGGAGCCCACTCAGAATTCTATAGAGAAGTCAAATGAACCACCGCTCGAAACGTTATCAATCCAAATATTTGTATACTGTTCTCATTGCAACAGCGACTTGTACCAGTATCAAGCATCTTTAATCAGAGATTGCTTCATTTCTACGAGTAAATTTCGGAAGCCCCCCACCCGTCTAGGATAGGCCCCCATGATGTCCTGCACACTCCTACTGAGATCCTGCACAGCCCATGATGTCCTGCACACTTCTAGTGATGTCTTCCACACTCCTATTAGGTCCTGTACACGTCCCATGGCACTATTCTGGACGGGGGGCACTCTGAATTCAAGAGAGAAGTCAAATAAACCACCACTTGAAACGATATAACTACAAGTATTTGTACACTGTTTTCACAGCAACAGCGACTGATAGCAGTATCAAGCATCTTTCATCGGAGTTTTGCTTCAATTCTATGAGAAAAATCTTGGAAGGCCTCCCGGCACTATCCCAGACGGGGGCACTCAGGGTTCAAGTCAGAAATGAAGCGATCCACTGATCGGTAACGCTACCTAACGCTACCAAATGAAGTATTTCTATAAAATTTCAATAGCAAAAATGCTATACAGCAATATCAAGCATTTTTCAAAAGGTTTTTTGTTCATTTCTACGAGTAAATTTTGGGTGCCCCCCCCCGTCTAGGATAGACCCCCATGATGTTCTGCACACTCCTTCTGAGGTCCTGCATAGGTCTTGTGATGTCCTGCACACTCCTACTGAGGTCCTGCACACATTCTACAACATCCTGCACACCCCTACTGGGGTCATGTACAGGTCTCATGATGTACTGCACACTCCTACTGAGGTCCTGCACACGTTCCATAATGTACTGCACACTCGTACTGAGATTCTGCACACCCCTACTGGGGTCCTGCACACGTCCCATAATGTCCTGCACACTCCTACTGAGGTACTGCACACATCCTATGATCTCCTGCACACCACCACTGGGATCATTCACAGGTTACATGATGTCCTGCACACTCCTACGAGGCTCCTGCATACATTCCATGGCGTCCTGCATACTCCTATTGCGGTCTCGCATAGTCAACCGACACTTCAGCACACCCTGCGACGACTTCTTATCCTTGGTGCGCATGGTACGAACACGCGCCACGCTCAAAAACATCCCTTCCGCACAGCGTCCTCTTCCGAGCCGGACGTTTAGAGTACACCACCCTAGAGAGCAAGGTATTTATATGGAGTCTCTAAAAAAACAATGACTGATAACGAGGAAACCCGTCATTTTTATAAACTAATCTTGAGAGGCCGGTTTCCGAGTTTGAACTGTCGGTTACGGGACCAGAAGTCATTATGGTGAGTTCCTACAATTATTTG
The DNA here is from genome assembly GCA_029168955.1 of Aplectana chamaeleonis. Lineage (NCBI taxonomy): Eukaryota > Metazoa > Nematoda > Chromadorea > Rhabditida > Cosmocercidae > Aplectana > Aplectana chamaeleonis. The sequence continues at coordinate 233,499 of JAPDOI010000536.1, read as the reverse complement.
CGGCATTCCCGTGGCCGATTACCTCTAGTCACAAATTTTCGAGCGATTTGGTCCCCGCCTTCCAAAAAAATGGAATTCGACGGACGGAGGGTGAGGCGGAGGCGGAGGTGGAGGCGGAGGTGGAGGCGGAGGCGGTGGTGGAGAACGTTTTTGCGTACTTTGAGATGTCATAACTTTAGAAAGCGTGGACCAGTTAGGATAAAAATTTGCACACATATGTAAGTTCTTAAAGCGCATCGAATGGTGTACAGCTCATACCTCTGGTGACGGTACGAACAGGTGATCCCATTGTAGGGCATCCGCGCGGGAAGAGATCAAAGCCAAATCATGATGCGCGCTTCGCGCGCACCACAATTATTATAATGGTATTGTATTGGGGAATCAGTTCGCTCGATTTTTTTTCAAGGAGCTTTATTTGAACAAAAAACAATAATTACAGTGCTTATCAAAACTTTAAAGGCACCCTTTTTTCTAAAATTACTGAAACTCTCAGTTTGTTGTGAGATGAGCCCAGTACAATAACGAAGAATTATCGTCCAACAAACTCGGGCATAATCATAACTAACCCCTTAGTTCTCAGAGTGGGCAGTTTTTCAGAGTTTTTCGTTTATCCCTTGTATCAAAACTATACAGGCACCATGGAGATAACTGCAATTATGCTTCATGTCAAAGCAAGGTGTTCATGGTCCATTGCGGACCTGGGCGGTCGGCCAATCCTTCCACTCTCGAATGCGATATGTAACAAAGGTGGCCCTAGTTTGGTAGAAAAGCGTAGTTTACCGCCATTTTTTGCTGTCTCTTTTTGACACAGTCGTCGCAGTTGGCCCTCCACCTCCCACATTCTATGCAAAGCGTGAACACTGCTTTCAAATTGGTAAAAAATCATATACATAAGGTGACTGAGGTGTCTTCATAATTTTGCGTCACTCCAAATTGCCGATTTTCGATTGGATGCGTGAATCTTCTCAAAAGCACAGGACACCCAGAAAATTAATTTTCAGATTTCATGCTTATCTTGGAGAGAGTCACACGCTGATCACAGTGGTATCTCTGAAATCGTCCAAGACCCCCTTTGGACAGAGATATGGCTCTTCAAAGATGCCTAGATTTTGAGAGTGAAAAATTGGTGGACGAGTGGTCTCAGGCCTGTATTTCTCTTCATTCGCAATCCTTCCGTGAGAAAAAGCCAGGATAAGGAGAAAGTCTGGTAATGGACTGAAGAACGACGACTCGTAGGAATTCATCCATCCATCGACCCGCTATCGAGTTCGAAAATCTGTTAGGGGGTCGGGCCTGTGGTGGTGAGCGAAGGGGGTCGGGCCTGTGGTGGTCGCTTATATCTCGCTTATTTGGAGGAAATAAGATCTGGCATTTGACACGTGTTATACAGGAGGAGCCTTCTACACAATTACATGAAAATCTCAAAATTCATATCTGAGGGTGTACTGTGCTTTTAAAGAGACAGTTCAAGCTCAGGGACAAAACGAGATTTTCACATATTTGCGAAGTAGACCCACTCTGTATAACACCTGCCAAGTGCGAGCTCTCAATTCCTCCGAATAGGCGAGATATAGGAGGAAGCCTCCCTGGGCCGCCCACATCAGGAAGCCACTTTGGCACGCCCTTTTTACGATCTTTCGAGCTCAACAGTGGCGAGATGAGCGATGGTTTCCGATCAATAGCCCCGTTCCCCCCTTCATTCCCAGCCTCTCTCTTTGTCCAGGTTGCAAATGACGGAAGTTACAAGCCTCGGACAACTCGTCCATCATGCTTCCGCAGCTCAATTTATGATGGGGCCATGACTCCGTTCCCAGGGGGTCTTGTACGATTCTAGAGACATCATTGAAACCAGCGTGGGACCGTTTTCAAGACAGTTGAGAAAACAAAAACTATTCTGAGGTCGGACTGTGCCTTTAAAGGGAGGGTTCACGATGATTTTCGTCAATCAGTTTTTCACACATAACAATGCGAACATAGCAATAGAGAGTAGAGAATTGTAAAGGACCCTCAAGTGTTACCAAAATTACGAAGAAGCGGCGAGAAACGCATTAAAACGTCGTATTTCGGTGACATTATTCTTTAACATGGACTAGTTGTCCGGTTGGATGAATATGTTCACGGTGGTTGTCACCGGTAGAAAATTGGGTCAATCGAAAATAGAAGAATATTCCATGCAAAGCAGGATTAGTTAGGACCCTAAGGAGAGAACAGAGCAATAGAGAGTAGAGAATTGTAAAGGACGGGTCCACAAAGGTTTTCAATGTCACACCAAACATATCCTGTGATACTTAAGAGGCGGGTTGATACTTGAGGATTTCGTGTATTTCTGGCGCGTTTTTTCTCATATTCTACGTCATTTTAGTTGTACCCGTGGGCCACTTAATCAATATAGTGAATAATCTCAAAATCGAAGATTATCGAGAAGACTGCCTTTGAACTGGCAACAGGCAGTGGTCAAAAATGGTTATAATAAGAGTGGCACTGAACACAATGGTAAAGTTATCATAGTTGAAAATTCGAATATGAGACTGGTCACTGGAAACTGCCTCTGTACTGTGTACTGCTATAACTATGGAAGGATTGTGAGGCAGGGCTGAAGCGCAGCATTGTGTCCAATTTGATGCATTTTTCTGTTTGGTGGGAAGGGAGGCATAGCTATCCTACAAGAATCCAAGAAGTCAGAAACAACTCAGCGGGTTCAAGACCTGACGTACAATATTTGAGCATCTCACAAAAAACACCAAGGAACAGGCTTGTTCAGAAAGTTTTAGTGGAAATTGGCAAAGCGAATTTCATTCAGAATAGGCGAGTCGGACAGAATGCTGCACACCCATAAATGCACACTTTTTAAAACGAGAGAACAAAGTGACTGGAATTTTTATTAGATAATCACAAATTTGGTTATTAATATGGTGACTACAAGTGAGAGAATAATGTGCTCAAAATTCACCCATGCAACGAAGATACATCGAGATTCTTCATATGAAATGAAAAGTACGCAAATAAGGCCCAATAAACGCCGAGGTGACGTCCTGATGAGATCGTAACACAGGCACATATTTTGCTAGAATCCTGCCCGGACAAGTTTTATAGAAATTATTTGGGCTGCAATGTATATGCGTTGAGGAGAGATTCGCAGAAATATCAAAGACATCATACGCGCTCGCAGCCATGCGTGAAGTATACTGCCTTTATTCGGGAGTTCACAAGCCCCCTTTTCACCCGTTCACGCTGCTACAGTAATGCTCGACGGCGGCGCGGTCTGTGGTGAGCCCGTTCTCTCCACGCCATGCGACAGGCATCGACCTTCGCATGACCACCGTCCAGTCGTCCGCATGACCGGCGATCATGCTCAGAGACGGTGAGTTTTTTCAAATTTTTCTTTGCCTTTTTCAGTTGTTTTGGTGATAATTCTAATGTCATCGTATTGGCTAAATTATAGGATGTACATGAAGCTTTACACAATCCTTCGCGCTACCAAGAAATTGAGAAAACATCTGTTCTCTTTTTTTACCAAGAAAAACCTTTCTTTTTGAACATTTATCTACTGTTTCAAATCCATGGGTCATTTACCCGCATCCCATTCCGACGACATTTAAATTATCATCGAAAGAACATAAGACGACGAAAAAAAATTCGAAAACTCCTTTTTCTAAGCATGATCGTCTGTCATGCGGACGAATGAGCGGTGGTCATGCGAAAGTCGATGCCTGCCACATGGGGTGGGAGAGAACGGGGTCGTCACAGACCGCGCCGCAGTGATGTATTACTGTAACAGCGTGTGCAGGTAAAAAGGGGGGCTAGTGCACTCCCGAATAAAGGCAGTATAACAACGTTAAAAGGCCCGTATGGCTCCTACCATAACGCCAACATCGTTGGAAGCCGCGAAAAATATCAGATAGCTGAGCAATCCGGAATCGAAAGCCTGCTTAACCCCACCCATATGAATAACAAGAGCCGGATTCATGAACGATTACACCGCAGGGACAAAGAGTAGAAAGTTGCCATCAACCTGTGATTCATCATAAACCATACCCACAAAACTGCGGGTGAAGAGTAGGGTGCGAAATACCCTGAGAGGTCAGAACGATTCGGGTTTCCAGTTACTCGAAGAATATCGCTTTCCATTGCACTCCACTATGTTGGCAAACTGCCAATCTCATCAGTATTCGATCCACTTTTGAGACTTTCTTGTAATTTTTCTGTTTCGAACTACTCACCTTTCTCAAGCCATCGTTTCAATTGCCAATTTTGGGACTCTCACAGGAGAAAGTTTCTGAGGCAAAATGAGACTTTCGATGATTTCCAAAACGCAGTGTTATAATTGCCTCGAATTTCATGTAAAGTTTATTTGGAATCCTCAACTCGAATCTGAGGTCCTTTATCGATTTGCGATAAATAACGGTAAGTTAGGAAGGGGTATACGGTAGTTTGGTAAATGTGCCAGGTTTGGCTCAAAACTTCTCTTTATCTTTTTCAAGATACTAAGGTAGGTTACGCTAGTAAAATAGCATTGTTACTACCGTAACCTACCGTAAGCCTTAGAATACCGACAAACAGACCTCAGGTTCGTGTTAAGGACCCCTGGTAACCCCCACAAAAAAGCTTTGAGCCAAATTGAAAACAATTTTTCTGAATACCCTAAAATTGCATGATTGGTGTACCCTTACCTCCTCGCCCAAGTTAGGCACCCAGCCGTAACTCGGTTCAGAAACAATACGCTTTACGTAGGTAAACTCAAAATGTGTTTGCTTTAGAAAAAGGTACGCTCATTTAGAAATGTTTCCAAATGTTGAAAGCAAACAACTCCAATGTGCTTTGATGGGGATCGAATTCCTCGACTACTGGGCGAGAGGCGATACGCTTACCTCTGGGCCACGCCGCTACCTGCAATGTGTGTGGTTGGAAGGAATTGTGAAGACGCTATGCCGACTACCTCCGTATCTGGAAGCCTACAGTGAAAATCAAATATGTTTCTGAAGACTCCATCATGAGTCTGATGACTACTGCGAGTTTCAATTTGAAAGAAGTTTGCGATCAGTTGTCGAACCCTAGTTAGAGTTTTGTCTCCTTCAACGGTATTTGCGTTCTTGTAGGAACCGTGCGGTCTTATCAACACTGTCACTTCAACAATGTTTGTGAATCTGTATGCTGTTCCTAAACGAATGGCGTGAATGAAATCTACAGCTGAAATGAGGGGCGAGAATGTGGCTACCCGAACGCTATTAAAGGCAGTGCTCACGATGATTTTCGCTCATGAGTTTTCCACATAAAACAATGCGTTGGCCTCCAAGTGTTACCAAAATTACGAAGAAACGGCGAGAAACGCCTTAAAGCGTCGTATTTCAGTGACATTATTCTATAACATGGACTAGTTGTCCGGTCGTATGAACATGTTCATGGTGGTTTTCATCGGTGAAAAATTGGGTCAATCGAAATTAGAAGAATATTGCATGCAAAGCAGGATTAGTTAGGACCGTAAGGAAAGAACGGAGCCATAGAGAGCAGAGAGTTGCAAATGACGGGTCCACAAAAGATTTCGTTGTTACAACAAACACTTCTGATACTTAAGAGGCGGATACTTAAGGATTTCGTATACTTCTTGTGCGTTTTTTCACAATTTCTACGTCATTTTAGTTATACCCGGGGACCACATAATCAATATAGCGAATTATCTCAAAATTGAGGATTATTGCGAACACTGCCTTTAAAGGCACAGTCCAAGCTCAGGGGCGAAATCTGAGATTTCCATACAGTTGTGAAGTAGACCCACCGTGTATAACACCTGCCAAGTGCGAGCTATCAATTCCTCTGAATAAGCGAGATATAGGAGAAAGCCACCCTGAGGCGCCCACCCCCGGAAGCCACTTTGGCACACCCCGTTTACGATCTTTCGAGCTCAATAATGGTGAGATGAGAGATGATTTCTGATCAATAGCCCCGTTCTTCCCTTCATTCTCAGCCTCTCTCTTTATTCTGATCGACTCGCATACATAGGTTGCAAATAAAGGAAGTTACTAGCCCCGGAAAACTTGTCCACCATTATTCCGTAGCTTAATTTTTGAGGGGCGATAACTCCGTTCCTAGGGGGTCTTAAACGATTTCAGAGATATCATTGGAATCAGCGTTTGACCGTTCTCAAGATAGGCAGAAAACCAGAGAGTAGATAGTGAGGTTGGACTGTGCCTTTAATGGCTCACGTGATGAATTATCTACAGTGTACTGCAATGTTAAAAGGACATGGTGCGGTTGCGGTCACACACTAAAACTACGGTGGAAGTCGCCTACTTTCATTATCGATCGACAGCACAGTTGATTTTTGGGGTCAGTTACCATTTTATTTATTTTTCTTGTCTACTTCGGCATTACTTTTGTTTCTGACTCCTATAATATTACGAATAGGGGCTTTCCTTGGTGTGCGAGAGGAATTTGCTGTTTTTTTTCGATTTCAAAACAGAATTTTGAAGAACAAAAAACTTCGAAGCCCGAACAAATGGCTAATTTCCCTCATGCACCAAGAATATCCCCTATTCGCAATATTTAAACAGTTAGAAACAAAACTAATGCCGAAACAAACAAGAACAATCGTAACTTACAGAGAAAATCAGCTGTGCTATCGATCGATAATCAAATTAAACGTCTTCCACCGTAGTTTTAGTATGTGACTACAACCGCACCATGTCCCTTTAACATTGCGGTAAACTGAAAGTGCTGACGAATGCTAATAAAAGATTGGATTCAGCACCGCACGCAGCGCACCCCTGCAACGGCTTTCTACAATATTCAGAGCCGAGTGAAATCCACAGCGCTTGCGAAAACGAGTGCCCGACTCATTCCAGGCCGTAATCTTTCGCAGGGCTAAAAAACGGGAAGCGACCCTGACGCTTCAGGAAGCCGTGGAAATTGCTGTCAGGAGCAAAGCTCAAGGAACGAAATCTGATGAACCTGGCCAGGGTAACGTATTCAACAGGCATTGGAGATGAACATAACCGTAGGTGAATGAAATGTAGTTGTAGGAGTACATTTACCATGACTTTTTTTTCGAGATTCCAGAACGAGAATCACCTGGTTTTGTACCAACTATTTACTATTTCGTCCTGATCGTTAAACCATGCTATATAGCCGCAAGTGGCTTTGCCTTTGAGACCAAACAGATCCACACGATCACATCTTTCCCCATAGATATCCGAGGAATTCTGGGCCTAAAAATCATCCCAACTCAGAGCTCAAGTATTGATCGGGAACAATGAGAACTTCCATTCAGAAATTGTCACCAACTTTCAGATCGTGATGATTAATTGAGCAGTCAATCGATCCACATTTTCCAACGTTGTCGTACCGACAATAGATGTTATGCGCTGTGTTAGCACCCATCCACCGACCCGACCACGTGCATTCTGCCGGATCCGACCTGCAAGAAAGGAGTCCTCCGGCGGTTTAGTGTTAGGCGCTCTGAAAGATCTTTATCCTCTAGAAACACGATGGAGACCTGCCTCATTCCATTTAGCCACGTTCATCGTTTATGGTAAACAAATTAAAATGTCAAGGGGTCGTGTGTTTTTGTAATGAAAAACTCTCCATGGGTCGTCAGGAAAATGCATCTAACAAGTTTTAGAGAATTATGGAAAAGTTGCCGCATAATACTCTCCTAAAAGAATCACAGTGCGTTGCGCGCAAGGCGCGCAGCAGATTTGGCTTTAAAGGCACAGCCCAACCTTAGATCCGTTTGGTAATTTTTAGCTTATCTTGGAGAGAATTGTCGGCTGATCACAGTGATGTCTCCAGCTTCGCTCAGAATCCTTCACGAACGGAGTCATGTCCCCTTCAAAATTGTGAAGTAGTACGGCGAGAAAATCGTGGACAAGTTGTCTCATGCCTGTTTTCCTCGTCGTTCGCAGCCATCGCACCGAAGCAGACGTTACTATAAAGCTAGACCGAAAAAACTTAGAAGAGCGTAGATTTCGACCGTAATCCATGGCGCGTCTCGTCCCCATTGAGACCGAAAACCCTGAAGTGGGCGGAGGGAATGGGTGCTCAAATTTTTCCTCTTGTTCTGGAGAGCTGAGATTCCGCGTTTGGCAGGATTGTAACACATGCTGGACCGTAATATCGAATTTCACCCACCAGTTTAGACTCTGTCTTTGAATCACCATCAAGCAAACCCGCGCTCTCAGAATCTATAATCGAAGTAACAGTGGAAATAGAGTCTCTCTTGCAAGGAGTAGAGGGCAAAAAATAATATAATAAACTGGTTTTGAATGATTCCCTGGTAATTAACATCTTTAAAACACTTGGCCTTCTGGGTTCATTTGAAACATTTTCTGTTGAGCAAGAGCGCTCATTTCCTCCTCGCGGCTGGAGCGGTTTGAAGATGGTAACTCAACGTTGAAAGGTACTTGAAAATTGAGGGTAAACAGGCTGGCTGATAATGTTGCGGAATTTTGTTGGAAAAGGTAAAAAAAAGCCCCCAAATACTATATGGCTCAATGCAATTCAACAAACCAAGTTGTATTAGAACAATAACAATACAATCATGCAAGAACAATGACAAAAATTACTGAAGACTGGGCCGTTGACCTCAATACATTGGCGAAACTAAAAATTTAGCTTCCTGGCAGAAGTAAGGATTTGGTAAAGATCAAAAAAAGTTTCAAAAATATCTTGCAATACCCTAAAAAACGATTTGGCGTAAAGTAACCTGGAGTATTACAAAGGCTAGGAAATGAAGTGAAATTACGAAAAATGCGATTTGGTGGTCGATCGTTTCTCCGTTAAACTTATCAAATCGAAATCAAGCGCGCAACGGAAACATTAGGCCATTTTCGAAGCTGTAATAAGGGAACCAGCATAGGTCAAACTAGGTGAACGCGACGCTTCATTCCATATCATGCTTGATTTCGTTTTGATAAGTTTAACGGAGAAATGATTGACCACCAAATCGCATTTGTCGTTATCTCAATTCATTTACTAGCCTTTTTAATACTCCAGGTTATTTTGCGCCAAATCGTTTTTTAGGATATTTCAAGATATTTCTGAAACTTTTTTTGATCATTACCAAATCGTTACTTTTTCAGGAAGCTAAATTTTCAGAAATTTCACATCTTTTTCCCGAAGTTTCCCTTTCTGGCTTCAATTTTGCTCAACGATTTCCATTTTGGAATGATGAAACATCTAACAGACGATATTGTCGTATGAGTACAATTTTTGAAACCTATGAATTACAACCATTAAAAATTACACTCATTGCCGCATTTGGTGCAACATGTGAAAAATCGATATTATTGATCATTAATATTCGATCTTGCATGATGAGAGGAGTTTCGCAAACAAGTGACTCAGAGCCATCAACAATCAAAAATCATAGCGGCATTTTGTGCAACAGGCGAACAAATCAATACTATCGATTGGTATTTATCGATAATGACTGATGAGCGAAATTCCCCAACCAAGAAAACCAATTCCAAAAGCAATCACCACTCCTCGCCGCATTTTGTGCAAAAAGCACGAAAATAGATAATATTGATTATAGATCGATGACGTGTCAAAAGTACGAATTCTGACAAGTTCAGTACTTACCTCCGACCACCTGTGTTGATTGGCTGCAGATTCACCCACACACCCCGGCCTCAGCAGCAGCAGCAGCAGCAGCAGCAGCAGCAGCAGAAAAAAGCAGTTTTCGTGCTCCATGGCTAATTTAGTATGTAAACCCACGATTTTGAGATACCCTTCAAAGGTATCAAGTTCAAATTGGAAAAGGAGCGACCTGCATCCATTTCCAGCCTTCCATCCAAAATGAGCTCCCTATCTTAATTTTAAGTGTACCAACAAGGTCGTGTACGCCGTCTGAAAAAAAGAGATTAACAACAAAAACGTGCGGTCCTTCACTTCTTACTCGAAAACCAGTAAACCATGCCAAACCATTTTTGGGTGGGTATACCAACTTTTGCGCTCTTCACAATGCAATTTAGCTCTAATTTCTACGTTCACACTGAACTGAGATTCCGAAAAAGGGGTTGCGCGCGTGACCGATTCAAAACCAAATCTGGTGCTTTCTCAAAAGCTGCTTCGACGCCGCAAGTGCCCTGCCTCACTGCCAGCAAGCGGCAACTGACGCCGCGACGACAATTCTCGAAAACAATTTTGTCACCCCGTCAAGACTGAAGGGATCTGCAGAGTTCAAGTCGCGTCATTGCTCGGAGCGACGAACAGCAATGAGTGTTGCACTATCGACTACATTCAGCGACGGGGGCGACCGAAGCGGGGTGAAAGGCGACGAGGAGGGACCGCAGTGTTTTGACGCAGCGACGGCCTTGCATCACTGCCAGCGAGCGGCAGCCGACGCCGCGAAGATTATGTTCAGAAAGCATTTTTGTCGCCGCGTCAACGCTGACGTTCGGCAATCACTCTCCGGTAGCTGGAACTCTGCAGATCCCTTGACGCTCGGCGACCGCTCGACCGTCGCTGCATCTCTGCAGGCCCCTTAAAGGCAGTGTTCACGATGATTCTCGTTTCCCAGTTTTCCACTCAAAACAACGCATTGGCAACCAAGTGTTGCCAAAATCACGAAGAAACGGCAAGAAACGCACTAATTCGTCTTATTTCAGTGACATTATTCTATAGCCTGGACTAGTTGTCCGGTTGGATGAACATGTTCACGGTGGTTGTCACCGGTAAAAAATGGGACTAATCGAAAATGGAAGAATATTTTGGGCAAAACAGTATTAGTTAGGGCCCGAAGGAAGGAACGGAGCCACACAGAATGGAGAATTGCAAAAGGCGGGCCCACAAAAGATTTCATTGTCACAACGAACAGTTCCATTGATACTTAAGAGGCGGGCTGATACTTGAGGATTTCGTGCCCTTCCGGTGTGTTTTTCTCGGTTTCTTCGTCATTTCAGCTCTACTCGGGTTCCAAACAATCGATTTCGCGATTAATCTCAAAATCGAAGATTATCGTGAACACTGCCTTTAAGAGTGTACCGTGGCATCCCAAATTATCGACCACTGACATTCTCCGGCCTGGGTTGGCACTGTGCCACTACAAAGACGCCACTGATCTTTTTTGACCGGAGTGTCATAATCGACTCCACGGTCTATGTGTCAACAGCGTTCTTTTCACAACTCATTAGGGCCCATGGAAGACCTTGTAAATTGGCCCCAACAGATTTACTTTTTCACAGGATGAGGCAGTATGGCATTTGGGTCGATCAACCATAGCTTTTAACGAAGAGCTGTTTTCCAATTATAGTAGGTAGCGTGTTTAGCCAACAAACTATGACCCTGTCAGAGTTGGTTGAGCCGACGTAGCCAACCAGGCCGATACACACAGGAAGCATTGGAAATGTGGTGCAAAAACACCCGGTGCGTCCTGCCGTGACCCGCCGATACCCGCCGTCTCCCGCCCGGTCGATACGTATGAGTAAAATGGCGGGGTGAGGTTGAGAAAATCACCCGATGTGGCCGAATAGAGCTCACCGGAAGTGATGACGATGGTTACGTGGCCAACATTATTGCACCTGTTCAGAAAAATAGTGAAGGAGAGTAAAGTGAAGAAATGGAGGTAGCAGTGAGGATAGCTTTCTAGTGATACGCAATGTTTTTTCCCAACCGGCTTTTTCCGCACCCCCCCCCCCCGTCATCCAAGTATTGCATGGATATCGACCGCGTCGGCCACACCGGGTGATTTTCTCAACCTCACCCCACCATTTCTTTGATACGATACCCACCCTAGGTTTTAGAAAAAGGCGAAAAAAAGAACGCGGAAAATCGCTTTTTTCGTCTTTTGGTCATAACTCGCTTCAAAGTGGAAGTTTTACAAACTTGAAGACATCTTTGGAATCAGCATTGATCACTCTTTCTTTTTGATCTATACATGGCTTACTCTCAAACAAGGCATATAGGGTTGACACAATCAATCGAGTGAGATGTGGGATAGTATGAAATGCTGAAATGTGTGACTGTGTCTCTTCTTGTATCTTTTAACTTGTTTTCATTTGGGGTCTTTTATTTGACGATTTTTTTTATCTTTTAGATTTTTATTTGTTTAAAGTTCAACTCAAATTCTACTCTGTGTATTATTTATTAGCTATTCATTTAGTTATTTGTTTACTATTTTTGGTGTTGTTTGTAACATTGTTTTTCATTTACTCTATTTTTGTATGAGTTTTCACTTTAATTTGAATGCTTATACAATTCAATTTCATTCATATTATTCTTGCTTTACTAAAAAAAAAGTTCTGCTAAGAACGTTAAATAATTATTCAGAAAGCAACCGTTTTAGCTCTGACCTCAGGCAAACAATTCAAAACAGTAAACACCTCAACAATGGAGGAGATGGACTCTGTTTCATTTCGAGTAAGCTCCTGATTACTACTATCACAGCGCGAAGCGGTGGCTTTTTCGTCTGAAGCTTCTTTTCACTAATTATATTTCACCAAGACTCACCTGCCGGTGATAATCGAAATCGACAGCTCACTAGAGATTTAACAGAGCTTAGTTCGAGTTACAATTACTTGTATCAGTATTCAAAATTTCTGGGGTTATTTTCAGAACTCGAAAATAACATTCGGCATCCCAATTCCAAAAATGATTTCAGGTTCAAGAAAAAAGTTGTTTCTTGATGTGGTTGTAACACATTTCGCCCTCCCAAAAGTCGAAATTCTTCAGATTTGATGACACTTCAACCTGAAGAACATCACCAATCAATTCTTGTCGTATTGCTGACTTTGAGGCTGTATCTATACCTGGGAAACAGTCAAGATTTACTTTTATTTTTGCCTAGTCTTAGATGAACTTCGTTCTGGCGACGGCCCTCCTTCAGCTTCCCCGTATCTCCACTCCTTCCTTCCACTCTATCTCTCTCCCTTTCTCTCGACGACCTGACGCACTCTTCGCTCGAAAACAGTCCCTCGAAGTGGATTGAATTTGCGCAGCGAGGATGGACTGGCGAGTCAGAACCAGGGATGAGCGGAGTTCCGCGTTTCGCGTTCCGAAACCCGCAGTTTCGCGCGTTTTTGGCATTCCGCGTTCCGCATTCCGAAAACCGCAGAAAATACCTCGGAATGCGAAAATATCGGTTCGTCTGGGACCTAAGAAAACATTAGATGACCTCTGAATTTTTCCGCGTTTCGCGTTCCGAAAACCGCATTTCCGCGCATTTTTAGACGTTTCGCGCCCGATTTCCGAAACCCGAGAAAAAAATTTTTGTTCCGAAACCCGAAAACCGATTTCCGAAATTTCTTTTTTTTATTCCGCTCATCCCTGGTCAGAACACCCAGCAGCCAGCGCGCGGCCGCGGCGCGTCACCGCATTGATTAATCTTCTCAACGAAACGTCTGACTCAACCAACTGACGGCTCCTCGTCAAATTTAAAACCTCAAGTACAAGGAATAGGGTCGGAATATGATTTTTTCGGGGTTCCGATTTAACAAAAAAAAACTACATTTGATCAAGAAATTTAAAAATTGCAGAGCAGCCCTGCAGGCTCGGCGTCTCTTTTTCACATTACGGACGAACGAGCTGACGAGACACTGATACCAGCATAAACCGAAGTTGCGAAATTTTGTCCTTCTGTACTGTGGTGGGGGGACTAAAAAGAAATAATTTGAATTCCGCTAAGTTCTTAGTGCCAATGGGCAGATCAAAAATTAATTTTTAGGGGATCGAGAGAAGAAAGTATTTTTAGCCTAAATTTTGTACGAGGTGGGGCAAGATATTTGGGGCGCCGAACGCAAATATGAAATCTACTTCAAGTTTGGAAGAGGCTCGCTCATTGCGGCGGGCCGTGCGGCGTTCGTGACACCACCGGTTAGAAGAGTTTCGATCGTGCGTTTAACGTCGTAGGCCCATTCATTCACTAGACTTCATTCTAAGGAGAGACCATATGTACTTACTTTCTGTGCTGATTGTAAGCTGTGCAAAAAAATGCACACGGCAGAGACCCCTAATAGAATCAATAACATCATGGGCAGACCAAATCTCCCTGAAAAAGAGCCCAGTTTGAAAAGCCGAAATCTCAATTTGTCGCAATCTCAATTTGTCGCCAGTTTAGATTTGCTGGGATTCACTCACCGATGGCACGTAAATTTCAATATGGTACTGTTAGGGGTCTTTCACCGCAACAGCACAGATAACGCAGAGTTTTCCTCACATTCCGATGAATCTGTGTTTTTCCCGCACACTTTCTACGGCGTTCTGCGCACGCCCATTTGGGTCCCGCACACTTTCTACGGCGTCCGGCGCACTCCCACTTGGGTCCCGCACACTTTCTACGGCGTCCGACGCACTCTCATTTGGGTCCCGCGCACTTTCTACGGCGTTCTGCGCACCCCCATTTGGGTCCCGCACACTTTCTACGGCGTTCTGCGCACGCCCATTTGGGTCCCGCACACTTTCTACGGCGTCCGGCGCACTCCCACTTGGGTCCCGCACACTTTCTACGGCGTCCGGCGCACTCCCACTTGGGTCCCGCACACTTTCTACGGCGTCCGACGCACTCTCATTTGGGTCCCGCGCACTTTCTACGGCGTCCGGCGCACTCTTATTTGAGTCCCAAACACTTACTACGGCGTTCTGCGCACCCCCATTTGGGTCCCGCACACTTTCTACGGCGTCCGGCGCACTCCTACTTTGGTCCCACACACGTTCTACGGCGTCTTTCGCACTCCTGCTGGGTCCCGCAAACTATCTACGGCGTTCTGTGGCGCACTTCTGAGTCACACCGTGCGGCGTTCCAAAAAGTACTTCCGAGATCCCGCCGTATTGATTGAAGCGTTGCCCCGTCAAATCCTGAGCAAAAGCCTATCAGTAACGGTGTTTATTTCACTAGTTCTTTTTTACGAATAAGTAAACGTCGGATGGTTTATAATAACATGTTTACGTGTTGTTGTCTTTCTTGACCCTCAACTTTGAGGTTCCGCAAAAATTGAGCTACCAACTTCAAAATTTGACAGGAGCTAGGTCCAACAAAATCAGCTCCCTGGCCAAAAATGAGCTCTCTAGCTCAACGATAAGTGTTCCAACAAGATCGTGAACGCCAACTGAAAAAAAGGAGATGAACATTTTTTCGACCAAAATGACGTGGTTTTGACACTTTTTCTCGAATCTCAGGTAACCATTCCGGACCATTTTTTGAACAGTAATTCACCTTTCTAAAGTATATTAAATGCAAAAAGAACGGTCTTCCTACGTTAACTCTGGACCCTGATACTGAGATCAGGGGATTGCGCGATGGCGAATCAAAGCCAAATCTGGCGAGCGCTTCGCGCTCTCCACAATAAGAAGCTTCAGACGAAAAAGCCACCGCTTCGCGCTGTGATAGTAGGAATCAGGAGCTTACTTGAAATGAAACAGAGTCTATCTCCTCCATTGTTGGGGTGTTTACTGTTTTGAATTGTTTGCCTGAGGTCAGAGCCAAAACGGTTGCTTTCTGAATATTTACTCAACGTTCTTAGCGAAACCTTTTTTTTAATAAAGCAAGAATAATATGAATGAAATTGAATTGTATAAGTATTCAAATTATAGTGAAAACTCATACAAAATAGAGTAAATGAAAAAGAATATTACAAACGCACAGAGTAGAATTGGAGTTGAACTTTAAACAAATAAAAATCTAAAAGATAGAAAAATTCGTTGAATAAAAGACCCCAAATGAAAACAAGTTAAAAGATACAAGAAGAGACACAGTCACACATTTCAGCATTTCATACTGTCCCACATCTCACTCGATTGATTGTGTCAACCCTATATGCCTTGTTTGAGAGTAAGCCATGTATAGATCAAAAAGAAAGAGTGATCAATGCTGATTCCAAAAATGTCTTCAAGTTTGTAAAACTTCCACTTTGAAGCGAGTTATGACCAAAAGACGAAAAAAGCGATTTTCCGCGTTTTTTTTTCGCGTTTTTTCCAAAACTTAGGGTGGGTATTGTACGTATCGACCGGGCGAGTGTAGGCGGGTGACGGTGGGTGTTGGCGGGTTACAATTGCAAACAGCACCAACTCTGACAGGGGCCGTAGGAATCGCGTTGAAAGGACTCGTTTTACTTGCTTAAAAACAACTTCCTCCAAAATTGGCTTTGGAGATATTAAGAAGTTTTTTAGGATTCAGGTGAGGAGGACTGTCCAACAACTCTGGCAAAAGCTCCCTTGTAGCCCCGGAGTAAGTTGCCGGTTTTGATGATGTTTTCGTCGGCGCGTGAACTTCCATATTTGCGCGACGGCCGACGAGCAATCCACACAATGAGCACTTCGTCGCGCCGGCGGGGCGTCTATGTGGATTCCTCGCGCCGACGGGGCGTTTATGAGCACTTCCTCGCGCCACTTCTCATCAAGCGTGACGTCATTATTTAGCGTCCTCGTCATCGATTGGTCACCATTTTAAGTGCTGGCAATGCAGCTTCCAGACCTAGCACATCTCAGCGGTTTTTATCGGTGAAAACCTCAAGCTAATCACAAAAATCGTTCCACAATGGGTCGATAGGTTTGCTTGGTGTTTCCGAAGTAAGAAAGCTGCGCTTGTGTTTTTTCTTCTTTCAAACTCTCTGATAGTTTATTTGATTATTTCACATTCTTCCTGTTTTTTCGTCTTTGTTTTCACATTCCTCGTGAACCCCTTTTAACAAATTGAAATCTCTTTGTATACAACTTATTTGTGTGTTTGCTTATATCAACTCTTTCACTGCGCCGAAATAGCCAGTTCTGGGGGGCTGCAGACGTTGAAACGTGATGACATTCAGGAAAATACAGGGAAAGTACCGCAACAGGGAAGTTGCTTGCTCTCACTTGTTTTCAATATCAGTTTGGTTTTTTTATCGTAGTAGGTTTCGTTTACATGAGGAGAATGTCAAAGAAAAGCATACATTTCTGAAAAAATTCTAGAACGAACCCTTTTTGGAAAAATTTAAAAACAAAACGTCGTCTTCAGCAGTTTTATAATCACCCCCTCTAGTTGTGATTTTGCAAAAAAAATGGTCTTTAAAGCTTGAAAAACATCACATTAATGTGGAAACGATTGCACATTTTTGAAAAGGCTCTCTTTTCATTACCCAGCCGAATTTTCTTCTGAAGGAATGCACTATGTATAGTTCGCCCCGTGGCTTGCTTCTTTAAAGGCAGTGTACACGATGATTTTCGTTCCCGAGTTTTCCACTCAAAACAATGCGCTGGCCACCAAGGGATATCGAAATTACAAAGAAACGGCGAGAAACGCACTAAAACGCCTGATTTCACTGAGATTGTTTTCTGGTCTGGACTAGTTGTCCGGTTGTATGAACATGTTCTCGATGGTTGTCACCTATGAAAAATGGGGTTAATCGGAAATGGAAGAATTTTTTTTTGGCAAAACAGTATTAGTCAGGGTTCGAAGCAAAGAACAGAGCAACAGAAAGTGGAGAACTTTGAAGGACGGGTCCACAAAAGATTTCATCCTCACAAAAAACAGTTCCAGTGAGAGTAAAAAGGCGGGATGAGAGTAAAGCATCTCGTGTACTTGTGGTGCATTTTTCTCAACTTCTTCGTCACTTCAACTCTACCCGGAGACCAAACAATCGATTTACCCATTAATCTCAAAATTGAAGATTGTCGTGAACACTGCCTTCAGAAAAAAAACATTTAAATCTCTTCCGTGGCTGGCGCGGACGGTTTAGATTTCACAGGCGGTTGGCAGTATGGTAAGCTGATCAGATGCGCTCTTCTCACGCCCTGAATCGATTGGCGGGCCGACGCACGCGATCGTCGCGCCAGGCGCGGATGAGATTTAAATGTTTCTTGAGGACGCAAGCCACCGACCTACAGTAGCGGTCATAAATCTATTGACATCGGCTTTTTTCCAAATATCTTTGACTGACTGGGGCTATCAATTTCATCTTCTAATATTACATTTTTGATCATAATGCCGATATAATGAAGTTTGCTGCAGAATTGTAACGCAAATGTACATCGATGGGGAAGAGTATTTGTCAATATTTGCAATCTACGACTTTTTGTCTCTACCTAAACTCGTTCTTTTTCTTCGTCGTTTCCGAGAACCGCTTGGTGATTTCTGTATTTTACAGGATTGGTAGTTCATTCAGAAGTAGAAATTTGTCACATAGTGATCAAAGATCTATCATATGAGGTTCTGAAAGTGGTCTATCAGAAGCCGTTCTTGCTGTTGTTGTTGCCCATCTTGCACCATACACATTGATCCTGGATCCAATTTTCGGCACGTTGACGACAACATCGAAGCAAATGGCTGGGATCCTCTTCTTTGGAGAATCCCGGTATGGTTCGTTATTCAACCCTCTTTTCTATATTTTCTCTTTTTTTGTGGCTTTTTATTTTAGTTTTTTTTTTTGATTCTTGTATGATCAAGTGAAGAACACTCTCAACTTCTCTCTTTACTAAGGTCAGCTCGCATACATTGGCTGCAAAAGACGGAAGTTACAAGCCTCGGACAACTCGTCCACCATGCTTCCCTAGCTCAATTTTGAGGGACCATAACTCCATTCCCAGAAGGTCTTGTACGATTCCAGAAGCATCATTGGAATCAGAATGGGACCGGTTTCAAGATAGGCAAAAAAAAACAGAAAAGCGGCTTTAATCGCCAACACTGCCTTTAGGGTACTGAAGTGGCTGTTTTCTCATATTCATATCTGGCATGATAACAGCAACCGCCCTTCGTATTCTTCGTAAGTAGCCAACCGACACCGTGCTATTTCTATTGTCCACTGAAGTAGAATGCTGTTTGTGTTTTCGCGGACGCAGATTTTGATGAATTAAAGTAGAAAAGTTAGGCCCGTAGTAAACCCACCACCCAGTCAGGATCATCTGAGTGGGTGATAAGACGAGCATTAAGATATATAGGTTAACTAGCGAGACCTAGCGAAGTTTTCGCTCGAGAAAACTTTGATGTGCGCCAACTTCCTGACGCAGATTAGCTTGTCAACTGACTTCCGTCTACCCACAAGTTGCTGCCCGTATGGACTCTCCTAAACAGAGCAGACTGCCGGACATTTATAACTGGGCTTGCGGGTATGAAAATGTCCGATCAACCCGCAAAACATAAGAAGTCAGCGGTAGATCGGTTGTTACCGGCACCAAATCTACAACCTCTGCGATCCCTCCTTCCTTTATGTCGAAACCCTCTGCCCTTCCTTCCGATTTGCAGAATTCCCAAGCGATTATTCTCGCTTTACCATTTCTGTCACGATAAGGAGCAACGAACATATATAAACCTGGTTTAGGGAAGTTAGTAAATCAAAATGGCTGAGCCGTGGTAATAAGCGACGAAGAGGGGTGGGGAAGTGAAGCTGTTGCTTGCTTCCCCAGATTGGCAAGGAAAAGTCTGCGGAGTTCTGCGCCCGTCTCAGAACGCGTCGCACACTTCTCGAGATACGTGTTCTCCTGTTTTTCTTTGCTACAAAGGGTGGAGATTTGGCATGGAAAAAATGAAGAAATCTCTTTTCTTTAAAATTCTACACTCTTGGTGACGTTGCGAACACTATCACTGCAGTCCTGCACTCATTCTATGATGTCCTGCACACTCCCATTCGGGTTCTGCGCTCTTTCCACGACTTCCTGCATACTCCCGTTTGAGTCCTGCACACTGCCATTTGGGTCCTGCACACTTTCTGTGACGTCCTGCGCACCCCACTTGGGTCCTGCACACTTTCTACGATTTCCTGCATACTCCCGTTTGAGTTCTGCACACTCCCATTCGGGTCCTGCGCACTTTCTATGACATCCTGCACACCCCCGCTTGGGTCCTGCACACTTTCTTTGACGTCCTGCACACTCCCATTCGGGTCCTGCGCACTTTCTATGACGTCCTGCACACTCCCATTTGGGTTCTGCCCACTTTGTATGACGTCCTGCACACTCCAATTCGGGTCCTGCACTCATTCTATGACGTCCTGCACACTCCCATTCGGGTTCTGCTCTCTTTCTATGACGTCCTGCACACACCCACTTGGGTCCTGCACAGTTTCTATGACGTCCTGCACACTCCAATTCGGGTCCTGCACTCATTCTATGACGTCCTGCACACTCCCATTCGGGTTCTACACTCTTTCTATGACGTCCTGCACACTCCCACTTGGGCCCTGCACAGTTTCTATGACGTCCTGCACACCCCCGCTTGGGTCCTGCGCACTTTCTATAACGTCCTGCACACTCCCACTGGGGTACTGACACTTTCTATGACGTCCTGCACACTCCCATTCGTGTGCTGCGCACTTTCTATGACGTCCTGCACACTCCCATTTGGGTCTTGCCCACTTTGTATGGCGTCCTGCACACTCCGATTCGGGTCCTGCACACTTTCTATGACGTCCTGCATACTCCAATTTGGGTCCTGCACACTTTCTATGACATCCTGCACACTTCCATTCGGGTACGGCACACTCTCACTGGGGTCCTGCACATTACCACTGCTGTCCTGCAGACTCATCACACCCGAGATTCTGTACGGCGTCCCGTAAAATATTACCGAAGACCTGTCGCCGTGATCAGAGCCCCTCTACCGCTGGATGACTCATAGAGGTTTTCATGACCCACGGCTAAAATTGCGCCCCACGGACAAACTCGGATGGCCCAAGGCGCGCAAGAGGAGACTCAGGCTGACTTTTTGGTAGTTGATGAGTGTCCTACCCACGCAAATGTTGGTACCATTTCATCCCTGTTTTAATCGGCCATTTCGAAGATCCACGGGGAAACACAATTACACACACACATTGACTTACTTGACTTAATCGGTTGGCTTTCGCCTGACGCGGTCATTCCGCATCTTCACCGAGGTGTGCCGTCCTAGTAGTCAGCCGTGTCCATTTTTCACGGTCTTCAGCCACAATTTGAACACATTCCATCCAGCTGTCACTATTCCATTTCCTGCGAAACGAAACATCGCGCCTGAACTGTCTTTCGATGCCGAGTGACTTTAAATCCTCTTTAACCACATCCGTCCAGAACTTTCGCCTACGCCCAGGTGGCCGTTTCCAGACAGGATTTGGAAGCATTTTTAAAGCGTGTTGTACGAGACGATCCGGCGTTCTTCTTAGTATATGCCCGAGCAGTCGAAGTCGACTTTCCATTGCTGCTTGAGATGGCGTTAGGAGATGCTGGCACCTCCCTCGTGTCAAGCGTTGATGTACTGCGTCGATTTCCTTGTAAAGGTCTTCGTTATGGCATACACGCGGCCAGAAATATCCAAGCAAACGCCTAAAAGCTTCCTCTCCGTGCAATCCAACCTTTCCATCTGCGTTTTCGGTGCTGCCCACGTCTCCGATCCGTACATCATGATAGGGCGAATAGCGGATAGGTAGACGCGCAACTTGACTTCCTTCGCGATGGTGGTAGACCACAAACACTTGGTTAGAGAATTGAATGCAGACGTAGCTTTCGCACATCGTTGTCGAATATCCGCTGCATAACTACCATCGTTCTTCAGCAAACAGCCCAAATAACAGAAATCGTCCACCAGTTCGATACGTTGTCCGTCCACACAAACTCCAGTTGAAGGCCTCTGAGAGACCCACATCTGCTTGCATTTGTCGGGACGAAGACGAAGTCCATAGGCTGCGGCATACTTCGAAACGAGGTTCACAATCCTTTGCAGTTTTGCGTTGTTTTCAGCGAATAACACAATGTCGTCGGCGTACTCCAGGTCGACAAGGGAGCGTCCTGATGGTGTTAGGATCACATCCGCAGGAAACTGTTCTGCAACTCTACGCATGATGTCATCAACGGCGAAGTTGAAAAGAAAAGGTCCTGCAACGGCTCCTTGCCTTACTCCTGTTTTCACCTCGAAAGCTGACGTAAATCCGACAGGTGTACGAACTGCTGCTGTTGTTCCTTTGTTCATGTCCTCGATTAACCGAACATACTTTTCCGGGACTCCATCTGCTCGCAGAGCATTGAGCAATCGATCACGATGAGGAGAGTCGAACGCGGCTTCAAAGTCCAAAAAAGCAAGCTGTAATGGCTTCGAAAACCGCTGCCACGATTCAATTACTCTTCTCACGACGAACACTTGGTCGATGGTCGATCTTCCAGGTCGAAAACCGGCTTGCTCATCTCTGGTCGTTCCTTCACGATGTTTGATAAGTCGCTCGAGAATGATACGTTCTAAAACCTTGTACATGACACGAAGTAGAGAGATTCCTCTGTAGTTCTTAGGATCCGTGACGGATAGCTTCTTGTGAAGAGGTACGATGATCGCATGTCTCCACGAATCGGGTATCCTTTCGCTCATCCATATGGCACGGATGGTGCAACGTATTGAGTTCCTCATAAAACGCATCCTTCGAATTGTCTTCGGCGGTTTCAGTGGGCGCATGAGCACTCACTATCCACAGATTGAATCCTCTGTGATCCCGCAGTCGTACGAATGCATTCCGACACGACGTTGAGCCGAACTCCTTGACCATACCATTGAAATCCTTCCTTACAGCTATTGCACAGCCTCCCACTCTCCTATCGTCAGCGTTACCGCAGTAGATGGTGTACTCTCCGACGCTGATGACGGGTCTATCCTTGAGGCGGGTTTCCTGCAAAGCAGCAAACGGTGCATGGAAATAGCTCAGAAGTCTGGATAGCGCAGTTTTTTGGATATCACTCGACAGCGATCGACAGTTCAGGGTGGCGAAATTGTGGCTTGTGGCCAAAGACTCCATGACTCCCTAGGTACGGATCCTAAGGTGTTATGGACCAGAGGCCTTAGTGTGCCGGACGGCGACACCTTTATGCAATGTGCGGGATACTTTCGCGATATAGTTGTTGCACGCTATATCGCTCGAACGTTCCCTGTGTACACTCAAACGTCTGCTGGGTTCAGTAGAAGCTTAGGGGCACCAACGAGCAGGTACCAACAGACTTGTATACACACCCCACACACACATACATACATACATACATACATACATACATACATACATACATACATACATACATACATACATACATACATACATACATACATACATACATACATACATACATACATACAAACATCGGGACATAACTGCTTTAAGTATAAGGATATCGTTAGATAGTCCTTCTGTCCAGAATCTTAATAACTTATGTCACATTCGAGGTTCGAAGAAAATCCAGTCTCAGAGAAAAAAGGAAATCAAAAAAGGTCGCCTAAACGTGAAAACGCGTCTTCGCGCGCTTTTTCACCAAATTCTGTAGCACTGTGCCTCATTCCCATCACACACACCTAGGTACCGCGTCGTATCTAATCTATTTGATCATAAAAACTATGTTTTGGCACATGCATTGTTATAAATTCATTGCTACAGTCGTTACGGATCGCATTGAGGCTACCGTCCCATCTTGCCAGCGTAATTCTCATTGGTGCAAACTCGGTGCACGTATGAGCTCTCCTTTATATTCCTTGTTTGTTTCACCTTGTCATTCTGTATCCTTTGGGGACTCTTTTTCCTTACTTGCAACAGAACCGCTTGTAGAAGTAGCTTCCTAGAACCGTGGAACAGGGCTTTCCGAAGCTATCGTCAGGAATACAGAATCCACTGAACCACATGTTGGAACACCTGGAATTCCTCGCATCAGTTCGCATAGTGACTAAAGTAATGTTCTTATGCTCAAATGCGAATTTTCCCACACTCGATCGATGAGCGTGTTGAACGGTCGCGGCGTCAGGCGTTTCTGTACGAGTGTTCATAATTGCCCAAACATCTTAAAGGCAGTGGTCACGATGAAAAACGTTATCGAAAAAACTACAAAAATCAGCTTAGATCAAAAACAGCTGAAAAACTATGAAGGTAGCGCGGTGAAAAACGGTCTACAAATAGA
This sequence comes from Aplectana chamaeleonis, assembly GCA_029168955.1. Lineage (NCBI taxonomy): Eukaryota > Metazoa > Nematoda > Chromadorea > Rhabditida > Cosmocercidae > Aplectana > Aplectana chamaeleonis. The sequence continues at coordinate 209,712 of JAPDOI010000536.1, read as the reverse complement.
GTTTCTAGGGCCCAAAGAAGCTAGTTCGTGCACACGTGCACAGCGATGACGAAACAGATCGCAGTCTCATGCCGAGTAGTCAAAAATCATCGACATTGAGAGGACGAAATAAATGCAAATTTAACGAATAAAAACAGTTGAATAATGAAAGCATCACTTCAGTCAATGTTTTTGACTAGATGTGTACATAAATTCGAAGGTTCATTGATTGACATTCAATTTCAAGCTAGCTGATGTTCTTGATATAAGAGGTCATCGATGCCGATGATGTGGAGAGGGCTCGTCCACCATCAAAAGACAAGAAAGTTCAGGTTTCAAATTCGTCCCTAAACGTGGTTTTTTCGCGATTTTTTCTTATAGGTCCTACTACTCGAGACCCAGGAAAGGATTTGGAGAGAAAAAGACGACAAGCATATTCGATCGCGACCACTGCCTTTAATACAGCTCTTCTTGCAGTATTATAATGAGTTTTTTAATGAGAAATCGTTCAATGACCACAATGGGTTTCTATCATGAAGAGACGTCTTCAACCGCAAAAAGTTTTCTAGAAATAAAAAAAAATTCGGTTGTGATGCAGGACCCCTCGGTCACCTCGCCTGCAGGGGAGGGGGACTTTAGGGCAAAATCATTATGGGATGGAGTAATTATACACCATCTCGCGCCTTGACAAAGTTGTCAACAGCAATCTTCCCCCCGAGCCTCTGCGAGAGACACCAGACAGCCGAGATCTCGCAGCGGCGAAGAGGCTGGAGCTCGGACGAGTTCTACAGGCGCCCTCCACGTTGAAGGCCGCACCTTGCCACTCACGACTGAACCACAGAAGAAAACTAAATCCTCGCCACCACTGCTTATAAGAGTGGTAGAGATGGTTTGTTATAATAACACCTGATGTAGCAACACAGATCGCCACAGGACAACATAACACCTCATATTGTTATTTTTGTTACCTTCACTACTTCATAGCCACTTCATTATCTGTTTTGGATAATAAAAACAGATACAATGCTTATGCGCTCGATTTATCTACTCAGGATGAGTTTCCGACCAATTTGTTTCCCAAAACATGAAAAAAACCCTGCATGGAAAGTTACGAAAGGCAATCAGAAACGAATCCTACGGTAACATGTGAAATGAAAATAAATTATTTCAACCGTAACCGGAAGTCATGAAATCCATAGAATCTTTTTTCTGAATGATGCGAAAATTTGCTCACTCAAAGCTAAGAATGAAATGTTTTGCCCAACCTGACATTATTTTTTACTATGTTACTTACCGCCTTCCATATCTTTTCATTTCATTTTTCATTCTGCTTTCACCTTTTTCATTCAGTCACTTCGGCTATGTAGAAATTCTGTCAACTATCAAATGCATTGAATTTCTCATATTTATTTTACGCCTTAATTGTGGTGCGCGCGAAGCGCGCACCATGATTTGGCTTTGATCTCTTCCCGCGCGGATGCCCTACAACGAGATCACCTATTCAGACCGTCACCAGAGGTATGAGCTGTACACCATTCGATGCGCTGTAAGAATTTACATATGTGTGCAAACTTTCATCTTAACTGGTCCCCGCTTCCTAAAGTTATGACCTCTCAAAGTACGCAAAAACGTTCTCCACCACCGCCTCCGCCTCCGCCTCAGCCTCCGTCCGTCGAATTCCACTTTTTTGGAAGGCGTGGACCAAATCGCTCGAAAATTTGTGACTAGAGGTAATCGGCCACGGGAATGCCGAAAATAATTAGCAGAACTCATCATAATGACTTCTGGACTCCTAACGGGCGGTTCAAACTCGGAAACCGGCCTCTCAAGATTAGTTTATGAAAATGACGGGTTTTCTCGTTATCAGTCATTGTTTTCTTAGAGACTCCATATAAACACCTTGCTCTCTAGAGTGGTGCACTCTGAACGTCTGGCTCGGAAGAGGACGCTGCGCAGGAGAGATGTTTTTGAGCGTAGCGCGTGTTCGTTCCATGCACACCATTGATAAGAAGGCGTCGCAGGGTGTGCTGAAGTGTCTGTTGACTATGCGAGACCTCAGTAGGAGTGTGCAGGACATCATGGAACGTGTGCATTACCACAGTAGGGTTGTGCAGGACGTCGTAGATTGTGTGCAGGACCTCAGTAGGAGTGTGCAGGACATCATGGAACGTGTACAGGACCCCAGCAGAGGTGTGCAGGACCTCAGTACGAGTGTGCAAGAGAACATGGAACGTGTGCAGGATCCCAGTAGGGTTGTGCAGGACGTCGTGGATTGTGTGCAGGACCTCAGTAGGAGTGTGCAGGACATCATGTAACGTGTACAGGACCCCAGCAGAGGTGTGCAGTACATCATGTGACGTGTGGAGGACCCCAGTAGGGGTGTGCAGGACGTCGTAGATTGTGTGCAGGACCTCAGTAGGAGTGTGCAGGATATCATGGAACGTGTGTAGAACCCCAGCAGAGGTGTGCACAACCCCAGTAGGGGTGTGCAGGACATCATGGTTGTGTGCAGGACCCCCATTATGGGTGTGCAGGACATCATGGAACGTGTGCACGACCCCAGTATGAAATCCTTTAAAGAAACAAAAAAACGCTTCTCTCAAGAAAGGTTCATCCTTGCAGCGGCCATGAAACTCTTTTTAATGATCATTGAAAACGCTTTTCTTGGAAAGTAATAACTTTAATAATATAGGACTGAGATAATATTTGTAAATGATTACAGCGAGTAGACACAGCTACTGTGCTTATCTGGGTCAAATTCCGGTCCGCAATTGCGTCTCGACACGCTTTGCGGCCGCACGCACTCGAGTCAATCGAGTTTCCAGCTCCGAAGCCGACTCGATATGGCTTTTTTATACAATTTTCTTCACTTTTGTTTAGCTTCCAGTTTCTAAAACCCACCTAGAGTCAACAGATCGGCAGCTGCGGCGCTGGAAACTCTTCCGACTCGCAAGCGCGCGGCCGCGAAGCGTGTCGAGACGCAATTGCGGACCGGAATTTGACCCAGATAAGCACAGTACAGTTAAAGTGTGTCCGAATGAAACTCTCCGCCATCGCGGTCAGTGTGCGTATCGAGCGGCCATCCCAAAGGCATCTTCCGGACGAGCCTACCCATGACCGAGATATGGCTGGCTAAGAGAATGTTAGCTATTCGTTTGGTATTCCTATGAATCGATTCACTTGTTCGAAAAATACATCCGCGACGGCCGATCAACACGCCCGCCGACCGCGTGGGCGGACAGTCTCCTTCGGACAGACTGTAGGTACTTATTTTCCGCTTTCAGAAAATATTATCTCTAAAAAGTGTGCTCGAAATCCTATTGAAAACTTATTCCTAGAAAGTGAAACCTATCTCTAACAAATAGAAAATAAATTTCAACAGAGAAAAAGAAAAAATCTGAATGTGAAAATCAGAACCACAAAATTGAAATATTCAAGCGACTTCGAGATCCTATGAGCCCACATGAAATGATTGTAGTGATCAGTGCCTCAATAAAGGAAAACATAAATTATTCAACAATCAAAATATGAAGAGAAAAATGAAATAATAAGCAATTCACCTCACATTTTTCAAGAGCCACGGAAAATTTATGACTATGAAGTATCGTAATGGAAACAATAAAATTATGGAACGGCTTTTCTGAAAAAAATTATCGTCAGGTTCCTGACTGGAAAATTGTGACTGAAGAGTCATGGTGGTTGCCGTCAGCGTTTCCCCACAAGTGTTTCCTATGGGCCTGATTTTTCAGTACCACAAGCCGAGAACAAAGCTTTACATTCCGTTCTCACCTGCCTTTGATCCGAAAACATCTCATCACTCCATCTTTACCCTTTATGGACCTCAACAGTGTCCGACAGACGATCGTGACTCCATACGGTCCCCAATGGTGTCCGATCAAAGCAGAAAACGCCACGCTCACGCACGCGGGTGAAGCTTATGATGGAGCCCCTGTTTGAGCATACTTCATCAATCATGGGCCGAAGTGGAATGACAATACAGTTGATGCTTCCAGCAGTGCCCCGGCATGGTTAGAGTGGCATAGAATGAGCACTCTCAGGTCGGCTCCTTGATAACAAATAACAGAACCAGGGACTGACCAGACCTGGCTGCCAAAACTACGCATGTAGCCACGCTTTTCTGGTCGACCACCTTCCGGGTACTTGTTAAAACCTGTTTTAGCTGCCCGAGCGATACTTTCGGAAAATGTAAGTTTTTTTCGAAAAGTTCATGAAAAATTTGTCCAGTTTTCACCTGGAAGGGTTATTTGAGGCGCTGAACACGAACATGAAACACGTTTTCGATAGTTCGAACAATAAAAACAGTTTACAGCAGATAAATATTTTACCTACAGAGCTCGCAACTTCTACGCCCATAACTTTTTTTCTTACTACGTATTACTCGGGCAGCTAGGATAGGGTTTTATGACTATCCGAGAGGTAGTCGAAGAGAAGCGCCAATTTTCTGGGAAACCTCTACGCAGCTACACGGCTACACGGGATGCATGAAAAGGAGGGATAATGGTTATATATATATATATATATATATATATATATATATATATATATATATATATATATATATATATATATATATATATATATATATATATATATATATATATATATATATATATATATATATATATATATATATATATATATATATATATATATATATATATATATATATATATATATATATATCATTGATCGAAAAGTCTTGCTTAAGATTTATCGAGGTTTTTAAACTTATTAGTTCCTTTTTTTAACATTACAATTCAATCAACAATATAGTCTCCCTCATTAGCTATGACAGTGGTCCACCTGTCAGGCAGGTCATTGATCCCTTTCCCCCAGAAAGCAGGGGAGAGGGAATCGAAGAAGTCACCAATAGCCTTCACGATGGCATCATAATCAGCGAAAGTATTTTTAGCCAGGAATGCCTTAAGGGGGCGAAACAGGTGGAAGTCAGAAGGGGCAAGGTCAGAAGAGTTAGGCGGGTGGGGTACCTTTGCCAGTTCAGCTCCTACAGTTTGGATTGGGTTTTTTTTCCTTCGCAATGTGGGGTCGAGCATTATCGTGAAGGAGGTGTACCGTAGCTCGTCTCGGGCGCTTCTCTCGCGGGGCGATGGCCAATTCCTCCAACTGACGTGAGTACACGGCAGCGCTGACCGTCTTCCCTCGAGGAAGCAACTCGTAGTAGAGCATCCCACGCTTGTCCCAGAAGCAGCTCAGCAGTTTGTCTGTTTGTCTTCCAAGTCCGTATCTCCGTCCTTGAAGCGAGAGATCCAACGGGCCACCGTGCGGTAGGAAACGCTGTCCTCGCCCATTGCAGCGTTGATGTTAGTGACGGCTTCGGAAGCCGAGGAGCCGCGACGCCACTCGTAGAAGATAAGTAGTCGAAGTTGAGGTTGGTTGAGATCCATTGTAATTACCGTCTCAAACTAGCTCGCACCCTTATATACTCCTACCATGGAAGCTTCCAGAATGTTCTCAGTGTTGCACCTGTGTACCAGCAACATCCCCACTTTTCACGATTTTTCTTGGGATAAATTTGTTTTGCTGCCAAGACTTTTCAATCAGCCTAATATGTAGTCGGTTGCCTTTAAAATTTTGGTACACATTAAGTCGACGCAAACTTGGAGCCCGTAGCATATGCTACCTGCATTTGATTAAGCATGTCATGCACCCGCAAAATGGAACTGCGACCGGCATACCGATCCGTGTCGGCTGTACTTCGCTCTCGTGCGTGCCACGTCTCTGTGCTGCAGCTTCCGCCAAGGTGTAATGATCGGATACCGAAAATCAAAAAAAACTGCTTCAGTGGCTGATTACTTTTGGAGTAGTTTCCACAAGAAGAACGTCAGTCTCTCATTTTCAACTTCAGTTCCCTGTGGAAAGAGCGGATAAGTGAAGCCAAAGCATTTCATTAGACCTAGCTGCCGCTATGTTTCTCCTCATTTCAGATACAGTTTCGGAGTTTGGAGAAAAGCATGGACCATGTAGATCTATGATGTTTCCTTCATGCTTACATGATGTTAACACATACAGACGAGGTACAAACACATTTATGGTACCAAAACATAGTAAACAATTAAGACGATGAATTCGATGTTATCAATGACTTAAAGGCAGTGTTCACGATAAATTTCACTTCCGATATCTCCACGGTTTACGGAAGGTCTGTTGCCGTATGTAGCAAGACATGCTTAAAAAGGACACGAAAGACGCGTTTTTGAGCCGAAATAGGCTCTCCCTTGTTTACGTTGATTTTTGAGCGTGGAGGAATTGATCGCTAGAAGGATGATACCTATCAGTGCAATGAAGCAAACAGCTCACTTATCAGCACTTCCTTCACTTGATCATTCCTATAACCTGAGTCTCCATTTGATCCTTTCAAGGGGCGGATCTGGGGCACGGGGCGTGTCTGGGGCACCAAAACGCTTGTTTGCAGCCATCATTTTGCAGCTCCTGGCTCGTTTTCTACCGTTTTTTCGACACTGGGAGCCTAGTATCCTTCTCGCCTATCGTTTCACTGTGGAAAGTCAACGAGGATGATCATCGTGAACGCTGCCTTTAAGTCGTATGCTCTTATGAGCACTCGCTTTGGCGCTAGCACAATTGACGATGTTCCCAACTATCGTATACCTGAAAAAAAGCAGATGAATTATACACTTTTTACCAGGGTTCATTTGTAATTGGAAAACAAGAGGTATTGACGGAGAACTCATTCACCCGTCTGCCAAGAGTGGCAAGAATTCTTTGTTTGATTCCCTTCTACAATCAGAAGACTGACTGCATTAGAGCAGGGAGTAGCTCGTGAAAGAGCCGTGCCTCCGATGACGATAATGAAAGGAGGGCGGCCCAGAATCCTCTGTCGTGAAGCGGCGTTCAGTTTTTGTGAGGCGACGCGAAGGCACATGTCAGTGCGTCACGCAGGAACTCAGGCGCTGGTTCACTAGGCGCTAATGAGGACGTATGCAAATTCGCGTAAACAGGCAACGGTAAGGTTTCAGTATTAATAGACACAATTTGTCGTGCTTGATTGAATGCACGCGGTCCTAAACTTACTTTTTATATTGCTTTCCATTTTAGGTTTGATTGTGCTTAGGAAAACATACGGAAGAAAAGTAGTAACGAGCTGGTCTTCGCTCGACGTGCATCACGTCGCGTTGCATTGCAAGGCGACGCGAACGCTAGTCGCGTCGCAGGAATGCGAACCGAGATGAAGTGAAATGTATCGCGCCTTCTCACTGTGAACACCCAGCGACGACGCGATGCGACGTCGCTTGATCGATATGTGAAAGTGAACACAAATTCTAATATGGCAGAATACTGCTATTTCGGAGCCTCACTGCTGCTTGAAACGTTTTTTTGTTGAAAGCGGGTTCAGAACTCTGCACAAGTTCGCGAACGTTCTTCGAGAAAAAGTGTCGTCCAAAAACTGGCAAAACTTTTGTCTTCAACTCGTGCTCTCTGGTGAGCTTGCGGTGTATAGCGCCTTCATCAGACCTGGAATACATAGATTATTGCTGCATAGATATCGTTGCTACAGCAAACTGGCCTGGTTTGTCACTGGCCGAGCCTGATAGGAGCATTACTGCGCTGGGCTATTAAAGAATGCCGGAGAGGTGACGTCGGCATGGATCCTAGTGATACATTGAAGGATGGCGCAAACTCGATGCACTTACATATGTTATAGCAATGACACCTTATTTGTGCCAACCTTCAAAAGGGAACGCGAAGTATCAGTAGGATTCATACCGACTGCATGTAACCGTTTATCGGTTGTTTTGACTCTAAGTCACAAGAACATGCCGGACCAGTTTGCTGTACCAAAGATTCCTGTGCGGAAATAATCTATGTATTCCAAACAAGGTCAAGCAACGTTGGAATTATTCTAAGGGAGGGGGTCGCAACTTATCCCGAGCCGAGGGGGGGTCGCACCGGTCTGCAGCCAACATTTCATTTCTTATTATCTTATCTTGTTTTTTGTCTCTTTCGAGATTTTGAACGTTTTTAAACTGGACACCTCGAGACTAATTTGCAGATGTTTAGAAGCACGTAAAATTGTTTGAGCAACTGTTTCAGGTGACTACTATGGATGAATCACTCAGGTTAGAAACTGAAGATTCCGTCAATATGCTGAGCACAGTTTGGCTTTGCAATAAACAAATTTGTAATTCCATGTCATCAGTAGAGAATAAAGAATTTTTCACAGTGCTGTGTACAGTCGATTGTGCAGTGAATCATTTTATGTTCTCATTTCATCAAGGTTCATAAAGAAAGCCAATAGAAAAAACTGAGGCTGTTGAAGTATGAAGATCCATGCGCTTTCTCCGTGTGGAATCTTTATCCTTTCGGTGGTTTTCCTCATGAACGATCATCTGCTGTGAAACTTTAACTTCAATCATGCCCATTTTGTCTCATGAAATATATTTCCCTGAATGAAAATCGGTTGAAAACCTTGAAATAAGAGACAAACTTCGTGTATAGGCGGTGCTAGCCTTCTTCATAAGGCTGTTCTTTTTTCCTACAGCGGAATCAGTACCATGCGCTAGATCGAGTCCGTCGCGTGGCTTAAGCCATTGTTTCGCTAATACTGTTGTATTGACGGTCGTCACAGACGGTCCATCATGCTCAATCCTGCGTATACCAAAATCGAATAAAGTGGGAAAAACTTCATAAAATAACATACGTCATTAAATAGTCGAGTACATTGGTGTTGATATTGCTTCGTTCGTAACGGCTAAGGCGGTTGGCAACTGAGAAGGATCTTTCTGGGTTCGCGTTGCTAGCAGGAATCACCAAAACGCATCTGATGGCCTACAACAGATTACGAAGATTTACTGAGCCCACACAAACGAAGAGAAAGAACGACTACTCACCTCAGCAACAGCGTTGGGGACATTGAGAGCGCGAGCGCCATTCAGGATCGTTTGGTAGAAGCGAACACTTGATCTGTCATCGCGGAAGTTTGTAGGCCAGGCAGCGAAATTGAGTATTGCTGTGGGAAGCCTATCATAGAACGCTTTGAATTCTGCGTATGCTCCTTTGATGCTGCAGTACTCTTCCATCAAAAGAATGGATTTCTTGATCAGTTGCTGTCTCTTCTTTTTATCAATAGTCCCGCTTTTGTCCATAAAATCAGGGTATCCTCTGTTCTGAAAACTGGCGTCTTTCGGTTCGCATTCTTCGAATTTTTCGAAATTTTCGTTGCATTCGATCATGTCAAGCAGAATATGCCTATCAAGTGCATACCCCAAATCGTCGCTTGCTTCTGTGTGTCTCCTCCCACCTATCATGTAGTTCTTGATTTCCTTTTTGACGTCATTGTAGAACTCGTTGATATGTACCTCTAGGAGCGATACGTGAGAGGAATCGCGATAAACCTTTCCCAAGTATCGAGTGTTGAGCAGGTTTGTGTCGAAGTCTGGAGCATCTTCAAAAGTGTACGCGGTATCAGGGTCCACCCGTTGAAGGGGCATAGTTTGTGAAGCAGTCATATCTCGGAAGGTTGTTGGATCTTTCAAATTATCAATCGGTGCGCTTTGTTGAGTGTCGACTTCTTCTGTTATTGATGAGTCCATATGCGCTGATGACAGGCTTACTGTTTTTACAAGCTGAAACATCGAACTATAAGCAACAAATACCGATTCGAGTATGTTTTCAGACGATGCATATTTTTCCTACCTGGACTGGGAGCTAGCTCAACGAATAGAGTGTCAGAGGTTGTGCGAAAATTAAAAGTATTCAGCTCATTAAACTTCGGATGGAAGTTCTCCTCAGGTGGCAGACATAATAGGAACGGAAGAAAACAGAGAAAAATGGTTCTCATCTCTAGATGAGCGATTGTGTAGAAGCAGATGTGGCGGCACAATCGATCGCTGACTGCAGTTAGAAATTGCAAGAGCGCGAGTTTGGTGCACTTGCACTATGAAATGCTTACACTCAGCACGAAGGACCAGCATATGAAGAAACAGAGCTGATCCGGCTGAAACTGTGTGAAAAACCGTTTCAAGTGATTCCGAGTTGATTTCAATCGAAACTGGGCCGAAGTGAAAAATCATTTTCGGGCCATTTCTGCTGTTGCCAAAGGGGGGAGCACATGGTGAGGTGAAAAATCTCGAAAACATTTTTTATTGAAAAGAATCCAGTTAGTGTAGTTTTCGATAACCATTCAGGAGACGCACCTTCTGCCCGACTGCCGCCTTCTAGAATCAAAAAGCAAGGCTGAAAAGGCCATTTGGAATAAACGGCCTTTTTACACCACTTATTCCAACGGGCAAATTTTTCTGTTTCTCCCTCTACAAGAGCGGCTTTGATTTTTTCAGCTCTTATGTCGGTCTAGTTTACCGAATCGCTGAGTTACGGCGCCTCAGGGCAATACCCAAGACACTGGAAGGTCCGGAAAAACCATTTTTTCGCTTTTCTGATATTTCCGATTTTGACGAGCATTAAGGTCGCTAGCGGCTAAAAAACCGTTCTGATCCGGCTGAAACTGTGTGAAAAACCGTTTCAAGTGTGTTGTTGAAGAAAATTATTCTCTTGCTCATTATTTATGCACTGAGGTCAAAACCTCCAGAAATATCACTGACCTATTTTTGAGAAAAAAAAATTCAAAAATAAAGAAGACGAATAATCAAAATCATAATAATTATCGAAACAAATCGTCATATCTAAGGAAAAAGGAAGTGGTCGGTGCAAAATAGCGGAATCAGTGTGGTCATTGTGGAGAGGGGGGGTCGCTCCTTTCGGCATCGCTGGAGGGGGGTCGCAACCATGATCGCACTTCTTCCAACGGGTTGCTTGACCCCGATTCCAAATCTGAGGAAGGTGCTATGCGCTACATGTTAGATTCGATTCGCATAGCCGCCTGAGTGATTCGAAATTTTAAGACTCGGTATCCGAATCACCGGAAAAACGCAAAATTCGAACCGAAATTCGAATCACTGAAAAGGACTTTTCGGATCAGCTCGAAATCTGATTATCCAATAATTTTCGCCTCGGATCCGACGTACAGTTCATCTACGCTATCGCGTTCAGTCCGCAAAGTGCACGCTTACTGCGAAAGCGAGTTGCGACGCGGTTTCCAGCATCCTCAGACAGGGATATTGGATCAGCCGGGCGGCTTTCGCCTTTTTTCGCCGCGGCGTCTGAGGATCCTCGCAACCGCCCCGCAACACGCTTTCGCAATTAGCGTGCACTTTGCGGGCTGAACGCTATTGCGTAGATGAACTGTATACTATGCACCGAAAGCTCGCCAAACAGCAAGTATTCAAGAAGGACGTTTTGCAAGTTTTTTGAAGACACATTCTCGAAGATCTTTCGCAAACTTCTGCAGTTTTAATGCGTCTTCCGACCGTAGCCATTACAAATTATGCTTCATTAAATTTACACTGGATACCCCACTGCAGGAAGTCGCACGATTGGGTCAACAAAAGCAAAGCTGCGTTTGTCCTTGTTTTTATGGAATTCTAATTTCTTCAACCAAGTGAACGGTGAGTCGCGTAGTAATTGCACTGCAAAACTGTTCAGGTCTTTACTTCACTTCAAGAACAAGCAGGGAAATGAGTTCGTCAATTGAAAATCATCATTGATGCGAACATAAAAGGGTTGTTTTACAAATAACACCATCCAGGAACACACCTGATAAGGTAGCCAACCGGGTAGCCTTCCTATTAGTTTTGACAAACTTCTGGCTCAGAGCGAAACGCGACACCGAGGACGTCCTTACAGCAGCCGATGGTACCCTAAACAACAAAACCATGATGGTGTATGCATATCTCAATGACACAGTTCGTAATTTATCAATTTCTACTCAGTCTCTTTATTCTCAGTAAACGAGGTCACTTGCCTAAAATCGACATACTGTCCTTATCTGAATAAAATACCTCTCCGCTCTTGTGGACAGCCGCGGTTGCAGCACGCAGCACGATGTATGTTATTCGTGGCGGGACCTCCTGGTCCCAGCACTATTATAATCGTGCTCCTTGCTGCGCACAGTATGTCATACCACAAAAAATGCAATTTTTTCTCCTAAAATCGATAAAGGGTGCAAAATGGGTCCGTTTTCAACTATTTTTACCAGACAATTGTTAGGAAATTGCGATCTTCCGGAACGAGCCCCTTTTCGATTCTTTCAAAAAGATTTTTCCGGAGAGGGGACCTGCTTTGCATTAAAATGTTAATGTAGGTGATCAACTATGAGCAGCAGGGTGAAATCTGCGTGTAATCACCATAGATGATGAGCGGGCACAGTCTTGGGGGCAGAAAAGGCGGGGGAGGACTTGCAGGCTAGCCGCAAATTCAGCCGTTATTAGTTAAAGGGACATTCTCAGCCTAGATACCCCTCAAGCTGATAGCTAATTTTCAGCTTGAGGGGTATCTAGCTAAAGCTAATTTTCCTCTGACCCTCTTCTCATTACGCCAGTGCTTAAAAACTAAACTGAGTGCCAGCAGTAGCGAAGCTCGAACCCAAACCGTGGGAGGAAAAACGATTTTGGAGCTCTCGCTCGTAATTTCCCATGTTTCGTGTAGCCATCGTTCGAGAAATTTTCGTTACCCTGATTATGACTACGGCAAGAGAATCGTGGGGTCTGTTGTTAGATTTCCTGTATTTTTCACCACATTAAAACGAAAGATGCATTCAAGAAAAGTGAAAACTACATAACAGGAACCTAAATGATTAGAAATTCGAAAATTTCCCTACTGTGGACTTTCTCCTCGTTTTCAAAAATAATGACGTCAGACCTCCTCTGATTAACTTTTCCCGCAGAGCCATGATCCAGATAAGCCAGATGGGGGGGGGGTGTTAGGACCTCTACGAGACACGTCAGTATTTTACCGAACAGCTGCATTCCCAGGAAAAAATTATCAAGCTTACAGGACCGCTAAGAAGATAAAAAAATGCGAAAAAAGGAACCTAGCAAATAAGCATTAACTGAAATAAACAGACGAAGATAAAAGCCGTTAGCGACAGCTAATACCCAAATCTGAAAAAAAATCAGAAACTTTGACTGACTGTGATAACTTTAGAAAAAAACTTCAAATCACCTCCAGCTGCAACCAAGAATTCACGTCCGCGAACATAACTTAAAGGCATCGTACGCGCTGAAAACCACAAACCATTTTTTCGGTTCGAACGATTTTCCGGGCTCACCTGAGGAAGTAGGTAAAGTTTGTTCGGTCAAAAATGCCTTATTATGGAGATGAATGAGGTAGAATGTCTCAAATTCCGTTAAAGGAGGCCGGCCCTCCGTCAGTCATCTGGCACAATTTGCTGTGAGCCATCATATAAGTAAATGATCAACATTTGAAACAGAATAACTGAGGGGAAGTTGATGGAATATACCATACGATTACGTGAAGATTGACCTTTGTACACACATAGATTAGCCTTTTCTTCTCCACAAATCACTTGAAAGAAATATAAAGTTCATTTGATCGTGAGATCGTTGGTCAAAACAGCGATCTCTAACGATCGACTGTTCCCTCGATTGAGACATTTTCGGTCTGAAAAGGGCTTTTCGGGGATTTTTTCGCGGTTTTTTCAACGTTGCTGTTATTTAGGGTACTAGAGCTCTCATTATATATGGAAAACTCGAAAACGAAATCCATCGTCAACGATGCCTTTAAAGGCAGAGTTCACGATAATCTTCAATTTTGAGATTATTCGCTATATTGATTAAGTGGCCCCTGGGTAGAACTAAAATGACGAAGGAATTGAGAAAAACGCACCAGAAGTACGCGAAATACTTAAGTATCACCCCGCCTCTTAAGTATCACAGGAAGTGTTTGTTGTGACAATGAAATCTTTTGCGGACCCGGCCTTTGCAATTCTCTTCTCTATAGTGCTCCGTTCTCTCCTTAGGGCCCTAACTAATCCTGTTTTGCATGAAAAATTCTTCTATTTTAGATTGACCCAATTTTTCACCGGTGACAACCACCATGAACATGTTCATCCAACCGGACAACTAGTCCATGTTATAGAATAATGTCACTAAAGTACGACGTTTTAATGCGTTTCTCGCCGTTTCTTCGTAATTTTGGTAACACTTGGAGGCCAACGTATTGTTTTATGTGAAAAACTCGGGGACGAAAATCATCGTGAACACTGCCTTTAAATAATGAAAATGAATATTCAAGCGAACTTACTTAACAAATCAATGAGGCAAACGGGAACGAGCTCGTCGTCTTCGAACAAATTTCTGAAAATAATAAAACCATTCGAAATCCATATCTGAAATTAGGAAAAATAAACTTGCGTTTCCGTATGCCACTCCTCGGAAATATTCTATCAAGAAAACGAATAATGAAAACAAGCAGAAATGCCACTGTACGCGATAACATGAAAGAAATCAATAAAAATGATGAAGTAAGCAATTATTGGAGAATTTGCTACGAATAGTGGGCAATTTCGTCGCGAAGCGACCGAAATTTCGCCGCGAGACGCGAAAATTTCCGTTGGACGCGAGGGAGTTCAAGGGAAGCGACAGTTGGCCGTTGAGCACACACTTTCTATTGAATGGGCGTGCCGGGAGAATCCATTCCCCCTCCAATTCCCTTGGAGCATACCACCCCAGGGGTTGAAGATCTTGTGGCAGACGGTGAGAAATACTCCTTCAGTGAAGACACGAAGAACGGTCGCACAAAAAGTCCTATGGAGGACTTTTTGGGAGCGGTTAACATAACTCGTTTGCTAGCTTTGTTTTCTCTAAAACGCACACTTTTAAAATTTCTTTTATTCGCACTACGTAGAAACAAAGGATACCATGGTAAACATTACCAATTTATTGTTTGTAACACAACAATGAGTGGAAATATGTAGTTTAGCCTTATTTGGTGTCTATAAAGCATGTCCTATACAGATAATATAGTACAAGGAAGCCGCTGCAAGAAAATCTACAAACTGATGTCCTTTTTTACGTTTAATTGCCTCTAAATTGAGAAAATTCTATTGTCTCCTCCGATTTCCAACTCTCCATATGTTGCCCTGCCATTATAACCGCTGCTGCTTTCATAGCTTTCCGCATGATTTAATGTGTACTAACTGTGCTGCTCTAGGTGACAGATGCGTTACATTGAAATATGAAGCTGATCCTTGTTACAGAAGTGGTTAATTCGCGGGTAAGGTGTGGTTGATTTGTGGTCAACCGACGGTCAAAGGCGCGTGATTGACTTGTGTTAGAGGACAGTATTACTACCACCCCTGATGTCGATAATAAAAAAAACTACTGAACGGGTCAGTTCAACCAGTGTGCATCCCAGAATGCGAGAGAAGATTCAAGCCACCTTTACGCGAAGACAACAGTGTAAAAAATAGAAAATCGTTTCTCGAGATTAGGGTCAGTCTCACCCATGGCTACCGAAATCATAGAAATACATAACTACCAAAACAACTTTCGATGCAATGAACTCAACTTACAAGGGAAGTATAAGAAGCGCAGGTCTGAACGGTAGAAATCTAATGTCATGTGGGAATGTTCACGTATTACATGGTGAAATAGTGTTGGGTACCCGCCGCGAAAGATAGATCTGAAGGAGTTATAAGCCCCGAAAGTTTGCCAGCCATCGACCTCCTCCTAGTCTATGAATTGTTAAAGGCAGTGGTCGCGCTCAAATATGCTTGTCGTCTTTTTCTCTCTAAACCCTTTTCTGGGTCTCGAGTAATAAGACCTCTAAGAAAAAATCATGAAAAACCACTGTTTTGGGCCAAATTTGAAACCTGAATTTCTTGTCTTTTGATGGTGGACGAGCCCACTCCACATCATCGGCATCGGTGACCTCTTATATCAAGAAAATCAGCTAGCTTGAAATTGAGTTTCAATCAATGAAGCTTTGGATTTATGTACACATCTAGTCAAAAACATTGACTGAAGTGATGCTTTAATTGTTCAACTGTTTTTATTCGGTAAATTTGCATTTAGTTCGTCCTCTGAATGTCGATGATTTTTGACTGCTCGGCATGAGACGGCGACCTTTTTCGTCATCGCTGTGCACGTGTGCACGAAACAGCTTCTTTAGGCCCTAGAAACTCTAATTCTAGCCAGTTTTTCACCGCTCTACCTTCAGAGTTTTTCAGGTGTTTTTGATCTAAGCTGATTTTTGTAGTTTTTTCTATAACGTTTTTCATCGTGACCACAGCCTTTAAGCGACCGAGTCAACAGCATCGACGGCGCAGAGGGAGGAAGGGGCAGTGGTGGGCATGTTACCAGGGTTCTAATCTCCACCAGAGTTCTTTCTTTGCAAATTCACGGAACTTTCATATTTTGATCAAAAATTTTATCACAAATGTCATCTTATCTTTTTGCTGCGCAATATAGCCATATCGACAGTGGAATAGACTCGGGTACAAAGGATTCAAGGTTTTGTTCCCCATCAAAGTTTTCCATTGTTTTGGAGAACTTATATGATTGGGAAGTATTACACCACATATTTTGAACAAGTTACGAGAACCGTCAAGTAACAGAAGACGGTGCGCTTGGTGCAGTCGGCTTCTGCGACCACCCGTGGTCTGACCGTCATGCCCCTCATTTTCCCATCAGGCAAGGTCGGAGAAGTGCTCTTTGTCCATTTACCAGAGCGGGGTGGTCGCTCCCCACTGAAGGTGTATTCAAGACGAAGAAACTTTACGTTGTCAGCGGAACATCCCATATCATGACGACGTTAAAAACAATGTTTTCATCCAGCAAATGCCGGAGAATTGTGTTCTCTCTCCCGACTCAAGCAGTGATTTTTCCAATCAAAGCGCGAGACAGGCTCTTGTGCCGGCGGGGAAAAACTTGCAGATTTTGATGTAACCGCCTGGCGTAACAAGCTTGGTTCAGCTGGCAGACATCGGGTTTTGCAGCTATTCAAAAGCACTGCTCAAGCGATTTCACTCTACTATTGCTCTTCGAAACTTTGAGTTTTCAGGGCGTTAAAAATAATATATGGTTTTCGGCGTGAACGATGCCTTTAAAGGCACAGGACACCCAAAAAATTAATTTTCAGATTTCATGCTTATCTTGGAGAAAGTCACACGCTGATCACATTGGTGTCTCTGAAAATGTTCAAGACCCCCTTTGAACAGAGTTATGGCTCTTCAAAAATGGCAAGATTTAGAGGGTGGAAAATTGGTGGACGATTTGTCTCAGGCCTGTATTTCTCTTCATTCACAATCGTTGGGAGAGAGAAAGCCAGAATAAGGAGACAGTCCGGTAATGGACTGAAGAACGACGACTTGTTGGAATTCATCCATCCATGGAGCCGCTATCGAGTTCGAAAATCTGTTAGGGGGTCGGGCCTGTGGTGGTGAGCGAAGGGGGTCGGGCCTGTGGTGGTCGCTTATATCTCGCTTATTTTTGGGAAATGAGATCTGGCATTTGGCACGTGTTATGCAGGAGGGGTCTTCTACTCAATTAAATAGAAATCTCAAAATTCATATCTGAGGGTGTACTGTGCCTTTAAGGCCGGCTACATTCTTATCCGTCCGGATCCTTTTGAAACTCCAACTGATCTCGAATTCCCAGTAACGCTCGGCCCCTGTGAAGAGATAGGTTGCCAGGGGCCTATCGCGTTCATTCGCTGTCCCTATTGCGGAATTCGCTTATGTTTGATGCATTGAACGAAATGGTTATGTATTTTGCGTCCTATAAAGTGATAAGGTTGTTGAAAATATGTGGGGTAATACTTCCCAATCATATAAGTTCTCCGAAAGAATGGAAATGCTTGATGGGAACAAAACCTTAAATCCTTTGTACCCGAGTCTATTTCACTGTCGATGTGGCAATATCGCGCAGCAAAAGGATAAGATAACACTTGTGATATAATTTTTGAGCAAAATATGAAAGTTCCGTGAATATGCAAAAAAGAGCTCTGGGGGAGATTCGAACCCTGGTCGCATGTCCACAACTGCCCCTTCCTCCCTCTGCGCCGTCGATGCTGTTGAGTCTAACGCTCAACATTTCATAGACTAGGAGGAGGTTGATGGTCGGCAAATTTTCGGAGCTTATAACTCCTTCAGATCTATCTTTCGTGGCGGGTAACCAACACTATTTCACCCTGTAACGCGTGAACATTCCCACATGACATTAGATTTCTACCGTTCAGACCTACGCTTCTTATACTTCCCTTGTTAGTACTGCAGGAAAGGATACGAGATGAACATAAAAATACATACAGCTGCAGT
Organism: Aplectana chamaeleonis; assembly: GCA_029168955.1. NCBI lineage: Eukaryota > Metazoa > Nematoda > Chromadorea > Rhabditida > Cosmocercidae > Aplectana > Aplectana chamaeleonis. The sequence goes on along the minus strand of JAPDOI010000536.1, from coordinate 191,561 downwards.
CAGCTGTGCACCACCGGGTAAACGAACATTCGTTCAGAAACGTTCAACGCAACGGCCGCTCAACACGCACACCGACTGCGTGGGCGGACACTTGCATTTAGACAGTCTTTAACAATACTCAAACAAATCAGACTAAGTGGTTGAAAAACAGAGACTGATAATGGAGAACATGTCTTGTCTAGAAAAAAGTTTAGCCGTCGGTAACGGCCCGCTACTAATCACCTGTTCAAGTACCAAGAATGACAAGCGGAAGTGAATTAACTCACCTCCCATTATGCAAACGGATGAAGTCGTACTCTGAAGGACATGGCCAGTTACACAGCGGTGCCGTTCCAAACCATGTGCAGCCGCCCTCTGACTGCGACGGATGGAAATTGGTCAACTCTGACACGGTTCGCGCGGTCATACCTGTAAATGTTGAGTGAACTCAGCGATTTCAGTAAGGCGCCCAACTCCTTATGGGATGCTAATCGTTACATATTGGTTCGGTCCATCGGATGGACTTTCCACACTTTCACTTGCCACATTTCGTACGTAGTGAAATTTCCGATGAGACACGTACCAATCATTCCCGTCACAACGGCTGTTGCTATCGGTCCAGAAACCAGTCCGCCATCGCGTTTCTTGCGAGGCTTAGTTGCTGACTTCAGTGGCGTTACGGTAGCATTCCAGTTGTGGTAGTCGTGAGAGAATTTCTCCGCTGTGTAGTTGGCGATCCGTGCTCGCATCTCTGCCTCATCAGTCCAGTTGGATGGACCTTCTGGCAGGGTCAACACTAAAGATTTTTCAACAGGTAAGTTGTTCTGAATTTCTTCATGATCTATAGCATAGCTTATTTGAAGAAAATTACATGAAATGGACCTCCTGTCCACAAGCCTATATGCTTAAAGGCACAGTCCAACCTCAGGGACGGAATATGAGATTAACACATGTTTGTACCATGTTTGTTTGCACCATTTCCACATGTGGTAAAGCGAACCCACCCTATGCAAAAACCTGCCCAGTGCGGCTCTCAACTCCTCCAAATATGCGAGATATAAGAAGAAGCCACTCTGACGCCCCCACAGCAATAACTCACTAGAACACGCCCTTTCGGACAATCTTTCAAGCCCAGCAGAGGTGAAATGAGCTATTGTTCTCGATCGATAGCTCTGTTCTTCCCTTTATTCTCAGCCTCTCTCTCTCTTCAATGAGTTCCCTCTCATGGGTCGGAAAAGACGTAAGTTACATGACTCGAGCAACTTGTCCACCATGCTTTCGCCGCTCCATTTCGGCCAATTTTTAAAAACCATAGCTCCGTTCCCAGGGGGTCTTGTGCGATACCAGAGACTTCCCTGAAATCCGCGTGGGACCGTTCTCAAGATAGGCAGAAAGACAGAAAAAAACTATTCCTAGGTTGTACTGTGCCTTTAAGTCTTTCACAATGTTTGAAAGCTCGATTTGATAATTCTTGAAAGGTAGTAATAAAAACTCTGTTCGTGGTTCGCACCAGGGATGAGCGGAATAAAAATTTGGAGTTTCGAAAATCGGAAAAAATAACATTTCGGAAATCTAAAATCGGAAATCGAAACAAAATAAAAATTTCGGAAATCGAAACAAAGTTAAAATTTCGAAAATAGGAAATCGTAACAAGTTTCGGAATCTCGGAAGTCGGAAAGCGGGATTCCGAGGCTCGAAATCTGCGATAATCGGAGTTCGGAATCGGAAAACGGAACAAAGTTTACTCGCTGCTGGCATCGAAAAATGTGTCCTTGAACCTCGGGGCTAAAAGCACCAAATCATCATCCTCCAGATACTTTTCCATCCTCACCACTAAACCGTTATTGATCAGATTTCTGATCTCATGAGGATCCCTCCAGAGATAAGCATAGTTGCGACTTACGATTAACGACTTTAATGACCGACGAGCTTTTTTGGGGTTACGTCTAAAGGCTAACGCTTGGAAGAATTTTCAAAATTTTTGTGAACTATCCGAAAACTCGTTAGAAAATCATTATTCACTATCGTTGCTCCCCTATAGGGGATCGCACCAATTTGCATAAATATTTCGCCGTTGGTTGTTCCAGATATCGCTTCGGTACTAAGCAAAAGCGTTGTACCCCTCAAATGGTGAGATTTAGCCGTTGTCGCAAAAAAACCCTCAATTGTTCTGATTGGGATTCCCTGAGAAACTGTACAGCTGGAAAAAAAACCGGAACCCGTTTCCGAATTTTAACGAGTTTTTCAAACTACAAGCCCCGAAGCCTTTCTGTGAACATTCTACGCAGTCGTATTCAGGAACTCGAAAAATACTTTTTCAGAAGTATATCCTGGAAAGCCGTCCATAGCTATATGCGAACATGAGTTCTACAATATTCGAAAACAGATTTAGAATCAGGAACAATGGAACAATTTTTTACAGAGACGACAGTTAATAGTTACAGATGTATAAGGCACGCACCAGTTCTCGTGTGTGACGCGCCATGTCAATACAGAGGCCGGGATCATACTTCTAGCGACGAGCGACGCGACGCAATCTTTACCATCAACATCGACCGAAAATCGATATGCCTGATATGCACTGTCGCTGGTCGCGGGGGTATGACTCTGACCGAAGGGTGGCGTTGCAGCAATCACGGACCGATCGCTAACCTTATCCTCAGACAAAAAGGAGCTCGACGCTTACGCCGATCCACCCATTTTTCCTTGAAACACGCGATAAGCACGTGCTCGCCCTCCTGACACGAGAGCTCGCCCTCCTGACACGTGCATATTGGGAGGAAAAGGGCGAGGACGCCAACCACGCCCTTCTTCAGGGGAAAGCACTCTTGGTACATGACTCAGATGCTTGCAATGTAGTTAGTTCAATTATCCAAGTTTGTTGTACTCGGCCGGCAGGCGCTGAAGGCCCCAGATGGCGCTCGGAGCACTGGCCGCACGGCGTGTCGGGGTGCGGAGAGCTTGTGCTTTACGTCCAGTCAAGAAAATCCAGAGGGGTTCGTTGCCCGAGTCTCAAAGATTCGGCGGCTACTTAAGAATGGCTTGTTTCCCGGCTATAAAATAGCTGCTCGATCGCGACAGTCACTACTGCAAGCGACAAAACTTTGAACTTTTGGCTCCACGGTCACTATTTCGCTGCCGACGCAGGCGTTCTAGTTGGGCGTGGAGCGGCGTGTTGTCTGAGTCAGTCTATGACGGATCAAACTGTCTACGAGTCGCCTGCACTGCATCTGCATCCGGTGAAGCGAAGCATACATTACATAGGACGTTTTGTGAAGTCCGCAATAAACTCTGTAGTGTACAGTTTACCGCAATGTTAAAAGAACATGGTGCGGTTGCGGACTCGTGCTAACATACGGTAGTCTGATTGTTTTATCACTCATTTTTTCGAAATAAGTGAGGTTGGTCGGTGAGTTTCTGTTTCCACTCTCACATTTTCACCCATTTTCTTTGCTTCCACAGATGTATAGTGCATCTATCCACGGCAGGGACCGATGCACAACCCCCCGCCGCCGGTGGTGGTGGGCGCGCTGCGCAATGAATGGGCGCCCGGCGGATTGGCATCGATCGACTGGCGGCCGCACAGCTGATCAGCACCAACTCATTTTTCCTCTTTTCATCCCTCTTCCGCATTCTCCATCCATCTCTCTATAATTTTCCTTCTATTGTTGGTTTCTCCATCTCGAAGTATTCTCATTGCATGTGCTATATTACATGCACGTATCTTTGTCAACGATTACGTGTTGTTTTAGCATTTTAATTCAAAATTTTTTTTCAGGTTAATACTCCATCTGGATATTCACCCGACTGGTATTCTGTTTGCTGTACTATATTCTCTGCATCATCTGTAATTAATTCTCCTGAAAACTATTTTCTATCGTTTTATTTCTTATGGATTCCGCGCCATCGTCTTCTAATTTTGTGAGTTTTTTGGCCGCTTTTTTCACTGTTTTCAATGTTTATCACAGAGTTGTTTAATAATGTTTATATTTATCGAATGTTGTTTTTTCCATTTTAGTTGTTGCTTGCCCGTCGTCCACTGTTTTTCCAGAGAGGGCATCGTAGAAGAAAAAAAGTTGGTACTTTTTCAGGTAAGACGACCCGCTAGATAATTTTGTTGAGAATTCAAGTCGAGAAAATTTCTAATATAATTTTTTTGCTCTAGTGTGTCGTTTAATCCGAAGCAGTACCAAAAATTCTAGGTTGTAGCGCGTATCCCTTTCATGTCCAATCGGGTTCGCTGTTGTTTCTGCATTTGTCTAGAAATTTTTTTTCGGTTGAACTTTTTTTTTAAAGTTTCGTTCTTGTGTGAAACGGCTCCGATTTTAGGAGCGAGCATGGATTCTGGCGGAATTCCCCCCCCCCGGATCGAAAATTTCGTGAGATTCTAACCTCTTCCTCTGCCTCAAATTTATTTTATTGCGAAAAACAAAGTTCTGGTTTTGCAAACGTTGTGTTGGAGTAGGGGACCCAGAACTTACTTTTCTATGAACGCAAGGTTGAGCAGGCCGTTGTGTCAATTTTTTAAAAATTTCCAAGTTTTTTGCAATCCCTCACGAGATGAAAAAATTCCACAAGCTTTTTGAGAGGGAAAAAGTTGGAAACAGTTCAATTTTTTGGAAAATTCGGTCAAATCTTACGAGCCCACACCCGATTTTCTATTTATTTTTTTGCAAAAATTTTCAATTATTTTGCGACCCCCGTTGCGCCGAGAGACAAACGAACGCTAATCCCTTCAAGAGGAAAAAATGACGGTCTCTCGGCGCAACGGGGGTCGCAAAATAATTGAAAATTTTTGCAAAAAAATAAATAGAAAATCGGGTGTGGGCTCGTAAGATTTGTCCGAATTTGCCTAAAATTGAACTTTTTCCCTCTCAAAAAGCTTGTGGAATTTTTTCATCTCGTGAGGGATTGCAAAAAACTTGGAAATTTTTAAAAAATTGACACAACGGCCTGCTCAACCCTGCGTTCATAGAAAAGTAAGTTCTGGGTCCCCTACTCCAACACAACGTTTGCAAACCAGAGCTTTGTTTTTCGCAATAAAATAAATTTGAGGCAGAGGAAGAGGTTAGAATCTCACGAAATTTTCGATCCGGGGGGGGATATTCCGCCAGATTCCATGTTCGCTCCTAAAATCGGAGCCGTATCACACAAGAACGTACTGCTTCGAATTAAACGACACACTAGAGCAAAAAAATTATATTAGAATTTTTCTCGACTTGAATTCTCAACAAAATTATCTAGCGGGTCGTCTTACCCGTAAAAGTACCAACTTTTTTTCTTCTACGATGCCCTCTCTGGAAAAAACAGCGGACGACGGGCAAGCAACAACTAAAATGGAAAAAACAACATTCGATAAATATAAACATTATTAAACGACTCTGTGATAAACATTGAAAACAGTGAAAAAAGCGGCCAAAAACTCACAAAATTAGAAGACGATGGCGCGGAATGCATTAGAAATAAAACGATAGAAAATAGTTTTCAGGATAATTAATTACAGATGATGCAGAGAATATAGTACAGCAAACAGAATACCAGTCGGGTGAATATCCAGATGGAGTATTAACCTGAAAAAGGAAATTTTGAATTAAAATGCTAAAACAACACGTAATCGTTGACAAAGATACGTGCCTGTAATATAGCACATGCAATGAGAATACTTCGAGATGGAGAAACCAACAATAGAAGGAAAATTATAGAGAGATGGATGGAGAATGCGGAAGAGGGATGAAAAGAGGAAAAATGAGTTGGTGCTGATCAGCTGTGCGGCCGCCAGTCGATCGATGCCAATCCGCCGGGCGGCCATTCATTGCGCAGCCGCCCACCACCACCGCCGGCGGGGGGTTGTGCATCGGTCCCTGCCGTGGACAGATGCACTATAGTCGTATCGGTGAAAACACAGACTAAGGCCCCTGTCAGAGTTGGTGCTATTTGCATCTGTAACCCACCGACACCCACCCCCCTCCCCCCAACACCCACCCGGTAGATACGTACGAATAAAATGATGGGTGAGGTTGAGAAAATCCTTTGGTGTATCCGACTAGAGCTCACAGGAAGTGATGGCGATGATTACGTGGCCAACAGGATTGCACCGGTTCAAAGAAATAGTGAAGGAGTGTGTAGTGAAGAAACGGAGGTAGCAGGGTGGATAGTACTCAGGTAGAACTAGTTGTCCAGAATCGGACGAATAGTTGTTGAGAATCGGTCGACAATCGAGAAGTTGTCAAGAAAGTTGATAGAAGTTGTCGAGAATTCTGAGATTCGCAGTATTTGTCGAGAATTGCGGCCGATTTGTTCAGAATTTCAGAGAGAGTCGCCGAGAATTCGGGGGGAACGAGTGTTTGCCGAGAATTCGGATAGATTTCTCGACACCTTCCGAAATTGAGAATATGTTTCGAATATGTCGAATGTTTCCCAAGAATTCAGGACATCACTTCAGAACCCTCTTTACACCACTGTCTTTAATTATTGCGACTGCTGTTTTTGTTCTTTTCTTCTCATGTGGGTCCTCTGTGGTTTTTTTCTTTTTTTTTCTCCATTCTTCTAGCTGGTTATTAATTATAATATATTTCACCAACTTCTTGAATATCAAACTCGCTTTTTTTTAAATTTTCATCTTCTCAAAATAGCAAACATGCCGAAACATGGGATTTTCTAGTCAAAGAATTTTGAAAGTTTACGAGCTTTCAAGTACTGATCTTTTTCCATGATCGGTAGTTGCGGCAGTCGGATTTAAAATATAATACTCAAGAATTTACTCAAGAAGTATCAGAACAACGTTTGTAATTACGATTGTTAATTCTAATAAATCTCGAATGATTTAGTTCTGACCGAATTTGCAACTCTAAACCTTGCAATGGTTGGTTATCATTACATTAATGTACAATATGTGGACCCGCTGAAAGTCCACATTTTGCAAAGTATGGGTCCCGAGAGTAGGATATTTGAGTTTATGGGGGTCTATTTACCTTCCATACAAACTTCCACCTCCTAAGATGGAGGCTGAACACCGCTACAGTATAACGGCAAATACCTTTCTCAGGTGTTGTCCCGCCGGAAGTCGACAATTTTGAAAACTAGGAGCCGCGAGAGTAGGATATTCGAGTCCAGCGTGGTCAATTTACTCTCTACTCAAACTTTCACCGTCTTAGAGTACTTCCGAAGACCACTACACTGATAGCGCACTGGTGCTGGGCAAGGCCAATAGCGGCCCATGTTGAACGATTTTGTAGACCCACAGCATATACGATGCACAGTTTGCCTCTGCCAAACGTCGATGAATCGAGCCAAGTTCGGAATTCGGCAAACGGAGTGGTGTGAAACCATCATCGTAAGCCTCGCCGACCGTTGTAATCATCGGTTGAGCAGGAGCTCCAATTTTTGGAAGTGCATACAGTTGTACATGTGTTAAAAAAGTGTATCAACTGTCGAGAGTCGGGCAAAGACTTGTCGGGAATTAGTGGAGAAGTTGTCGGGCATTGTCGAGAATTGGGCCAAAAGTTGTCCAGAATTCTCTAGAGACTGCGAAAGTTGTCCTGCATGCGTACGCCTGCAGGACAACTTTTCGTCCGATTCTCGACAACTAGTTTTACCTGAGTAGACTATGTCAACGAATATTCGGAAAACGAATATTCGGCCGAATAAACGAATAATCGAATATTCGAATAATTCGATTATTCTGAAAAGTCAATTTTTCGAATAATTCGTTTATTCGAATATTCGGAAAAAACAATTTTTCGAATAATTCGTTTATTCGAATATTCGGAAAAGTAAATTTTTCGAATAATTCGTTTATTCGATATAGCCAATTTTTCGAATAATTCGTTTATTCGAATATTCGAACGGCCCAATATTCGAATATTCGGCCGAATAGACGAATAATTCTAGAAAAAATAAGAAGCAGAGTCTCCGGCACACGTCCATTTTTGCAGTCCAGAGGTAAAATGTCCCCGATCAAACTGGTAGAAAGTTCGCATATAATCGGAATACTCCAATATAAAACATGAGATAGTCAGAAACCTAATGGTGGAGTATCTCGCTCACCACCGAATTTGTGGGCAGACGTACAGTTGACCGCAATGTTAAAAGGACATGGTGCGGTTGCGGACTCGCATTAAATTACGGTAGAATCTGGCGCTTTGCCAGATTTCGTCATCGATCGGCGCCCAACGTCGTCTCTCTTCTCACGAGAATATCAGCTGTGGCACCGATCGATGACGAAATCTGGCAAAGTGCCAGACTCTACCGTAGTTTTAGTGCGAGTCCGCAACCGCCCCATGTCCTTTTAACATTGCGGTCTACTGTAACAGATACTGTTTTTCATCTGTTGGAGTATGTCCCGAACAGATTCGAGCGATGTTCCAGAAACGGCTACCTTACGCTGCTTGAGTATTACGTAATACTTAATCGCCATGAATTTAGGCCAATCGCTGCAGCTTCTCAGACTCTGCGGGGGGGGGGCAAGCGCCGGACAATAGAGCCCGTTTTCGACTTGGGGGAGCGACAGCGCAGGCCTCCCCCGAGGGGGGCTCCAGGGGAGGCCCCTGCTCTCCTCCGGCGCTTGCCCCCCCCCCCCCGAGAGGAAGAGAGGGAAAAGATGGGAAGAAGTCGTAGAAGGTAGTTTACGACAATAGAGGCCAGAGAAGGCATCTATCACGTACTCGAGCGGTATAAAAGGCGCCTCACCTCATGGAGAGCCGCATTCGGCCCAACAGGGCCGGCCCTGGACGGCGACTTCGAGTCACTGTCAGAAAGGGATATTTTTGGAGGGAAGCGGAGACGCTTTCCGGGGGGAGGGTGACGTCACTGCTCCGGTGCCGTGACGCCACTGCTCCGGAGCCGTGACGTCATGGCTCCGGGGCAGTGATGGGGGCTTCAAGGCAGTGACAGGGGGCTTCAGGGCAGTCACAGGGGGCTTCAGGGCAGTCACAGGGGGGGCTTCAGGGCAGTCACAGGGGGGCTTCAGGGCAGTCACAGGGGGGCTTCAGGGCGGTCACAGGGGGGCTTCAGGGCAGTCACAGGGGGGCTCCGATCAAGCCAAATTGTCACTCCGACGGTAGCCCCCCGATTGGGGGGGCAAGCGCCGGTGCCCGGAGGGGTGCCCCCCTGAAGAGCTCCGCTAGCCCCCTCCAGTGATGAGTTTGAGCCTGTTCTTATTAAACATTCACCTTATAATTTTGCAGAGGTGAAATGTCTCCAACCAAACTGGGTGCTATCTTAGCGGTGGGGGGCCACTATGTCTGGGTGCACTTGGCCCCGCCCCTTTTTATCGTGCCGCACTAAATTTCAGCACCTACCCGCGGGTTTTCCCTCCCCCGCACAAATCAGGAGTGATTGCGGCACGGAAAAATGGGCGTGGTCATGTGCGATACAGCAGAGCCCCCCGCTCAGATAGCACCCTAAACTGATAGGAAATTCGGATATTGTTAGTAGATATTGTTTAGAAAATCCAGAGAATTTGATCGTATCGTTTAACAACTACTCATAGACAGTTGTAAATGTTAGTTTGAATACTCTTATGATATAATGTGGAACGTCTTTCTCGTGGAAGTACATTGGCATGGCTTTGATCTATATAATACTATACAAAAAAAAGGTCAAGAAAGTTGGAAGTGCCGCGAACGGTGGTTTGATTATGCGTACTCGGTCCGTACTTCTTATTCGAATACTCGCGATTTGGGTCGAAAATTCGAATTATTCTTATTCGAATCATTCGAATAATTCGATAATTCGGAAGAGTCAAATTTTCGAATAATTCGTTTATTCGAATATTCGGAGAAGTCTATTTTTTGAATAATTCGTTTATTCGAATATTCGGAGAAGTCATTTTTTCGAATAATTCGTTTATTCGAATATTCGAAGAAGTCAATTTTTCGAATAATTCGTTCATTCGAATATTCGAAAGAGTCAGTTTCCCGAATTATTCGTTTATTCGAATATTCGAAAATTTTTATTCGTTTGATATACTCTAGTGGATAGCTTCCTAGTGGTACGCAATGTTTTATCATCGGCCCGCCCACCCGGCGTTTTTCTCATCCCTCGTCGTCCACGTATAGCAAGGATATCAACCGGTGATTAAAATACAACGAGTGATTTTCTCAATCTCACCCCCTCATTTTAATCATACGTATCGATCGGGTGGGTGTTGGGAGGGGGGTGTCGGCGGGATACACCAGGTAATTTTCGCACCCCATTTCCAATGCTTTCTGTGTGTATCGACCGGGATGGATACATCGGCTCATCCAACTATGACCGGGGCCTTACCGATCTATCACAGCTGTTTCGGAAAAATGAGTGATACCACTAACAAACTACCATATTTTGGGACGAGTCCGCAACCGCGCCATGTCCTTTTAACATTGCGGTAAACTATATGTATGATCTAGTTCCGCAATCGCGTTCAGTCCGCAAAGTCTCATTATCGCAATCAAAGAAGCGAAGCGGTTGTTTTGAGAATGATTATAGTTGAATTTTTTAAAACAACCGCTTCGCTTCTACAATTGTGATAATGAGAACTGAACGCGACTGCGAAGCTGAACTGTACATCGTGCACTGCCTGCAGGTCACGATCATCATTCGGTTGATCGCACGTATTCTGAAGCGAAAAAAAAAACCTAAAAAACCTCAATTTTCTCAATCTTCCTCGACAATGAATACTCTTGCCAGAAGGACCAAACCCGAAAAGCGCACACCCCTGGATAGTGAACTCTCATTGAGGCCGTGAATTATGTGTAAATCTAAGGTTCAAACTTTGTTCTCTATCCGATAAAATATCAAGTTTTGGTAATCCACCCTCTTTCTATTCATGCCCTCTTTCTTTTTCACTCTGGATTGATTTTTTCGGTCTCAGCAGTGCCAATTGTCATAGTCTGGATTTCCAATAAATAACGATTACGACTAACGATTAAGAAGGGTTTTGGCTCGATGAACGACTTACGATCTACAAAGTTCCAATTACGCATATCCCTGAATCCCATAGAAATTGAGTTGCTCTAACAGGTCTTGATAGAAGTTGGTAAGTCTCAACTTGTCAGATTCTGTCAGTGGATGCAGGTTAAGATTATTTCCGCCTTTTGTTCCGATTTCCGCACCCATTTTTCGGAAATCGGAAAGCGGAATCCCGAGGCCTTAAATCTTAGGTTCGAAAAGCGTCAATACCTGGCGAGAACGTGCGCTCCCTGTGGTTAGCGCTCTCTAACGCTCCTCAACGTTAAACAGACTAAGCGCGAGTTGTGAAACAACCCAACTTTGGTACGCCCCCCCCCACAGTGAGATCAGGGATGAGCGGAACAAAAATATGAAATTTCGGAAATCGGTTTTCGGGTTTCGGAACTAAAACTTTTTTATCGGGTTTCGGAAATCGGGCGCGAAACGCCTGAAAATGCGCGGAAATGCGGGTTTCGGAACGCGGAAAAACTCAGAAAATATCTGATATTTTCTTCCTCCCTGATGACCCGATAGTTTCGCATTCCGCAGCGTTTTTTGCGGTTTTCGGAATGCGGAACGCGGAATGCCAAAAATGCGCGAAACTGCGGGTTTCGGAACGCGGAACGCGAAACTCCGCTCATCCCTGAGTGAGATTCATCACACCTCAGGACGAACCCTGGCGCTGGACGACGCTCTTAGTCACATTACTGTCGCGAGTGCGACAAGAAAAGGCGTGATCGCGTATGAGCGGCTAACAGATCATGTGCGATGATGACCATGAATTTTAAACAATCGCGAGTATCGCCAGGATTGGACGCTCGGAATATCGGTCGCAGGGTCGCGGTCGACTGGTGAGAAATTGATCGAAACCAGTGGCCACATTTTTCGTCATGTGTGCTCATGAGAGCTGGTATGTTTATACCGGTCGGCATCGCGAAGGTGCTCATGCGGTCATCACGGATGGCGCTGACACCTTGCGTTCCTTATTGTCAGCTGGCGCAAACTTGGCGCCTGTAAATTATAACAAATGCGCACCGAGTTTGCCCCAACGCATAATAAAGAACGCAACGTAGCAGTGAAATAATATAAGTATAAGTTTATTACGAATGCGTAAGGCAAACGTGAGAGAAAAAAACAAACACTCATTACGCGAACCACTATACAACGCTTTTCAGAAAATAAAATAAAGCTAAGCTCTAGAAATAAAAACGCAGTTAGAAATAAAAACGCGGTATGATCGCTGGATTCGGTTTTTTGTATCAAGTTTACCACATGACGTTTGAATCGACTCAGAGAGCGGTGGAGTGATACCCTTAGTCATTTTAAGGTACACACTGCCCGCTCTGAACGCGAAGAAGCTTCGCAGCAAAGCAGTGCGAGGGCGCTCCAAGATGAGTTTAGTTCCTCCTCCTCTTGTACGGGAATGATGAAATTTGAGAAGGTTATGATTTCCAAAGATTCCCGAGTAGTGCAACATTATATAGACCTTGCACAAGTCCGATACTTGACGTCGCGCCTCAAGTGACGGAAAACCTAGGTATTAATTCCTGATTCCAGCTCTAGTTATTTTGGAATACAAGAAACCACCCACTCTAACTAGTAGTTTTCGCGTAAAGTTATTCTGAATCTTCTCAATCGCCCGTATATCCCTTACTTTTCTTGGGTAGAACACAGTAGTACCCGATTCTAAAATTGGTCGAATGTAAGTCTTGTAAGCTCTGATAAGTATGTTTTTGTTTTTAACGGACAAACCTTTGAAAAGCTGGATTGTTCTAGAGAGAGCCATTTTACAAAGAATTTTGATATGTTTGGAGAACTCAAGTTGATCACTGTAGTGGAACCCTAGATCCCGAACAAACTCCACACGAGGTATATCAGTTGCACCTACTAAGTATGAGGTTTCCGGAATGGGTTCCACCGTTCCTACTCGCATGAAAATGGTCTTCTGCGGAGCTAGTGGTAACTGCAATGACCCTGCCTACTTCCATATCTCCCCTACAGTGAGCTGGAGAGATTTTGAGTCATCTGAAGTAGATATGGTCCCATAGATTTTGATGTCGTCAGCATACAATTTACAGTTTACTCCGAAAGTTTCGAGGACTGAAGGCAAGTCTGCAGTGAAAATGTTGAACAAAATGGGAGACAGGACGCCACCTTGAGGTACCCCACTTTCAGCGCATTTTACCTCAGATTAAGTCCCTCCAATTCTGACCTGGAAGCTTCTGTCGGTTAGGGGCTGAGCAGAGTGCCACCGCGGCGCGGCGCGGCCTGATGATGAACGGCCGTATCGACTGATCGCGCCACGCCGCGGCCATCGCGTGCCTGTCAGAATGGGCCGACAAGTGAATTTCGAAAATCGGCCGCGCCCCCCATCGCGAGGCCTCGATCGCGCCGCCTTGCAATGCAGCGCGGCGCGGCCGCCGCCTCGCGATGATTCCATTGTTCCGAGCCGAATCCCAGCTTTTTTTCACCTTGCAATCCTTTCTTACCCATTATTTCGCTTTTCCTATATCCAGAACTCAAAGGGTGGAACTCCTGATTGATTATGAAGTTTCTAGATATCAAAAATCCTCTAAAACAACTTTTTTCGCATGTTACGTAAAGATACCTCTAGTCGCCGTCGCGCGGCGCGGCGAGGTGTGATGGAGCGCGCTTGTCACACCACGCACACATACACACACACCGCTAGTCGCATAGTGGTGAGGCCAATGCTGGCAGAGTTTTGATTCATATCGCATACCTTTTAATAGGATACATTTTTAGCCCAAATACTGACATTGGATCCATTATTAGAGCTAATTTTCAATTGTAGTGGAAAGCGACCACGCCAACACCTGCTGAACTAACAGCACCTGAGTATTTCGCTAATGATGACAACTTGCTCATTCACAGAGAATTTCACGAATTTACGCTTCTTTCCTCAACACGTGTTCAATGATGTATTCAACATTAGCTTCTAAATGTATCAAAACATATTATATAGGCTCGCAATTAACAACACATTTCTTCATGAGAAAGTTTGTTTATGAATTCATGCTATGGGATGCAATTTTTTAAAACCCAGTTCTATGTTAAACTGAGCTCCAGTTATTTCCTCCTCTGCGGGCAAATTCACTTCCTCTAGATGCTGTGGTTCCGTCTCAGGAGAATCACTTTCCAGCTCGTCGGCTTCCAAGTCAAAATCGCAAACGTCTACAGTACTGTCCTGCTGATCTAGGTCGTCATAGGTCTTAACGGCATGCCTATGCTTACAGGAAATGCCCGTTCTATTATCTAGGCACGTGCAGAACCAAGAGTAGGGTCACACGTCGCAGAGACGACAGTGAACGTTGCTCTGGAAACAAAATCGACGGTTTTCTAAATCTTAAAATTCTAAGTTCTGAATATACCATCACATTGCAAGAGCATCTTCCCTGCCACTTAACGATGTAAGATTTATCTGAGTCTGCCGACTCAACGTTCCACTGATTGCTTCCAATATGAACAATTTTCTCCCGGCGATTCTCGTAATGTTCAACCGCTCGCCTATGGCGCCTATTCGTTTCCAAGGCGCGGAAGGAACACTTAAGAAGTCTGCGACGATCCTAAAAGATGACACGTGATGCTAATAATACTATTGTCTTTGCATGTACAGCCTCGCTCTAACTCGTTGACTACCCTTCTGGATGTAGCTTCCCGCGCGATTGCACCTAATTTCAACCAATGTGAGATGTCCTATAGATGAAGAAAAATAATTACCATTACCGCAGTCTACGATATTTTCCAGATTTTCTGAAATCCACCGATCTCTGCATTAATGTGAGGCAGTGTTTCTCGCATTCTATCGTTAACCATTGCTAAACCAGAATGAAATTTTTTCTCTTTTCCTCTTAAGGTGAATTAATATAAACGATACATACGTTCGTTTCTTTGAAACATCTAAGAATGCTCCCACACGAGAGGCTCGCAGGCGAAAGTTGCATCGTGCTCAGTTGGTTAAATTACGTGTGGATAGACTTGACGCACCTGCGCCGAATCGAATAGGAGGTGAATAAAAAAGATTGTGCCTTCTGTATCTATTAGTTATGAGGATTCAGTTCACACTAAATCAATTGTTGTTCGCAATTGTTTAATTTTTTTTATCTCTAGTTTCGAGACAATCTTGTTTTTGACTATCGAAACACATTGCACGGTGTTCATGAGCAGCATTGTTTCCGATACGAGGACAAGTTACGATTGGTAGCAATGGTTAACCCTTATTTATGGAAGAGCTGCCTACATGTAGGCAGTTTTCAGCTCAAATCGCGGCTCAACAATTGAGCCGGTTCATTTGCGTTCCTAGAACGTAAACAGTCTGGCACTCTGAATCAAATTATGACGAGAAACGTAACCATATAAGTTGTTCCTCACTCCTCTGTTTGTTTCATCACCATGCGACTAGCGGTGTGAGGATGTGACAAGCGCGCCCCATCACACCTCGCCGCGCCGCGCGACGGCGGCTAGAGGTATCTTTACGTAACATGCTTTTCTCGAGCTCCATACAACTCAGACTTTGTCTTTTTTCAACCAAATAGTCATTAAACAGTTCAATTTCGATTAATTGCAGTGGCATTCAAGCGTTTATCCTTTTGTCGTTCTCGGACGTTTGCATGTATGTGTGTTTCCGCGTAAAATTATATTTTTCAATGCAATCGTTTTTTTTTTCAGACTATTCTGCCGCGTCACGTCTCCGACTTCAGTCTAATTGATTCTATCCTGCGAATGGAGTTTCAACCGATGCCTACATTTTTTCTGGAATCAACCTGCAGCATCTGGTAGGTAATTATTTCAGTGATTTGGGTGTGACTTGGCTGAGCAGCATCCGTTGCTCCTTTGGTTTATTCGCTGTTGCCTAAAATGTGAGTCGGGGACCAGGGTTATGCAGGGCTGCGACTTGGTGGAACGGGGAATCGTTAAAATTTTTTGGAAATTTTCGAAAAAAAAAGAGACCTGGGGATGGTCGTAAAATGTCTGCAGAAATAAACGGAATATATATATATATATATATATATATATATATATATATATATATATATATATATATATATATATATATATATATATATATATATATATATATATATATATATATATATATATATATATATATATATATATATATATATATATATATATATATATATATATATATATATATATATATATTACATAGGCAAGCCTGTATAGTCAAAAACAATGTTCAAAACGGCCGCGAAATACGAATGAATCATAGGGAATTTCCCCCGAACCACTTGGTAAACTAAAATGAGGTACAGTTGAACGCAATGTTAATAGGACATGGTGCGGTTGCGGACTAGCACTAAAACTACGGTAGAATCTGGCACTTTGCCAGATTTCGTCATCGACCAGCGCCACAGCTGATATTCTCGTGAGCAGAGAGACGACGCTTGGCGCCGATCTATGACGAAATCTGGCAAAGTGCCAGATTGTACCGTAATTTAGTGCGAGTCCGCAACCGCACCATGTCCTATTAACATTGCGGTCAACTGTAGAAATAGTTGTCTTTTTATCCTCAAAAGTTCAATTTTTTTCAGATTTATCACTCAAAAAAGCTTTTGCAGTTCTTCATTCCGTAAGGGGTCGTAACTTTTTTTCTGAAAAAAATTTGAATAAAAGTAAAAGAAAACTAGGGGGGAGAGTCGTAAAATGTTTGCAGAAATAAAAGGAATTTTCTCCAAAACACCTGGTAAACTAAAATGAGGTAGAAATAGTTGTCTTCTAGGATTGACACTAGTTCGGGGGACCACTCGAGAAAATGGACTGATTCATCAATAAAAACGAAAATTTGCGCTGATTTCATATGTCTGATATCGTTATCAGTCATTGTTTTCGTGGAAATTCGAAGGAAATACTTCCATTTCTGGAAACGGTATCATTCATTCTTCAACTTAATCCTGAGTCCCCCCCCCAAACTAGTGACTAGTGTCATTCTTTTATCCCCAAAAGTTCAATTTTTTCCAGATATATCACTCAAAAAAAGCTCTTGCAATTTCTCATTCCGGGAGAGGGATCGTAAGTTTTTTTTAAGGTTTGGACAATTGGGAGGGGGTCGCAGCTGCACCGAAGGTTTGCGTAACGGCCTGCT
Organism: Aplectana chamaeleonis; assembly: GCA_029168955.1. Lineage (NCBI taxonomy): Eukaryota > Metazoa > Nematoda > Chromadorea > Rhabditida > Cosmocercidae > Aplectana > Aplectana chamaeleonis. Next base: position 174,529 of record JAPDOI010000536.1, on the reverse strand, counting down.
CAGCCCTATCAGGGACAGCCCGCTCAGTTGGCGCACTTGATCTTGGCGGACAAGGTTGATTCTATTCTCTTGCAAAATTCATTCGAGTTCAGAATGGGGTGGGCGAAAGCGTGGCGTGGGTGGGATTGCTTTGGAGTGCTTTAGCTAAGTCGAGAAGGAAAAACGTAGGCACTCATACGTAATTGAAATGTGCTTCTCTAGAACGATTTTTGAACATAGAGTACGATGTCCTTCTAAGCTGCCTAAAACAGCTGAAAAAAATTCATGGACGTTTTCCCTATGATTTTCGTAGCCAATCCATCTTCCAAAAAGTGTTGTAGACTTCTGAAAATAGACCTCATAGTCGTATTCAGTCCCAAAATAATTACCCTTGACGAAATTTGTGTGAATGATCATTCTTCGCACTTACAATTAGCATCGAGTAACAACGCTTTGATCTCGTACGGATTGGTGGTTCAGCGTTTACTCATATCAGTTAGGGGTCATATCTGAAAGCGTGTTAGAAGAATGTTCCACATTTCACTGAAAACTTCGCTATGGGGGTTCTCTGGGTTGCTGATCACGACTCTGAGGTTTATTTGTCAGTTTTTCAAAGATTCAGTCCGTTTGAAACTTCCCATTGGCTCAGGCAATTTTTGGCCCTGAGCCACCTGGCAATTCAGCTCTGTCTCCCATTCTGCCGGTCGGCTCCTATAACTCTCATAATCCTATTGCTAGTGTTGCTGTCCGGGCTCCTCCAATTTGCCCAAACAGCAACAGCAGTGGCCTGGAAAATGGGGGGAACGAGCGGCATTGTCAGGCGGCTCCGATTCTTTTTCGGTGCGGGTCGGGACCGAGAAGCGCCTGAGGGTGGAAATTTTTAGGCCAAAACGCGAATTTCGACGATTTTCGGAAAGTTAAGATAGATTTTGCTTAGAGTCTCTCTCGGGGGTTAGTTGGAGTGCTTAACACGAATCTGATGTTTTCTTTTTTGCGATTTTCGATACGTTACGGTAGATTCCGATGGGTATATGGTAGTTTGGTCAAAGTCAAATTTGACTCAAATTTCCCATGCGCTGGTCATTCGGGGAGCTGAATACGAATTCGATGTTCGTTTGTCGGTTTTTGGATTATTAAGGTAGGTTTTCAACTCAATGCCATGGCACCTACCGTAACCTACAGTAAACCTCATAATTTCGACTAGCGGGCCCTATATTCGTGTTCGGCATCGTACATTACCTCTGCATACAAGCTTTGAGGAAATCTCAAAAGAAATCTCAAAACTTCCTGAAAACTCTGATGGTTACTTTTACGTTACCGTGAGCCCTTGGAAAACTTATTCAACTTTTTTCAGCGAGGTTTTAACCACCTGCGAAGAGCACTCATTTTACGTTCAAAATGTTAGATTTATCTGAAGTTGTGCCAAAGGGTTTTCTGAGGTGCTGGTCTCGAATCCAATATTGTTTACTCGGTTTTGGAAGGACCACGGTAGGTTTGTTGTCACTTGTCTACCACAACCTACTGAAATATTTAGAAAAAAATGGGAACGTAAAAGCTATTTGTGATCAGCATATCGTGTAACCTGTCTAGGCGAAATTCCAGTCAAATGGGAGAAATCGAGCGAAGTACCGTGTACCTACCGTGATCTTCCGCAGAACTTAAACGAGCCCAAATTCTCAGAAAACCGCATGTGCAACTGCGTGTTGAATGTGCATTCAACTCGAGTGACATCAACCATCGAAAGGCTCCATCGAAGGGGACACGTGATTCAAACAGCAGCACGTGCTGCAAAATTTCATCACAGGAGCATGTGCTGCAAAACTTAATCGCACAGGCTTGTGCTGCAAGGTAGTCCAGCGCTACCGTAGCAGTACACCAACACACGACGCGGCACGCGCACCAACATGCAACTGGGCTTGCTCGCCCAGCACCCTCTGAGGCCGCCAGCGCCTGGGTGAGCCAAGTACCGCAAACTTGGGTAATTGAACCCAGGGTTGAGCAGGCCGTTGAGCCAATTTTCGGTGGAGCTACGACCCTCCCCCTGTTGACCAAAATTTTTACGACCCCCCCCCGCAAGATCAGAAATTGCTCCAGCTTTTTAGAATTTCTTTTGCCTTATTTTAGTCTAACACCGATGTTGATTTTTTTCTTCAGGTTTTCTGAATTTTTTTACGACCCCCCGTTGTGCTTGGTCGCAACCCTGCTCAACCCTGATTGAACCGGCGACGCTGCCAACATCCGAGTCCCGCCTCAGTAGTGCGCCGTGCACTTTCCTTTTTTGGAAAATCGCTTCACCATAGAATTGAATGTGTATGATGCGCATTTAACGTTTCATTTGTTGGGGCACGTGCTGCAATTTGGAACACATTAGGAGCACGTGCTCTCCTAGCAGCACGTCCCTAACTGTGCTCGAAACCTCCTTGTCTTCGAGTTGATTGCATATTGCATAGACACGCATTGAGTGCAGCAAATGTCTGGGTTCAAGTTTAAAACCCTATGTGAACTTTTGAACGTCCGCAACTGCGTCTCGACACGCTTTGCGGCCGCACGCGCTCGAGTCGGTTGAGTTTCCAGCGCCAAAGCCGACTCGATGCGTCTTTTTTATACAGTTTTCTACTATTTTTTCTAGTTTCCAGTTTCCAAAATCTACCTGGAGTCCACAGATCGGCGGCTGCGTCGCTGGAAACTTCCCACTCGGGAGCGTGCTACCGCAAAGCGTGTCGAGACGCAATTGCGGACCGTAATTTGACCCAAAGAAGCACAGCAGTGCCCTATCTGTTTCAATCTAGGCTACCTGCTTGTATCTTCTTCATATATTATATAATTTTCTCCAAATTTCAGATAACATCCCTGGCGCCGAAGTTTGGGGTCCCAGGTGAGACCCTCAATCAGTGGTCCGTCATGAAGCACTGTACAGGCCACAAAACGGCCAATGTCTCACCGTCGACTGCGTACCACGTGCGGTCGCGCAGCGCGTGGTACGCAGGCGACGGTGCGTCTTTGTCCGTTTTATGGCCTGTACTTGAAAGGAGTCATCGAGGATTTCTTTTCTGGTTCGTTTTCAATTGAAATTTCTATTTTTGAGGCCTTCCTCTTTTTAAATAAGTTTTTAACAAGATTTTCTAGCTGTATTTTATTGTTGGCGGACATAATTTGTTGTCCGAGTTTCACTTATTATCGCCTAGATACTCCAAACTGAACGATAGTGGGGTGCTTGTATAGACCAGTTGCGGGAGGAGTTTCTGCGCTTACGGTCTCGCCGTCGCCTTATCACGTCAGCTGTGGCATATGCCTGCCACGCTTATGGCGAGAAAGGGGCCAAAGAATCTCCCAGCAACTAGTCTTAATGAGCCGAAATGGGTAACTGAAGCGGCGGGAGGCCGCGAGTTCATGTGTAAAAAACTGTTTTGGAGCGTATCCCACGCAGGAAATCACACTTCTTTCCTGCTAACTAGGGAAGTGTTTAGAGTGGTAAGCGCATCTGCCAAAACGACTAGTATCGTTAGAATCTCTAGTGGCTCAATAGTAAAACTGCGCCGTATCCTGTCCCGTGCTGCAGGTTTCAAGATGCTGTAAGCTTAAAAAGGTCGTTTTTAGTGCTTCTTGTGCCCTCCAAGAAGGGCGTTAATTTTCGAAAATTTGGAAACGGACCTCATAAATGTGTTCAGCGCCCAAAACTAGCCCCCTGGGCTAAATTTGGGTGAAGGCACATTCTCCATACTTTGTCCAGACTGACAGCCTTTTTACTGAAACGGATTTTCGGTTGAGCGTTTATATATATATATATATATATATATATATATATATATATATATATATATATATATATATATATATATATATATATATATATATATATATATATATATATATATATATATATATATATATATATACCGATTAGAGGGCTCTAGAGAAGCGTTTCAGAAAAATGTTCCAGATTTGACTTAAAATTCTCCCAGGGTTTTTTTGCGGCGCTGGTCACCAATCTGTGGTTTATTAGTCAATTTTCCAAAGTTTTCGGCTAGTTTCGTTCGAAGCTTTCCAACCGGGGAAAATTTCGAGGGAAAAACGCCACTTTAGAGATTTCCGGATCTCCATGATCGAATTTCAAAATACTAAGGTGAGTTTTGCCCCCTAAATGACATGTTACTTACGGCAAACCTCGAAATTCCTACAAATGAACTCGAGATTCATGTTCACCACCCTAGATTACCCACACATACAAGTTTTGGTCTAATTCCGAGAAAATTTTTTGAAAATCTCAAAAAATGTCTGATGGGTACTCTTGCCTTTTCGCGAAGCTTGAAAGGTGCTCATAACTTGTTCGAACCTGCAGCTCGGGGCGGGATACTGGTCGTTTTCGCAGATGCGTTTACCACTCTAAACACTTTCCTTGTACTTTCATTTTAGAGCACAGTTGGAATCATTCGTCATTCAGAGTAAAGTGGTGTTGTGAAATTTCGCAAGGGGGTGGTCGCAAAAAATTTTGACTAGAAAATGAAGGTATGAAGGTTAGGGGGGTCGCAAAAAATACGATCTTGGAAACAAAGTTTGATGGTGGGGGGGGGTCGCTCCGATTGTGAAAAATTACGCAACGCCTCGCTTGACCCTGCTTGTAGTTAGTGCCGTTAAGTACGACCTCAGCATACCCACGACCCCTCCCATTTTGATGACCGAATTGTTCGAAACTTCTTTCGATCCCCGTACAGGTTTCCGTTTTCAGGCCGAAAATTTAACGATCCACGCCCGAAAAATTTCATTTTTGGACTGAAGATTTCACGGCCAACCTCACCACCAGTTGAGAATCTACTTAACTGCGCCTGATATTGTTTGTTGTCAGGTTCCAGTAAGGCTTTGTGACTGATCTCGACGGAGTTAATAACCCTCTCCCCCTTCATTGGTGACCGATTTTCTGGGAAAATTTCCGAAATTTTTACGGACTTCTTCGTAGGTTGGAATGTCGTGAAATATTTTTACGACCCCTTTCCCGAATTCGCAGAAGTTCTTTGTTTGTCCAGATATTTCACAACACTCCATCCACCCCCGTCGTGACCCGTCACAACCCCGCGTTACTCTGCGTGTAGTACTCATAGAAATTCCTTCATTTCAACAGAATCAGGGCATCATTTGAAGAATACCTGCAGCATGTGCACCGCCAGCGGTACTAATAAATTATGCCCCATCAGGTGGTGCTTGAGAGGGAGGGTGTATCAAGGACTTGGATTGTTGGAAAATTCGAGAAGTGATTCTTGAACTTTTTCGCACACGGGGTTGCGTACCTCTGCCAGTGACCCGCTCATCGGCCTAGGGATGCACGTACGTGCGGGTTAGGTTAGGGTTCGGCAGGGTTTGGGGTCTCCTCGCGTTCGATGATAGCAGCGCAAGGGCTGAGAAGGGGTTTGGGTAGCACTGAGAAATCGCCCTCTCGCTAACCCTGCCTAGGATGGTGGGGCAGCCGAAATCCTGGTGAGACACCAATTTTTATTAACTGCAGCACTCGCAGAGCAATCACCAAACGCGCCAACGCCCCAAACCCTGCCCAACCCCAACCTAACTCGCCGCGTACGTGCATGCCGCCCCCGATCGACCCTGTCCAGCACACTGCGATAGGGTTGGGCGGATTTCTCCAGTAGCAGGGTCAAGCGAGTCACTGTCTAAGACCTACAGTCGGTACAAATAGCAGTAGTAGTTGTGTTTGGCGCAAAAGCGTTTGGGCGAATTCGGTGCACATAACACTAAACACGTATACCGAGTTCGCGCCATTGTGTTGTGCACTGATGAAAGGCAACCACGACCGACACTGCGATACGTGTCGACAGACTCCCCATGAACGTTTTGGTGCTTCTGTGTAAAATTTGAAGAAGAATATCAGTCCCGTAGTGATCGCCTTTGCTAATAATTTCACCGCCTCTACTTTTCGCTTCCGCCACATTACACACCATTGCCGAATCCTGTTCGCCCCGACTTCGGGTGGGCCACGCTTTTCAATTGAACGAGCAGCACCGACCGACATGGAGGGGAACTTGTTGTCGTTCTCGGAGCCAAAATCCGGTCCACATTTGCGGACAACGGCTATTGAATCACGCAAAAGAATACTAATCGTGTTGGGACCACTTGGTCCCGGCACGACTCACCTTTCTCCTGCACGTTTATCTTCGTGTCGCGTGATGCAGCAGCCGTAGTCCGTATTTGCGGACCGAAACTGTGCTCTGATAACGGCGGTAATTTTGAAGAGGGTAGGCCGCACCCGACTGAATATGATGCGACCGCTCTTCCTGTGGGCTGTTCGCCGTGGGGAAAACATTTTGGATAGTCTACCACTCCCCCTTTATATGTGACGAATGACTGTGAAAAATTTCTAAACAACAACCCACAGGATGTTTAAATAGGCGTTCACCCCACCAAGTAACGCTAAATGCTTAGTTCACTAAAATTTTCGCATTCTTTTGCGCATTTAGCTGCCTCTTTAGGTGTTGTACGTGTGCGATGATGATGTTGGGTTTGTTCTGAGGTGGACTTGATGTTTGTAAAAGTTGAGTATAGAACATGATTTGGAAAATTTTCAGGCGTATGATGACGACACATGGTGAGCATCTTCATAAGCTTCTAGTGCTGGCCAGCGCCGAAATGGTCGATAAATTTGATTAATTACATTTGATGTTGATTGTTTTTTGAATATTAAATGTCATCTGTGTTTTGTCTAAGGCCATATTTTGTCTACTTTTGACTAATCACATAAGCCTTCGCTGCGCCAGTTCTAGATCAAAACTGATAGAGTGAGCGGAGAGTCTACTATCACGAACAGGTCTAAATGAGAGTCAGGTTACATATAAAACGTCAGGTTAGATTGTAAAGATTTCTGCCTTTCCCATTCAAGTACCAGACGAGAGTATCCAACCACTTCTAGACTGCGGAGCACCCTTATTGTAGCGTCGTTCTATATCAGGCTATGATTCAGCTAAACACCTTCGATCAAGGGCTCTATGACTGCGTGCGTGCGCATCGCGTTTTCGGCCTTCACTGCATCGCTAGGAATGTTACGGCCGTACTGAAGCCAAAATGGTGTGATGGGATATTCTTGCTTCAACCGCAGACAGCGGGTGGTAAAGCTGTATCCATGGTTTGCGGCACTCAAAATCGAGAAGCATCGATTGCACCTAAAGAAAGGATCGCTGGCGTCCAGCATGGCTCTTCCGAGTGACTCGCTTATTTAATTTTTCTTCTTTATACTTTCAAGGTTGAACATTCTGATGTTGTCAACTATTGTGCTTTTGATCATCTTACGGTCTATCCATAGTCTGGCGGCAAAGGTCGAGCAGAAGTTGGGGAATAGAGCGCAGGCACGATGCTGCGTAACCGCCCTCTATCCTTCGATGTGGCGGCGCGACTTTTGCCGCTCAACTATGCAGAGGCGTTTAATTAAATCATGTAGGCTTGAAGCATTTCGATGTCGCTTCAGATTTGAGCTTCTAATTTTCAATTTAATTTTTTCAATTATTCTTATTTGATTTTCTAATTTGACTCTGTTTCCAACCAGAATATTTTGAAATAAATTTTTTAGTTCGAGTTTGAAATTGAAAAAAAAAGAAAAATTGAAAAATTCGCTTTAATTTTTATTTTCCACAAGGTTTTCAAAACGCGTCTTATTTCAACGTTTTGACAAGACGAAAAAAAAAAGAATGCAGCTTTAGGTGTGTTCTATAATCATCTATTTCATTCCCGTACCGCATTACAAGACGTTTTTTTTTAAGAAAAACGTTTCTGATGATTGATGGTGAGAGTTTGGTGGCCATGGGTGGGGCTACACCCGTTTCGGTAATGGTTACCCTTTATCTTTTTCGTGTTTTTTTTTCAGTTGAATGTTTTTGGTCTGTGAGCTGCTGCATATAACTTGCAAAACGAGAAATAAACAAAAATGGAAAATTCCCTTTTCAAAATAAATCAAACTCTACTCACGGCCACCAAACTCACAAATGCTTATTAAAACCTTTTTTTTCCATGAAGAGAACTCACATAAATAACACCAGAAAAGAGTAGTAATTACATACAACGAATAAACCTAGCTGAGGTCAGCTGTTTTTTTTTCTTTCAAATAAAAATCTTTCTTATCAGAAAATCTCAGTGAATCCAAAAGCAACTTCTTAACAATAGATTTCGCTAGAAAGGCTAGAAAACTATTTTTTCAAAAAGCAGAATAGAAACGGAGGCAAAATGGCTTCAGCCATCTCAAAATCTAGGAAAACCACTTTAAATAAATACAATGAATCAATCACAATGAGTGACAACACTAGAACAGTTTAACAAAAGAAATATAAACAAGAAAAAAGTTATAGGAGCCACTCCTCTCAAATTGATCAAGGCAGTGCAGCAGTATCGATTGATTGATCGCAGTGTTCACGCCAACTCACGTACGTACGTATCTCAGATAAAAACAGCCCACTTCCCGCCGGCCAAGTCGGCCTAGTCGACTTCGCGCGGCCCCAATTTAGTGGGCGTGGCACAGCACCCCACTTCCCGCGAAGAGAGAGGCTTTACCGTCTTCCCGCGGAGTGTCGGCCGGCAGTCGGCTATTCCTGGGGGTCATCGAACACTCACTCATCGATTCCCACTTTGATATCATCATTGCACCACCCACTAGAGTGGAGCCAATGAACGATTGTTGAGCAGAGAACGCTGTGTTGAGACTCTTTCCAAAACCCGCGCTGTGTGCGACGCCGGTCTTGGGCAGGTGAACCACTGTCCGTTAATGGCATCTGCGAATGGGAAGGCTGTAAAGACCAGGTAATGTAGGAAGCTTCCCCGTATAAGATCCCTCCTTACTTGTCAAGAGCAGTTCAAGATGAAGTCCCCAAAAGCGGGTTTTTGAAATTTTGTTTGTTCACTGTGTCCGGGCAGTCAACGAAATGGCGCTGCCGACTGCTTGCGACCGTTCTATTGGCCTTCCGCGGGAGGGGTTACGGGACGTCGGCTAGTGGTACCGCGGGAAGTGTGATGTCTCTATCTGAGTATGTACGTGAGTTGGCGTAATCGCTCCACCCCATCGCGTGCCGGCCAGAGTGGATTCAAGAGCAGTTCAAGATGAAGTCCCCAAAAGCGGGTTTTTGAAATTTTGTTTGTTCACTGTGTCCGGGCAGTCAACGAAATGGCGCTGCCGACTGCTTGCGACCGTTCTATTGGCCTTCCGCGGGAGGGGTTACGGGACGTCGGCTAGTGGTACCGCGGGAAGTGTGATGTCTCTATCTGAGTATGTACGTGAGTTGGCGTAATCGCTCCACCCCATCGCGTGCCGGCCAGAGTGGATTGTTAGCGCGGTTGGGAAGCCTCGCCGCGCCGGCATTCCCAATCGCGCCGCGCCGCCCCAACTCTGCTCAGGCCCTTAGACCCTCAGTTATCCACTTCAAAAAAAAACAGGATGAATCTTGATTTTGTTCAGTTTAAAAAGAAGCTTTGCATGAGACACTCGATCGAATGCTTTTGCAAAGTCGAAGTAAACGACATCACTAACGCTCTTCCTGTCAATAGCTGCTGACCAGTCATCTAAACATTCCAAAAGATTAGTCTCGACCGATCGCCCTGGAACGAATCCATGCTGATTTCTTAGTGTAATGTTCTGAGAGGCAAGATGCATGACTATATGTTGCTTCAAAACTTTTTCGAAAACTCTGCAAAAGATGGACGTGATGCTAACTGGCTGATAGTTTTCTGGATTGGAAGAAAGAAGGCTCCTTTTTCAAAACAGGGGTTACAAACGAGTGCTTCCACCTTCTTGGCAGTTCACCATACATTAGTGACTGATTGAACAAATAGGATAAAGGCCCTGCAATAACACATGCTACTTCCTTATTAAAGAAAAGCGGGATTTGATCGGGGGTAACGGAGAAAGACTTGGGCCGTTTGGTTATCAAGTCATGAACCTTTCTAGCATCAAACCACGGGAAATCCAGCATCGGTTCACAGTCAGGAGAGAATGATTCATCGATGAACCCATTGTCTTTTTGAAATGCAGCAGACAACTGGTCGGCAAGCATATTAGCCTTGTCGATAGGAGTTGTCGCTACAATATTCCTACTTCTCAAACAACCGATGTGCCGTTTTTGCTGAATTTTATTATTCAAATATCTGTAAAACCCCTGATTATCACCAGATTCGATAACCTTTTTCTCAACATTACAATTATATTTAGCAAGTTGAGCGGCGAATTTTGTGGCAAACTCCTTATATGTTCCCCAGTTGTTGATTCTTCTAGCTTCATGAAACAAACAGTCTCGGTGCTCAAGCATTTTTTGTAAGTACCCAGGTAGGTGGGTTGACTTCACAGATGAGACCATTTTGAAGGGAACATGTGCTTCAATAGCGGCATGAATAATTGACAGGAATAGCTCGTATTTGTCATTTACATTCGACTGAGATTCAAAAAGATCAATCCGGCGCAATTGAGCTAGATACTTGCAGACTTCTATAAAATCACAACCCGGAAAGGAAACACCCTGTGGAAGATTGGAGCAGCCTGACTTTGGCAACACTGTATATCGAAGGATATACTGTAATGGTCGTTCTGGCCAGTAGGAGGTACTAGAGAACACTAGGTAGAGTATCTTATTACCCCTTGTGGTTCATGCACATGCTGCAAAAGGTCATGACAGAAGACAAGCTCCTACAGAGGAGACAAATGAGCAGCGTCAGTGGCATCCCTGTGAAGAAAATCTACTTCTGGCATGTTGAAGTCACCGACGATCACCGTATCCTTTTCACAGGCAGTCAAGTCATTGAGTAATTTGACAAGTTGTTCAGTGGAATGAACAAGACAATTTGGAGTCCTATATACCAAAATAAATCTGAAACTGTAGCCTTCGTAGAAAATATCGGCTGCAAGTACTTCATACGCATTTTCTACAGATTTGGAAAATACAGTATTAGCAGATAACCTTCGGTGGACGAGTAGTATCACACCACCTCCATGTTGTTTGGGTCGATCTCAACGCAGTATATAGTAATCAGCGGTCAGACTACCTATTAAAGATGGCATAGAATGACTAGGTTTCAGCCAAGTCTCAGTAAATGCATAAATGTCATAGTTGTTTCCCAGCACATAACTTATGTAACCGAGTTTTTCGCAATTGACCTCACATTGTTTCACAAACACTTCAATGTACTATGAAAATACCGAGGATTGGCTCTCAGTTTCCCTGATTGCCAGAAGGTGCTGACGGAGAAGTACAACAACGACCCTTAGCAGGAGGTGGACCTGCTGGCGGAGCAACAGAGCCTGCCCCAGAAGCCGTGTTCCGAGATTTGAGCAGCAGCCTCCTTCGCTCCAGCTCTACGGGAGGAAGAGATTCCCTCAGGTAAATCCCCTTCTCAGAGTAGTAGCGAAGGCGTGCCGCCCGGCTAACAGCCATCCGTTGAAAAACACTGGCAGGTAAAACCACCTTCAGCAGCCTATCTCTGCCCTGCAGGGGTTTTCCTAGACGATAAACTGCTGTAAGATTACATTCCATTGCCATGAAATCTAGTATATTGAACACATTATCAAAGTCATACGACACACGCTCCCTAGAACAACGGGATTTACTCTCAGGGATTCCGCTAATAACAACAGACCTCAACCTTTCTACTTTCTGATAAGGCAAAGACTGTTTAGGAGGATCGAGATTAGTTACAGGATGAGAGGAAGCTACAGAGTTATTATTATCCATACACGGCAATGGTGGCAAATTACTACGCAAATCAGCACTCTTTCTTCAAGCTAACATTCTCAAGTTTAAAACGACCTAGCTCGTCAGCCATTGCTGTGATGACCTTCCTGACACAGTCTGTGACACGAGGCGACCTGGCGATTTCTGCAATCATAGCCTGAAGACCATCAGATAGCGGCGATTCTGGACTTCCTGGTGTTTCCATACGAGTCTTCTTTCCCTTAGCCATTCCAACAGGCGTTGTAGCTTGAGTTCCCGGCATGACGTACGTGAAAGATCAACAGATCACCACACAGTTCGATTTACAGCGCAGGAAGGCGACACTGATCGATGTGGAGGAAAAGGATTACTTTTCCTAGTGGAAAATTAAGACGTTACTGGAACCCACTTGCCACTATGAGCACAGCAGTATCCGGAGGCCAACCAGCACGAAATAAATCGGCCAACGACGTCAGAATATTGAGAATGGGGAGTGGAACGTAAGACGGAGCAGGAGAACCAACCGCTCGGCGTGGTCTCAAATTTGAGAACTAAATCCGTGCCGACTGTGTGTACCTACATACCTCTGTGTTCCAATTCTAGTAGAATCTGGTGGTTTCCGAGTTTCATGCTATAATTTGCTTGAAACCTTACTACTGGCTCCGCAAATCCGTTTTCCGATTTCCCTGAATGCCTCAGAGTTACCCAAAGAAAAAAATCAAACAAAGCTAGAACGCCTTGGCCAGCCAAATATGTGTGGATACGTAATCCATGGCTGCACGAAAAAAAAATTGGAGGATCGATCTTGTTTAGATCGAAAGTTATGATATGCTACCTAGACCAATGACAAGTTTCTAGGATGAATGTCCCATGCAAGAATTTTGAACAAGGACCTCTTCCTCTCCACACTAGACCAGTCCTCTTTCTGTGATCACAAGAATCAGCGACCCAAACTGTTATAAAACTATCTCTCGAAAAATCACCCGATGTATCTGACAAGATCGATGTTCACATGATAATATTAGCTAAGAAATAAATGATATCCATGATATCGTTCCACATTGTGGTGAGCGCGAAGCGCTCACCAGATTTGGCTTTGATTCGCCATCGCGCAACCAACTGATCTCAGTATCAGGGTCCAGAGTAAACGTAGGAAGACCGTTTTTTTTGCATTTAATACACTTTAGGGGGCTGAATAACTATTCAAAAATTGGTCCGGAATGGTTACCTGGGATTCGAGAAAAATTGTCAAAACCACGTCATTTTGGTGGAAAAAAGGGTTCATCTCCTTTTTTTTTAGTTGGCGTACACGATCTTGTTGGAACACTTAAGGTTGAGCTAGAACGCTCATTTTTGGCCAGAAAGTTGGTTATGATTGCACCTAGCTCCTGTCAAAATTTGAAGTTGGTAGCTCAATTTTTGTGGACCCTCAAAATTCAGGGTCAGGAAAGTCAAAAACACGTAAACATGTTATTATAAACCATCCGACGTTTACTCATCCGTAAAAATGAACTAATGAAATAAACACCGTTACTGATAGGCTTTTGCTCAGGATTGAACGCGCCCTGAAACGGGGCAACGCTCCAATCAATACGGCTGGATCTCGGAAGTACTTTTTGGAACGCCGCACGGTGTGAATCAGAAGTGGGCCACAGAACGCCGTAGAAAGTGTGAGGGACCCAAATAACAGTGCACCGGGCGCCGTAGAAAGTGTGCGGGACCCGAATGAGAGTGCGCAGAACGCCGTAGAAAGTGTGTGGGACCCAAATAACAGTGCGCCGGACGCCGTAGAAAGTGTGCGGGACCCAAGTGAGTGTGCGCAGGACGCCGTAGAAAGTGTGCGGGACCCAAATGGGTGCGCGCAGAACGCCGTAGAAAGTGTGTGGAACCCAAATAACAGTGCGCCGGACGCCGTAGAAACTGTGTGGGACCCAAGTGAGAGTGCGCAGGACGCCGTAGAAAGTGTGTGGGACCCAGATAACAGTGCGCCGGACGCCGTAGAAAGTGTGCGGGACCCAAATGAGTGTGCGCAGAACGCCGTAGAAAGTGTGTGGGACCCAAATAACAGTGCGCCGGACGCCGTAAAAAGTGTGCGGGACCCAAATGAGAGTGCGCTGGACGCCGTAGAAACTGTGTGAGATCCAAATGAGAGTGCGCAGGACGCCGTAGAAAGTGTGTGGGACCCAAATGAGAGTGCGCAGAACGCCGTAGAAAGTGCGTGGGACCCAAATAACAGTGCCCCGGACGCCGTAGAAAGTGTGCGGGACCCAAATGAGAGTGCGCAGGACGCCACAGAAAGTGTGTGGGACCCAAATGAGAGTGCGCAGGACGCCGTAGAAAGTGTGTGGGACCCAAATAACAGTGCGCCGGACGCCTCAGAAAGTGTGTGGGACCCAAATAACGGTGCGCCGGACGCCGTAGAAAGTGTGCGGGACCCAAATGAGAGTGCGCAGGACGCCGTAGAAAGTGTGTGGGACCCAAATGAGTGTGCGCAGAACGCCGTAGAAAGTGTGTGGGACCTAAATAACAGTGCGCCGGACGCCGTAAAAAGTGTGCGGGACCCAAATGAGAGTGCGCTGGACGCCGTAGAAACTGTGTGGGATCCAAATGAGAGTGCGCATGATGCCGTAGAAAGTGTGTGGGACCCAAATGAGAGTGCGCAGAACGCCGTAGAGAGTGCGTGGGACCCAAATAACAGCGCGCCGGACGCCGTAGAAAGTGTGCGGGACCCAAATGAGAGTGCGCAGGACGCCGCAGAAAGTGTGTGGGACCCAAATGAGAGTGCGCAGGACGCCGTAGAAAGTGTGTGGGACCCAAATAACAGTGCGCCGGACGCCGTAGAAAGTGTGTGGGACCCAAATGAGAGTGCGCAGGACGCCGCAGAAAGTGTGTGGGACCCAAATAGCAGTGCGTCGGACGCCGTGGAAAGTGTTCGGGACCCAGATGGGTGTGCGCAGAACGTCGTAGAAAGTTTGTGGGACCCAAATGAGAGTGCGCAGGACGCCGCAGAAAGTGTGTGGGACCCAAATGAGAGTGCGCAGGACGCCGTAGAAAGTGTGCGGGACCCAAATGAGAGTGCGCAGGACGCCGCAGAAAGTGTGTGGGACCCAAATGAGAGTGCGCAGGACGCCGTAGAAAGTGTGTGGGACCCAAATGAGAGTGCGCAGGACGCCGCAGAAAGTGTGTGGGACCCAAATGAGAGTGCGCCGGACGCCGTAGAAAGTGTGCGGGACCCAAATGAGAGTGCGCAGGACGCCGCAGAAAGTGTGTGGGACCCAAATGAGAGTGCGCCGGACGCCGTAGAAAGTGTGCGGGACCCAAATGAGAGTGCGCAGGACGCCGCAGAAAGTGTGTGGGACCCAAATGAGAGTGCGCCGGACGCCGTAGAAAGTGTGCGGGACCCAAATGAGAGTGCGCAGGACGCCGCAGAAAGTGTGTGGGACCCAAATGAGAGTGCGCAGGACGCCGTAGAAAGTGTGTGGGACCCAAATAACAGTGCGCCGGACGCCTCAGAAAGTGTGTGGGACCCAAATAACGGTGCGCCGGACGCCGTAGAAAGTGTGCGGGACCCAAATGAGAGTGCGCAGGACGCCGTAGAAAGTGTGTGGGACCCAAATAACAGTGCGTCGGACGCCGTAGAAAGTGTGTGGGACCCAAATAAGAGTGCGCAGGACGCCGTAGAAAGTGTGTGGGACCCAAGTGACAGTGCGCCGGACGCCTCAGAAAGTGTGTGGGACCCAAATAGCAGTGCGTCGGACGCCGTGGAAAGTGTTCGGGACCCAGATGGGTGTGCAAAGAACGCCGTAGAAAGTGTGCAGGACATCACTGGGAGCGTTCAGGAAATAGAAGGGGGCAGGGCATCAGTGGGTTTGCTTTGAATTAACACCACCAGGCATAAACCATGTTAGAAAAGAAACCTTCAGGAAAAATAAATGAAATTCCTGAAAGTTTAGGTTCCTGGCAAAAGTAAAGATTTGGCATGGCCGTTTTTTCGAAAATTAGAAATAAACTCAGTTAAAAGGGGAAGGTAAAGAAAAATGGAAAAAGTTTTGAAATATTCCTGAGAACGATTTGGCGTAGAATAACTTGATTTTTGGGAAATGTAGTGAAATAGTTGAAAGCATGATTTGGCAGTCGAGTTTGAACCAACTATTTATAAGAGTTGTGCAAAATGAGAGATGGCATTGTATGAGCTTATCCGTAGAACATATCGAAGCAAAATCACGCGTGATATGGCTAGCAGTAAACGCTCGGTCGGCAGCTGGAATGCCGCGATGTATTAAGTAAAGTGAGATCAATTGTTTGTTCCATACCACGCGTGATTCTGCTTTGATAAGCTCTAAGGATAAGCCCATACAATGCGATCTCTCGTTTCGCACAACTCTTGTAAATAGTTGGTTCAAACTCGACTGCCAAATCATACTTTCAACTATTTCATTACATTTCCTAAAAATCAAATTATTCTACGCCAAATCGTTCTCAGGAACATTTCAAAACTTTTTTCATTTATCTCTACCTTCCCATTTTAACTGAGTATATTTCTAATTTTTCGAAAAAAATGGCCATGCCAAATCTTTACTTTTGCCAGGAACCTAAACTTTCAGTAATAATTCATTCATATTGATCGCGTCAGCCACAGCTGGCTACACCGGGTGTTATTTGCTACCTTCATGTTTTTCATACGTATCGAACGGGTCGGCCACGGTGATTTTCTCAACCAACTCTGACAGGGGCCTTAGGCCCCGGTTATAGTTGGTCGCTCAGGCGTAGCCAGCCCGGTCGATAATCATGAAAGCCTGCTGGCCTTCAGCCGGATGCAGAATATGCCTGCAGTTCTTCGCTTTCAAATGAAACTAACTGAAAACCTGGACAGTCAGAAACTACCTTCCATTCCATCTGGACACTTTCACATCAGTGAAACAAAGCAGTTTTACATACTCATTATTTCGTTTCCGCCTCCCCATTCATTCGCAGAACGGCCGCTTCGATTCCATGAATTTGATATGAAAAAGCTCTGCTGAGCTGCGAATGGAGATAATTCTAGCAATTTGTTTTCGAATTCAGATTCTGATAAGCAAGTACAATTTATTGCGGAAAAATCAGTAGGCTGGTGAAGAAGAATGAGGGAAGCACTCAAAATGGGGTTGTGTGAATAGCCTAAGCGCGTTACGAAACTGAAAAGCAGCCTGGCGACATGACCTACATAATATCTCAAGCTTTCTGCACGCTATGCTTGTCATCAGCACACTTTAAAAAAGTCTTGCGAGGTGTTCTCGGACTCCTTCGCCAATTCCGATGCATCCAGCACACTATCTCAGACGACTAGCGCAAAGCTCAAAACTCTTGCTCATTCTTTTGGGTAACCTGCACAATTTTCCGGATGACCATCAACGGGTCCCGAGCACCTGCCCACTCTCCGGGTTTCCACGACGTCCCGATGACGTCAGCAGAAGCTCGAAGCACTTTTCGCGACGTCCCGATGACGTCATCAAGAGCCCGAAGCACTTTTCACGACGTCCCGATGACTTCATCAGAAGCCCGAAGCACTTTTCGCGATGTCCCGATGACGTCATCAGAAGCCCAAAGCACTTTTGGGACTATCAGACGGGGGGCACCCACGATTCGCTCATGAAAATGAATGGAAATCCTGATAAAAGATGTTTGATGCTGCTATCAATCATTGTTGTTGATGAAGTTCTGTAGAAATACTTCGGTTGATAGCGTTATAGATCGGTCGTTCATTTCATTTCTGACTTGTATCATGAGTGCCCCCCCCCCGTCTTGGATAGTCCCGCACGTTTCACGACGTCCCGATGACGTCATCAGGAGCACGGAGCACTTTTCACGATGTCCCGATGACGTCATAAGAAGCCCGAAACACTTTTCACGATGTCCCTATGACGTCATCAGGAGCCCGAAGCACTTCTGACGACGTCCTGATGACGTCATCAGAAGCCCGAAGCACTTTTCTCGATGTCCCTATGACGTCATCAAAAGCCCGAAGCACTTTTCGCGATGTCCCGATGACGTCATCAGAAGCCCGAAGCACTTTTCGCGATGTCCCGATGACGTCATCAGAAGCCCGAAGCACTTTTCACGACATCCCGATGACGTCATCAGGAGCCCGAAGCACTTCTGACGACGTCCTGATGACGTCATCAGGAGCCCGAAGCACTTCTGACGACGTCCTGATGACGTCATCAGAAACCCGAAGCACTTTTCACGACGTCCCGATGACGTCATCAGGAGCCCGAAGCACTTTTCACGACGTCCCGATGACGTCATCAGAAGCCCGAAGCACTTTTCACGACGTCCCGATGACGTCATCAGGAGCCCTAAGCACTTCTGACAACGTCCTGATGACGTCATCAGGAGCCCGAAGCACTTTTCGCGACGTCCTGATGACGTCATCAGGAGCCCGAAGCACTACTGACGACGTCCCGATGACGTCATCAGGAGGCCGAAGCTTTTCTGACGACGTCCCGATGACGTCATCAGAAGCCGGAAGCTCTTTTCGCGATGTCCCGATGACGTCATCAGAAGCCCGAAGCACTTTTCGCGATGTCCCGATGACGTCATCAGGAGCCCGAAGCACTTCTGACCACGTCCTGATGACGTCATCACAAGCCCGAAGCACTTTTCAGGACGTCCCGATGACGTCATCAGGAGCCCGAAGCACTTCTGACCACGTCCTGATGACGTCATCAGAAGCCCGAAGCACTTTTCAGGACGTCCTGATGACGTCATCAGGAGCCCGAAGCACTTCTGACGACGTCCTGATGACGTCATCAGAAGCCCGAAGCACTTTTCACGACGCCCCGATGACGTCATCAGGAGCCCGAAGCACTTCTGACAACGTCCTGATGATGTCATCAGGAGCCCGAAGCACTTTTCGCGACGTCCCGATGACGTCATCAGGAGCCCGAAGCACTTCTGACCACGTCCTGATGACGTCATCAGAAGCCCGAAGCACTTTTCGCGATGTCCCGATGACGTCATCAGAAGCCCGAAAAAAATCGATCACTTACCAGCCTGCGTACCCCTACCAACTTACCTGTCTGCCAAGTTGATTGCCTGCAATCATTGGCAGTGGGTATTAGCAGTGAGGACTGAAAAGCGTGACGGCCTACGGCCCACGGCCTACGACCCACGGCCTACGACCCACGGCCTACGGCCCACGGCCTACGGCCTACGGCCCACGGCCTACGGCCCACGGCCTACGGCCCACGGCCTACGGCCCACGGCCTACGGCCCACGGCCTACGGCCCACGGCCTACGGCCCACGGCCTACGGTCCACGGCCTACGGCTCACGGCCCACGGCGCACACCATGAAATTTTCTTAAGCTTTAGGGCTCACAACTTTGTTATTTGTGAACCGATTTTGTTGAAATTCGGAGAGCAGTTGTATTCTGCACCCCTTCGCCTATATCCAGAAGGAAATCTTCAGAAATTTTGTTGCAAAGACTCTATAAACTATTTTATAAAATTCTAGGTGATCACAAGGCCTAGGCAAAACCAAACCTCTCCAGCCGCTTCGCGGCTGTAGCGATAGCACAATCAAGCATTTTTTATCAGAGTTCTTCTTCATTTCGATCAATAAGTCTTGTGTGCCCCCCGTCTCGGATAGAACCGAAAACAGGACGTTCATGGCCTTTCTGCCCATCGCACCTGCTCGGCATTGTTTGACACACGTTACTTTCCCCGGCGCCCTGCGCTCTCCCAGTTGGGTCCCGTCCACAGTTCCCTGCTCTCTGTGGACTCCCAGTTGGGTCCCGCCCACTTTCACCGGCGCGCTATGGACTCCTTGTTGGATTCCGGCCACCTCTTTCGGCGCCCTACGCACCCCCAGTTGGGTCCCGACCACTCTTCCCGGCGCACTGTGCACTCCCTTTCAAGTCCCGTCCACTTTTCCCGGCGCTCTACGCACACCCACTTTTGTCCCGTCCACTTTTTACGACGCTCTACGCACTCCCAGTTGGGAACCGCCCACTTTATACAGCGCTTGGCGCACTTCAATTTGTGTTCCGCACACGGAGCATATGGTCCCTGATGGACCTGAGGCACAACGTCTCTCGAGCTCTATCGAGTCTTATCACGTTATCACTCCATTTCTCTTGCGATTTTATAAAGACAGGTTGAGCGTTATCACTTCATTTCTATTGAGATTTTATGTAGACAGGTTTTTAGGTTATTTTTTTCTAAGACCGACCAAACTTCGTATCACTAAATTCCTTCAGACACACACACACATATTTTAAAATTCGCAATTTTTTTGATATCTCGAGACCCACTGCGGGAATTTTTCTGAAATTTGGGTAATGTTGAGAACCCTTACTGCTCTATCTTTTGTGAAAGTCCCTTGTTTTAAAATTTCTCCTGAATCAAGCTTCTGGAATGGGGAAGTGCGCAGAAGCAATCCTTTTCCAAATCAGGTGCGCGCTTCGCGCGCACCACAATTGATACATGAGAAAACACGTGATAAGCTAGAGTGATAGCCCTATCGAGTGGGAGTGCACGAGAGAAATAGCTTGGTTTACTTGAGTTTAACCTGTCTACATAAAATAGATTATAGGTTAAGAGATCGCCGCGACGAACACACGGTGCAGGCACGCAAGCGAGAGGGTAATGACAGTCATGAACATCGATCAAGTGATATCACGTTAGATCGCTGCGCCGCGGCTAACTCTCGACCAGTGATACCTATTAACTCTCGTCCACCTTCGAGAATACCGCTCTACTCAGACAGTAGGTGCAGGCGGATCGCTGGCTTTTGGCGGGCGGATCGACATCCCCCCGCCATCCGCTCGCCAGCAGCCTGCGATCCGTCGGCCAGTAGCCATCGATCCGCCCTCCAGTAGCCAGCAAACCGCCCGATAGTAGCCAGCGATCCGCCCGCCAGTAGCCAGCGATCCGCCCGCCACTAGCCAGCGATCCGCCCTCGATGCCACATGTGGGTTACTCTGATGGTTTCCACCACGGTCTCCGTGTGCGGGAACACCCCCCTCTCTAGCCGTGGAGACCAGGGTGAGCGGAAATTTTTTTCTGAACTTCAGAAATCGGAAATCGGAAGGATCATTTGAATTTCGTAAATCGGAAATCGGAAATCGGAAATACGTTCAACGAGATTTTTAACCCTCCCCTGGTGACTGTGCTCACCAAAAAACATGGACTTAAACTTCTTTATTGAATAGTTTTCATGTAGACACAATCAACCCTGGGTTGGTAGTAAATGGTTCTGAGAGTTCGACGATTGTTAGGCAGGAGGTCAGAAATCGTCAAAATTACTATTCACATGCCACGTTATAAGCCGTTAGCACTAGATAAGCATAGTGTAATAAATTCCCCAGAAAATTCATTCCCATTTCTGTCGCTTTTTTGGAAAAAAAATGGTGATTATTTGAAAAATTCTACCCGGGGGCCACTTAATCAATATACCAAATAATCTGAAAATTGAAGATTATCGTGAACACTACCTTCAACGCTAGCTGACGGAGGAAATGGTAATAGTGTGTGAATGAGGAAAAAGAAGAATAGTTTTTGAAAAAAGCTCCAGTGGACTTTGACAAAAGCTATCTATAACTTTCTTCAGTCATACACTATTTCCATTTTCTCCGTCAACTCGCCAAACTCGCTGCAGTTTTGCTCGAACTTAATGCGAGACCTCATATAATGACGCTTGTTGCTTACGCTTGCTTTTGCTAAAGAGTAGGCAAGACGTGGTGAAAAGGGTACAGGACGTTGACGAATTATCGCAGGACCCCAGAGAGAGTGTGCAGGATGTGTAGGGCCCCCTAGGGAGTGAGCAGATTGTGTGCGGGACCCCACTGGGGGTGTGCAGGATAAGCGCGGGACCCCACTGGAAGTGTACAGGCGTCACGGAACGTGCGCAGGACATTACTTAGAGTGTGCAGGGAATCGAGGATTGTGCACAGGGCTTGACTGGGATGACCGCAGGATTCCATTGGGAGTGTGCAGGAAGTCTGAGGATGTGATTAAGACTCCAATATGAGGTCCTGCAAACATTATTCGCATTCCCAGTAGGGTCCTGCACACATCCTAAACACTCCTACTGAATCCCGCACACATCCTGCACATTCTCATTGGGGTTCTACGCACTTTCTACGTCGTACTGAACGTCCCTTTATCAAATAGAAAGCTCTATTAAACCTGGTGCTTTGTTCGCGTAAAGTTGGTGGTAAACTCGTGTTCAAAGGTGGTATTCGTTTCGCGTTGAAAAATCATTTACTTGTGCCCCTGGCTTTGTGAGAAGTTACGACGAACCTCGAATCTGAAAATAGCGCCCGAAATAACTCCCTAGGGAATAGGCAAAAGAATGTGTAAATAATCTCGCGGATATTTCCGATTTCTTCCGCATTTCCAGGCTTTTTTTCTCGGAATTTGGAAATCGGAAGGCCAAAAACTATCGGAAATCGGAAATCGGAATTCCGCTCATCCCTGGTGTAGCCAATACCCTCAGCTGCCAAAAATTATTCTCCGGCTTCTGAGTGATCCATCACAGGTGACTTGAAGTCAACTTCCAGGATCGGCCTCGAAATGCCGAGTGAGCATTCATTACTATGGAACGCCTTTTATACCCTTCGGTTTGTTTACTCTTAGCATGATTCTGATACCAGAAAAGAACTCGTCAATGATTGACAAGTTTCACCGTGTAACATTCAAGCGGACGGATCGCTGGGTATAAAAACAGTTGCGGGAGGATCGCTGGCTATCAAAGCCCTGGCGTGCGGATCGCTGGCAGGTTGCGGGCGGATCGCTGCACCTCATAGCTCAGCGGGCGGAACGCCGCCTTAGAGCTTGCGGGCGATTCGCCCGCTAGCGCGATCATATTTGCCAGGTGCCGCTATCCGGCCGCCAAAACGCAGCAATCCGCCCTCAGAGACGAGAGGCAGCGATCCGCCCGGCGAGGCCACGATTGGCAGCGATCCGCCCGCAACTTGCTGGCGTACCGCCCGCAGAGGCCTTTATTGCCAGCGGTCAGTCCGCACCTACTGTCCGAGTACTCCGGCTGACTTTTTGGAATAGAGAATTTTATCAGTGCACAAACATGATATTTTCAGGTAAATCCAGCTTTTTCTCTACTGCACTCCCTTTTTATAGTTCTATCATTCTAAGTATCACTCGGTCCCTAAGCTTCATTAATGTTGATTGAAATAATAGCTGTTGAAGCTCGATCGCGAAGGGTGATGATAAGCCCTTTACTTGCGACGTTTCGGGTCTTAAGGCTCATTCATAGCTGATCGCTTCGACTTGAACACTATACTGTTCAGTAGAGTGCAGTGCCGCTACTAGTCGAAGCGACCTCTTATGAATGAGCCTTTAGACCCTTCGTCAGGCGCTCTAAATATTTACAATAGCATACATCATATCATTAGCACATAGGAAGGATTATGATAGGGAATGAGTGCTGACCGCGTCTCAAACTGTACGCGGTGAGTCTTCTTCAGGGATGAGACTCGGGCAGGGCTGGGCACGCGTCCCGGTTAACCTTAGGGGGGTGCATAGTGGACGTTGCAGAGAGGGCGAAGGGGGGGTGCCTAAACCGGACACCAAAAAAAAAGAGAAGTGCATGTTCTGTAAAATTCCAGGAGCAAAATAATACACGATTCTCTTCTGGTTTGTCATATCTTCCTCTTCGCTTTTTAGGACAAACACTTACAGAATTAAAATTATTGATAGATATGCAGTTTGTGTTCGGAATAATTCATAGTTGCTGTCGAAGCTTCTCATCAACAACTCTATTAATTGAAGATCATATATAATGTGTTTGATTGTTTTGATGAAGGAATAAACACTACTCTGTTATCTAGTAGCAAGTAAGGATTGATGTGGTGTAATGTTTCTTTGGTGTAACGTTCAGTGCTTACGCTTGTGGTTACCGATTAGAAGCGAAGATACAAACACAGCGCTCAGATGAGCTATCGTTCACGTTCAGAAAAGGATTAGCGAACTGCTGCATTATGGCAGACTAAAAATACAGATATCACGGTCAGTATGAAAACAAGCCAACGGAATTTCGTCTATGAGAATGACGTATGAAGAGAGCCGACTGTAAAAATTGAAGACTGCAAGTTCCAGTGAAAAAAGCAAATAATCGTATTTTCCTACTTGAGGAGTACCCTGTTCATAAAAGCCCGAATTTTATCCAGCTTGAATGCCGCAATCCCTTAGAGAGTGGGCTCGCCGTGCGATATGGTGTTTGTCCGCAGCTACACAGCGCACACTGGAGTGGACGCGCGCACGATATTAATTAAAAATAAGTTTTATTACAGAACGGGGAGGAGAAAAGGATCGAAAGTGGAGTAAATGGAAGAAGGCAGAAATAGGTTGCTTTCAATGTAACCATCTCAGAAATTTAATGTAAATAAACTAAATTGGAGCAGGGTGAATTTTTCGGACTTGACAAGGTTCATTTAAATGAACTTTGTAGATTAATAACAGCATTAACCATGAGAACTAAGAGCATTGGGAGAAAGAGGAGAATCTGGAAAACACTTTAGTAACGGACGCTTTGATATTCAATGTGACTTAAGGACCTTAAAACTCGTCCCGGTTTTGTCCCGGTTTTCGGGGTAAAACCGGGACAAGATTTAAGGTCCTTAAATCACATTAAAAAACGATCTTGTTGAAGCTAAACTGATTGCCAGATTCTCCTCATTCCCACAATATCCTTTGCTCGCATGTTTAACGCTACTTTTGATCAACTAGGTAAGTTTGAAT
The DNA here is from genome assembly GCA_029168955.1 of Aplectana chamaeleonis. NCBI lineage: Eukaryota > Metazoa > Nematoda > Chromadorea > Rhabditida > Cosmocercidae > Aplectana > Aplectana chamaeleonis. Next base: position 150,133 of record JAPDOI010000536.1, on the reverse strand, counting down.
TAAACCTGTCACGGCTAAATACTTACCCCTGCTCCAACTTTGTTAGTTTACATTACATTTCTAAAATGGGTACATCCAGAATAGACAATTTTCATCATCTTCCATTTCCTTCGGTTTCAATCGTTTTCTCTTCCCCGTTCTGTGATAAAATACATTGTTTATTGATATTGTGTGCGCGTCCAGGTGGCGAAGTCCGTTCCTCCACGTGGTGCCACTGGAAACTCCCTGTGTAAAAGCAGGGTAAGCAGAACACGGACACTTACGATTCCGACGCCAGACTATAGTGACAAGCCGGTCGATGACAACAAAATCCGGGACACTCCCGGGGTCACAACACCATGGACGTGGCCTTCAGGAACCAAACGATAGCTAGGGCGTCCCCCAGAAGCGACGCGCGTCGGAGCCCGACCGACGTGCCAAATATGCGAGGGTTACCTACGAATTCTGGACGACGTAGGTTAAAGAAGCTAGTCCTCAGTGGAAGCGGCGATTCTCGCAAGAAACACTTACCTCCCACACGATTCGCGACTCTGAATGTGGGATCGATGACTGGACGAGCGGCAGGAGTCGCAGCTGCACTCAAAGAGAGAAGAGTTGATGTGTGTGCCGTGCAAGAAACGAGATGGGCTGGTGCGAAGTCTAAAGACATTGGTGCTGGTTACAAGCTGATCTTCAACGGCAGTCCACGAACGACAAACGGAGTTGGAGTTATCGTTTCTGAGCGCTATCGTGATTCTGTTGCTGAAGTCTTCCGGTACGATGACCGTCTCATGAAAATAATTTTTGTCATCAATTCTCGCAAGATGCATTTCTTCAGCGCATATGCTCCACAGAGCGGCTGCTCGTCACGAACGAAAGATGATTTTTGGGCACCCCTTGATAGTGAAACCGCTGCCGTTCCGGTAGAAGATTGTCTTGTTGTAGCTGGCGACTTGAACGGACACGTGGGACAGGCGAGCAATGGACATCCCAGTCATGGTGGGTTCGGCTATGGACGAAGAAATGACGATGGCGAGCGGATTCTCGACTACGCTGGTAGTCACGACCTCATACTGCTGAATACATGGTATAAAAAGCGGTGCTCTCAGCTAGCAACGTATCACAGTGGAACCGTTTCGTCGCAAATCGATTACTTCCTTGTGGGGAGGAAAGACCGCACGTTAGTTACTGATGCCAAAGTGATTCCCTATGAGGCGGTGGCTACTCAACATCGTCCACTCATCTGCACGCTCCACGTTAGCCCTCCGAAACAACAGCGCGCAGACCTCACAGGTCCTGCAAGGATCAAGTGGTGGAGTTTCAAGGACAAGGCACCCGAAGTAATTGTTCGGATCCATCTACCTCAGATCACAAGCGTCGAAGAGAGCTGTGAGGAAGCAAAGAGGAGCATAGCTCAAGCTGCTCGCTCCGTTCTTGGATCGACAAAGCCTGGACGGAGGTACATCGAGAAGGAAGCGTGGTTATGGACTGACGAAGTAAAGGCATGTGTACGAAGGAAGAAGGCTCTTTACCACGCTTTCCTCAAAGAGAAAACCCCGGCCAACTGGAAAGAGTATCAAGTCGCGAAAAGTGCGGCTAAGAAGGCAGTAGCGAGAACGAGAGGTCAACGATACGAAGCTCTATATCGCAAGCTTGACACGAGAGAGGGCGAGCGCGATCTCTACCGGCTCGTCAGGTCACGAAACCGAAAGACGGAGGATATAGAGAAGTTTGTTGGGATAAACGATGGACATGGTCGGCTGCTATCGAATGCTGAGCAGGCGAAGGAAAGGTGGCGGCAGTACTTCGAAGCGGTTTCGACAGAAGAGTTCCCGAATTCCCCGTTACCTCATGCTCTTCCGGTTTATGGGGCGGTGTCGCCTATCACAGCGAGCGAAGTAGCAGAGGCTTTGAAAGCGATGAAGAATGGCAAAGCTACCGGACGTGATGATATTGCCGCCGAGTTATGGAAGAGTCGACGTTGGAACCCAACTGCCTGGCTTGCATTGTTATTCAACCGCATTGTGACTGAGCGCAAGGTTCCCTCAGATTGGAAGTCAAGCACCACAGTCCCGATTTTCAAGAAGAAAGGGAGTCCTGCTGACTGTTGCAACTACCGGCCCATCCGACTTCTTAGCCATACAATGAAGATTTTCGAGAGGATTCTGGATAGAAGAACTCGTGATGTCGTTGAGCTGAGCGTAAATCAGTGTGGTTTTGTCAGGAACTGCGGCACCGTCGATGCTATCCATGCGACCCGACTTCTTGTGGAAAAGCATCGTGAAAAAGGAGAAGCAGTTCACCTCGCCTTTCTTGATCTTGAGAAAGCGTTCGACAGAGTCCCTCACGAAGTAATATGGTACGCTCTGCGTAGCCGAGATGTCCCCGAAGAATTGATCGATCGGGTGAAGCTTTTGTACGTGGACACGTCAAGTTGCATACGATGCGCGGCAGGAACATCAAGGCCTTTTCGAATCACTGTTGGAGTTCATCAAGGTTCCGCCCTCTCCCCGCTGCTCTTCATCATCGTCATGGATGTCATCACGCGAGATTTGCAGAGTTCAGCACCTTGGACCCTGTTGTATGCTGACGACGTGATGCTCGCCTCAGACAGCAAAGGAAACCTCCAAGCACAAGTTCAAGCTTGGCACGACAGACTGGCAGCATTCGGCTTACGACTCAATAAAAAGAAAACCGAATACATGACAAATGCGAGTTGTGACGGTTCCATCCAAGTCGACAACGCAGTCTTGCCAAAAGCGCATACGTTTCGATATCTTGGATCAACGCTTTGCGATGATGGGACACTGACGGCTGAAGTCGACGCACGCATCAATGCTGCTTGGTTGAAGTGGCGTACCGCGAGGGGAGTGCTCTGTGGTAAAAGGTTTGCGACAGGCTCAAGTCAAAGATTTATCGTTCGGTTGTGAGGCCCGTCGCACTGTATGGCACAGAGTGTTATCCAATGACCAAGGAAGCAGAACGACGGCTAGGCGTGATGGAAACGAAGATGCTCAGGTGGAGTGGTGGATTGACCCGATTGGACCGAGTTCGGAATGAAGATGTGCGTGAAAGATTCGGTGTCGCGCCCATTTCGGACAAACTTCGCGAAAATCGCCTAAGATGGTATGGGCACGTTCTGCGAGCTGGAGAACACTCGATAGCGAAAGCGGCTATGCAGCTCCAAGTGACGGGCCAGCGACCAAGAGGACGACCTAAGCAGAGATGGCTGGATGTTTTGCACAACGATATGAAAATTGCAGGCCTCCATCCTGACAACGCGAATGACAAGGTCAAATGGCGGCAACGTTCGAGAAAAGCGGACCCTGCTACAATGCGGGACAAACGCTGAAGAAGAAGAAGAAGAAGAAGAAGATTGTGTGCGCGTCCACCCCCGTGTGCGCTGTGTAGCTGCGTACACACACCAGATCGCACGCGAGCCGCGTCTCTAAAGGATTGCGACATTCTACGTGGGTAAAAATCGGGTTTTCCACTCCTTACGCATCTCATCAATAACTAAATGGTTCCACAACACAAAATAATTCTGAAAATTTCTTCATCAGAACGATCAAACACGGATGAATCCTTCGCACATAGGTTCATGAAAACATTCGATAGAAAACATTGATTACTGCAATAAAAGTAGCTCTGTTGTTGTTTGTAATTGCTGAATTGTAATGAATGAAAAATTGTTTTATCTTTTGTCACAACCTATCTTCTTATTAAAAATTTTCTTCATAAGATTGTTTGGAAGTTTAAAAATTACACTACTTTTTTTGTTGACATTTTCGGAATTTTCTTTATTCAGTGCTTTTTTATACTCTGGTTTATCAAAATAAGGAAGTCAAGATCATGGCTGTTGTGCACGACTTCTCGGAAAACAGCCGATTTCGATTTCCCATAGGGGGTGCCTGAAAATTACCGAGCTAAGGGGGGTGCATATTCAAAATCGCCCTGCCGGGACGTGTGCCCAGCCCTGGACTCGGGTAGACCAACTCGCAGCCAACGCACAGGACAAATGACAACTGTTTGACCAGATGTCACTAGAGCAGCTATCATTACCTTAATCGCTATGTGATGTCAACAATCGTAATCTCCTCTCTGAGGCCCCGGTCATAGTTGGATGAGCCGACGTCTCCAGCCCGGTCGATACACATAGAATGCATTGGAAATGGGATGCAAAAATCACTCGGTGTATCCCCAGAATGCATTGGAAATGGGATGCAAAAATCACTCGGTGTATCCCCCCCCCGCACCCCCTAGCATCCCCCAACACCCACCCGGTCGATACGTATGAACAACATGGTGAGGTGAAGCTGAGGAAATCACTCGGTGTATCCCTCCAACACCCCCCAACACCCACCAGCACCCGGTCGATACGTATGTTTAAAATGATGGAGTGAGGTTGAGAAAATCACTCGATGTATCCGACGCGGTCGATATCCATGCAATACGTGGATGACGGCGGATGAGAAAATCACCGGGTGGGCGGGCCGATGATAAAACATTGCGTATCACTAGAAAGCTAACCTTACTGCTACCTCCGTTCCTTCACTTTACTCTCCTTCACTATTTATCTGAACAGGTGCAATCCTGTTGGCCACGTAATCATCGTCATATCTAGTTGGATACACCGAGTGATTTTCTCAACCTCACTCCATCATTTTAAACATACGTATCGACCGGGTGGGTGTTGGGGGTGCGGGTGGGGGGGGGTGCGGGGGGGGGGAGTGTTGGGGGGAGTCGGTGGGTTACAGATGCAAATAGCACCAACTCTGACCGGGGCCTGATGTTCATCGGCGGCGACCACCTTTTTATTTCTAACGCCCCCCCCCCCTTTATCTTCCTTTCAGCTGTGTTTGGAATATTACGGTGTAAAAAGGTAACAGTCATACACGGAACAGCTTCATACGCGTGGCGGAGCGTTCGATGCCTGGAGAAAGCACTGTTTGGGTAAGACTTGGGAGAACGTAGTGCCCTCATGTGCTCGTCCAGGCGATAGCGTAGGGGTCTTTCGGTTTTGCCAATATAATATTCTCCACAGGTCTGGCACAGTACCTTATAAATTACATCACTAATCTGACAAGGGGGGGGGTGTATACAAGTCTTTTGGTACCTGCTCGTCGGTGCCCCTGCTTCTACTGAACCCAGCAGACGTTTGAGTGTACACAGGAAACGTTTGAGCGATATAGCGTGCACAACTATATCGCGAAAGTATCCCGCACATTGCATAAAGGTGTCGCCGTCCGGCACACCAAGGCCTCTGGTCCATAACACCTTAGGATCCGTACCTAGGGAGTTCATGGAGTCTTTGGCCACAAGCCACAGTTTCGCCACCTTGAACTGTCGATCGCTGTCGAGTGATATCCAAAAAACTGCGCTATCCAGACTTCTGAGCTATTTCCATGCACCGTTTGCTGCTTTGCAGGAAACCCGCCTCAAGGATAGACCCGTCATCAGCGTTGGAGAGTACACCACCTACTGCGGTAACGCTGACGATAGGAGAGTGGGAGGCTGTGCAATAGCTGTAAGGAAGGATTTCAATGGTATGGTCAAGGAGTTCGGCTCAACGTCGTGCCGGAATGCATTCGTACGACTGCGGGATCACAGAGGATTCAATCTGTGGATAGTGAGTGCTCATGCGCCCACTGAAACCGCCGAAGACAATTCGAAGGATGCGTTTTACGAGGAACTCAATACGTTGCTGGCCAGGATACCTTGTCAACATGCTGTTGTCGTGGGGATTGACGCAAATGCGAAGATGGGACTTGATCAGGAATTCGAAGTACTCGGTAAATGGTTCTACCCAGTGGAGCAAACATCGGACAATGGCTACCGCCTTGTCGACTTTTGTGAACGCAGTGGTCTGATTATTGCATCGACATTCAAGAGAAATCATCGCCGCCATCAGTTTACGTGGCAGGGACCAACCCAGCTATCTCCAGAAGAGCAGCGGAAGCGGAAGATGACAACTTTGAAACTACAGCTTGACTATGCCCTGACGAGGAATATTCCAGTATCGGACATTCGAAGATATGAGCTGTGTGGGATGTCGCATTCGATTCGGATCACCGTCCTGTTCTGTTGAACTTCACTGCGAGGATTCATAAGAGGGAGCGAGGGGCTCAGCCTCTCCAGAGGATTGACATGACAAGTCTCAGAGATGAAGAGTGCAGAAGGAATTTTCGACAACGCGTTTCTATTCACATCGGAGTACGGACTAAGAAGAAACTTTGCGACGCGGATTCTTTTGTCAAGTGCATCCAGGACGCTTCGAAAGAGGCTTCTCCCTGTTGTACAGCCTAAGAAGAAGTTCGCCTACGTCTCAGAAGAAACAACATCTACCTACAACAGAGTATGTGCTCTCCGAACTGCAGGAAACTTCGTGGAGGAGAAGCGTCTGAGGAGGAAGTTGCGTCGGCAGCTTCAAAGTGACCGCGAGCGAGAGTGGACGTGTAGAGCTAAGGAGTTCGAGAAGGCTTGGGACGAGAAGAATCCGAGGAAAGCCTACACGTTGCTGCGACAGTATAGCGGGAAGATGAAGAGATGTTCTCCTGTCTTGAACACTACCAATGGAGTTGCAGTTGGTGATGCGACGCTGCCAATATGGAAGGATTACTTCAGTTCACTACTGAATCGTCCAGCGCCATCAGTACCTGAGCTCCCGCATGTTCAGAGAGCACATTACGATGTCAGTGAGGAACCGCCGACTGAGTCTGAAGTTTTGGATTGTGTCCGGAAAATGAAGAATGGGAAGGCTGGTGGAGATGACAACATCACTGCTGGAATGCTGAAAGCTCTTCCTCTGTCTGGGATTCGTGAAATGACTAACACCATCGGTGCTATATGGATGAGCGAAAGGATACCCGATTCGTGGAGACATGCTATCATCGTACCTCTTCACAAAAAGCTGTCCGTCACGGGTCCTAAGAACTACAGAGGAATCTCTCTACTTCGTGTCATGTACAAGGCTTTAGAACGTGTCATTCTCGAGCGACTTATCAAGCATCGTGAAAGAACGACCAGAGATGAGCAAGCCGGTTTTCGACCTGGAAGATCGAGCATCGACCGAGCTTTCGTCGTGAGAAGAATAATTGAATCGTGGCAGCGGTATTCGAAGCCATTACAGCTTGCTTTTTCAGACTTTGAAGCCGCGTTCGACTCTCCTAATCGTGATCGATTGCTCAATGCTCTGCGAGCAGATGGAGTCCCGGAAAAGTATGTTCGGTTAATCGAGGACATGAACAAAGGAACAACAGGAGCAGTTAGAACACCTGTCGGATTTACGTCAGCTTTCGAGGTGAAAACAGGAATAAGGCAAGGAGCCGTTGCAGGACCTTTTCTTTTCAACTTCGCCGTTGATGACATCATGCGTGAAGTTGCAGAACAGTTTCCTGAGGATGTGATCCTAACACCATCAGGACGCTCCTTTGTCGACCTGGAGTACGCCGACAACATCGTGTTATTCGCTGAAAACAACGCAAATCTGCAAAGGATTGTAAACCTCGCTTCGAAGTATGCCGCAGCCTATGGACTTCGTCTTCGTCCCGACAAATGCAAGCAGATGTGGGTCTCTCAGAGGCCTTCAACGGGAGTTTGTGTGGACGGACAACGTATCGAACTGGTGGACGATTTCTGTTATTTGGGCTGTTTGCTGAAGAACGATGGTAGTTATGCAGCGGATATTCGAAAACGATGTGCGACAGCTACGTCTGCATTTAATTCTCTAACCAAGTGTTTGTGGTCTACCACCATCGCGAAGGAAGTCAAGTTGCGCGTCTACCTATCCGCTATTCGCCCTATCATGATGTACGGTTCGGAGAGGTGGGCAGCACCGAAGGCGCAGATGGAAAGGTTGGGTTGCACGGAGAGGAAGCTTTTTAAGCGTTACCTTGGATATTTCTGGCCGCGTGTATGCCATAACGAGAACCTTTACAAGGAAATCGACGCAACACATCGAGGCTTGACACGAGGGAGGTGCCAGCATCTCCTAAAGCCATCTCAAGCAGCAATGGAAAGTCGACTTCGACTGCTCGGGCATATACGAAGAAGAACGCCAGATCGTCTCGTCAAACACGCTTTAAGAATGCTTCCAAATCCTGTCTGGAAACGGCCACCTGGGCGTAGGCGAAAGTTCTGGACGGATGTGGTTAAAGAGGATTTGAAGTCACTCGGCATAGAAAGACAGTTCAGGCGCGATGTTTCGTTTCGCAGTGAATGGAACAATAACAGCTGGATGGATTGTGTTCAAATTGTGGCTGAAGACCGTGAAAAATGGACACGGCTACTACTAGGACGGCACACCTCGGTGAAGATGCGGAATGACCGCGTCAGGCGAAAGCCAACCGATTAAGTCAAGTCAATCTGACAAATCTTCTCATCATTACTGCAGTTGGTATACACACTTCTTCCAGACCGCTCTTCATACGGCCTTGAGGACGTTAAAAGGTGACGTAACGTGGGTGGAGGACGAAATATGAGACGCAGCGGGAGCGCCGATCTGCAGACGAACAATTCGCGAAAGAGCATTGACTTCTTTCGCGAATTGTTCATTAACGAATGGGTGGACGAGGGATGTATTCGAGAGGGAGTGCCGGTGCGGTTTCCATGAATGATAACTGGTATTAGTGTAACCATTATCGTGCCAAATCTCTTTTACTTTCGTTTCCATCGTTGCCATTCCGTCGGTTGTCAATTTTCTCGCCGTCTGTATGAAATTGCGAATAACACTGCTTTCCATAAATGTCGGGTGACAGCTGCGCGATTGTATCAAGATGTTCCTAGACGCCGGTTTTGTGTACCATATACTCTGGACTTGAAGGTTGGATATCTTAATTTTTGCGTTCCGGGACGGAAGATTTCCATCGGGTCCTGGTGCCTCCGCTGTTAGTTTAATTGAGGGGCAGTACGCATTGAGATCTTACAGTACTTGACGTAACGTCCCATGTGATTTTGCCACTATGAATATGTCGTCAATGTAGCGACCAAAGAATGTAGCATCCGTTGTTAACGCACTTCTTTCAAAACTATTCATGAAAACTATTCCCAGCAGTGGTGCAAGCCGATTACCCATTGCCAAACCACGCCGCTGTCTGTAGATAGCGTTGTTGAATAGGAAGAAGTTGAAGTCAACAACAGCGGATAGTAATCCTTCGATGCTTCCTGGTCGAATTCCGAACAGGGGGATCTGATGTTGGTGATGACACAGAAGGTTCATGCAGGCCATTACTGCCGCTCTGGTGTCTACATTGGTGTATAAGGAGGTTACGCCGAAGCTTCGGTATACGGTTTCGGGAGCAGTCAAATCGGTGTTTTTCAGATTTCCAAGAAAATGATCCGTGTTCACAAGATGAGAAGGAACGAAACGTAGTAGGGGTGACAGGGTCTGTTGCAGAAACCAGCTGATCGCATTTGTCGGCCCATTGCAGGAGGAAACGATGGGTCATGTTTTGATTTCAGCATTTGTCAGGAAAATAAGGGAGGCGTTAGAGATAAAAAGGTAGTCGCCGCCGATGACTGTTGACATCACATAGCGATTAAGGAGATGATAGCTGCACTAGTGACATCTGGTCAAACAGTTGTCGTTTGTCCTGGGGTGCGTTCCAAGAAGATTTCTACGGGAGGAAAAATGAATCTGATAAGAGCCAACCAATGATAGATTGAGAGACCGCATGAAATGAGCCTATCTGTTAGATTATCATTCGTTATATCTTATCAGACCCATTTTCCTCCCATGGAAATCTTCTTGGAACGCACCCCTGGTCAGCACGCATTCCCTATCATAATTCTTCCTATGTCTTAATGACATGATGTATGCTATTGTAAATATTTATAGCGCCTGACGAAGGGTCTAAGACCCGAAACGTTGCAAGTAAAGGGCTTATCATCACCCTCTGCGATCGAGCTTCAACAGGTATTATTTCAATCTATCATTCTAAGTTATCACAAGTTTTCTCAAGTTCCATTTCTCATTCTCGTACTCGAAAATACGGGCGTTCAAGACAGGATTGCTTAAATATTGCCATCCAGGGGTGCGTTCCAAGAACATTCCCATGGCAAAACGCGTTCATGGAATCGTAGCCACGGCCACGTGGGAGCAATTTTCAGTTATGTTTCGCATTCATGGAAAGCAAACTTGTTCTTAGCGAGGTTGTTTTTCCTCCCACAGCGTCGTGAGAACGTTGTTGGGACGCTCCCCTGGATGGTTTCCAGCGCTTCAAACTTCGTTGACGACATTGTAAGTGCCGTGCGAGCTCATTTATGCTGATATCTCGACATGTTTGCGAGCGTGTGTGCTTCCTTTAAAGGCAGCATACACGCTCGTAAACGTGATTGAGATAACTACGGAAATAGAATGGTATGGCCCAGATTACAACGCCTACGCATATTGAAGTATCAAAAATGACCCACAATGTCGCCACATGAGTTAGAAGTTGCCCCCGCCCTGTATTTTCACGCCCCCTGTATTTGCCCTTTTCTTGCAACGCAAGGTTGCTGGGTCATATTCATCGTCGGTACTGTTGGTAGATTGCCCAACAAGTGAACCACAAACGTCACTGATGTCGAAGATGGCCCAGCAACCCTGCGTTGGAGGAAAAGAGCAAATACAGGGGGCGTGAAAATACAGGGCGGGGCCAACTCCTAACTCATGTAGCGGCATTGTGGGTCGCTTTTGACACTTCAAAATGCGTAGGCGTTGTAATCTGGGCCATACCATTCTATTTCCATAGTTATCTCAATCACGTTTACGAGCGTGTATGCTGCCTTTAAGGGCTATATCGTGTGCGCTCAAATAACCTCAGATATATAAATGACTCCATTCGGTTGACAGCGAAACTAGCAGTCATGATAAACAGCCAACTGCAACGCACGAACGCTTGGCGCTTGCAACATTAGTTGATTTGCCATAATTCTCGGCATATTTTTTCGTTTGAAGCTTTCCGTCGAGTAAAATTTGGAGAGCAAGACGCGACTTTTTGCAATCTTCGTAACGAAGTGAAGTCTACCGTAAACACTACTTTTAAGGCAATTTTCTCAATCTTAGAATGCCACAAATAGAGAGCTGAAAAACATTGATTGCCCGGAAGAAATCAGAGAGGAAAATGGTGAACAATAATTTCGAGAAATCTGCGTTTATTATTTTTACCTGGTCACTCTGCCCTACGTCGCTGGCTGCTGAGTATACTTGTTATCAGGAGATAATTCTTCGGATAATGCCAATTTTATATTTCCCAGATATTCGTTCTATCCAGATAATGCGTTTTTTTCAAGTTTTCGGAGAATGGATCGATTCAGACAATGCCATTTTTCCAATGATTCGGAGACGGATATTTGGTCGGATTAGTTCAAGCAAAACGATGAAAAATAAACCAGGTAACCAAAGCAAGCCTTTGAAGACATCCATAATTGAACAAGCAGTAGTACTTCCTTGCTGTTGCAGCATGTTAACATACGAACTTCAATCTTCACACATGCATATTAATGAAAATATGAAAACAAATCTTCAATTACTATATCGTCGTTGAGAGCAGTGCTGTGCGGAAATCTTTTCAAGATTGCCGGAAACGGAAACGGAGGAAGAATGGCCAAAAAACGCCGGGAACGGAAATTCGGAAAAGGAAGACCTTCGTCGCTGCTCATTGCTTGCAGCTCTTTTGCAATAACCAATGATTTCAACCAATAAATTGACAATTATTCGAAATAAAACTACGGACGGGGGATTTCACGTTTTCGATTCCGTGCACCTGAAAAATCCGAAAAGGCATTCTCGAAAATTACTCACAAAATATAGTCGCCTATCAAAACAGTGTACAGCCTATCATCCCAGAAAGTAGTCTATGGCCATTGTTATACCAGAAGTTCGGACCGCGACAGGTGCGGTCAACTGTTACAAGTCGTGCCGGGACCAGGCCCAAACAGTAGAAAAATGCTGTCGCAAGAACAGTTTGCAGCAGCTTTTGCGGTAGCTGGCTCGAAAGGGGATGTTATGCCTGAAATGTGGAAACCGTGCGGTAATCGTTCGCTGTCGCGGCTGTCCGTCGCAGTGCGGTGCACTGCGACGGGTGTCAGCGACAGCGACCCAGCCAAATCCAGTACCCTGCCGGGTGTTTTTTGGCCCTGAGCGACAGCGACAGTTGGCTTTCAGCGACAGTGACGTCGCAGTGTTCTGCTACCGCTACAGGCCTGTCGTGGGGTATAACAATGACTTAAGCGATACAAAGTGGTCGCGGGCAGCCGCTTCGCGTCTTCAAGGCTCATCAGGGGCGGCTTGCATGAACGCAGCGTCGACCACGGAACGGCCCGAAGTATATGGCGTGTATTGATGTGCCGCGGACGTAAATGCACGACCCACAACAAAGCCTGCGCGCGCACTTTTTGTCATCACAGTCGATTTTATCATTTCGACCACGTATGAGACCCTTTCGCTTCTCATCTTCGGATGTTTCGGGTTTTCATTATTCTCACGAATCCTCCGGATCGAATTTGTGATGACAAAAAGTGCGCGCGTAGGCTTTGCTGTGGGTAGTGCATTTACGTTCGCTGCATATCAATACACGTGATGAACTTCGGGCCGTCCCGTGGCTCGACGCTGCGCGCATAACACGCGGAGCGGCTCCCTGACCTTCGCTGCGTGCATGCATGCCGCCCCAGAAGTCAATTCTCCGATTCTCAGCGGTTTTTTTTCTTCCGAACTTTAATTGCCTATTGAAGTGAATACCAAACGATTGAATTTTCGAAAAAATAAAAGGAACTTCTCGGAGAGAATGGGAAAATTCTTTTGCGCCTCGAACGCGCTGCGCTGCACCTGTCTCCGCCAAGGCTCCTTTCTGGAATTCTGGAAAACACGCTAGGTGTGCTTGAAACCCTGCCTTGATTTTTATTTCAGTGCCTCATGATGCCTCCAAACACCGTCGCCTGACCACACAGTCATGAATCGTGTAGCACTATTTTATTCCGTTACCGTGCCCAAAAACTCGGAAACGGAAGCGGAACGGAACAGCCCAAAAAGCGCACCGGAAATACGGAATCGGAAACGGAACAGTTCCGCACAGCCCCGGTTGGGAGGCATAGTATTACCCATACACAAGTTTTGCAAGACAACTAGCTAGTAAAAAGTATGCAAAGCAACTATGAAAAAAAAACTTCTACACTGAATAACTAGCCACTTGGTCATCTCACTTGACCACGCCCATTTTTCCGCGCCGCAACGACTCTTCCGATTTCGGAAGGAGGAGGAAAACCCTGGGTTGATGTACTAAATAGAAGGCGGTACGGAAAAATGGGCGTGGCCAAGCGCAATTTTATCCGAATTTATCCGATTTTATCCTAAAATTATCCGATTTTATCCGAAAAATATCCTATTTTATCCGAATTATTGACTCTTCGCATATTGGTTCGATTGAAATAATGCCGATTTGGAATTTCCCGAATATTGGTTCGCTTCAGATAACGCGTTTCTCAAAACTTTCGGATATCGAATTATCCGAATCCCGGATATCCGAAAAGGAGTGATTCGGATACTGAGTATACTGCTGAGTGCTTCCGGGGAAAAAAACGCCTAATTGCGGAATTCGAGCCCTTGGCGCCATCGCAAAATATTTTAAAAACTTCGGAAAAAATTATCGAGTTTCGAGAAGAAAGCTATTCGAATTCTCCTCATGTGGTATACTTAAGGTGCTCTACGACCGGCATTATCTGAGGAATATTGAGTGTCGCGGTGAGTCATTTTGCGCCTAAAATCTGGCCACCTTTTGTCAAGCAAACACTGGAACGTCATGCTGAAATCCCGTCACAATTCCCAATAATACGAGATTATGGAAATTCGTGAGCGGTGTGCGGAGAAAAAACCTAGTTCTGTGGCAAATTTGGCTCATAATCGAGCATATTACCTGAACACCAAAAAGGAACCACTGGATGCTTTTTGTTGTCGTCAAATTATTCTCTAACAAGAAAATTCAACAAGAAACTTCCAGGAACACATAATGTTTTAAATAAAAATTCTCTGAAAATCGATCAGCACGACATTCGCAGGCAACAATAAGAGATCCTGCAGAATGATAAAACGAGAATTTCATCGCAGAAAATTTCCAGCAATGTTTCCAATAATTCAATTGCATCAAAAATTGATTTATCAACGAGGGAAATCGCGTGACATGAACTCACCGACAACGTTGGCGGAAACAGAGGTGAAGGAGAAATGTATAAATGACGTGAGCGTCGCTAACAGCATGTTTCTTCCGGTTTGAGCGATGAACCACGTAATGAATAGGAGACCTCGTTCAGAGGAGCGAGACACCGGCCGCAGCAGTTGCCTGCCCCACCCAAAGCATGACTCACCACTGCTAGTTCAGTGACACCGTTCAGCCTAGGCCTTTTAGAGGTCAGAATAAGTCCAGAACTTTATTATGTATTATATGAAATTCATCATTGATTACGAGAAAAAATAATTATTCCTAGACATAAATCAATTTTAAATGTTGTTGATTTCGAAATTGAAGACGCAGAAGACCTTTAGATGTTTACACTCGTGAACTTTTTGTAAACTACAGGACCATGTGTGGGCATTTGTCCTAGCCGGAAGGAATATGGCTGGAAACTCACTCATCAATCCGTCTGATACGCTAACTCAGATTTGGTACGAACAGCCTATGATGTGGAAGAAGGAGTACGACAAATAATCTTGCTTCACAACAATGTCGGCTCACTTACAGCAAAGCTATGCAAAAGTTAAAACACCGCAGTTCTAGCCCATCTTAGTTGCATTCCTGGTAACTGCCTTTGGAAATTGTAACTAAACTTACCATTCTTCACGCACTGACGCATGCGGTTTCCTACACATCGCTAATGGTCTCTCACTTCCCAACTAGCGTTACTCAGAAAAGCGTGCCAAGCAGGGATGTGCGGCAAACGATTCTGAGATTTCGGCAAACGGCAATCTGCAAAAAAGCTCATCCATTGGATTGACCCAAAAGTTATTCACTTGCGCCGCTCTACTTTTTTCCCTTTTTTCATATACTTATGTCAACATTCTAATGATTCCAGTTCAAGGTAATAGTTCCAATTCAAAGCATCAGATGAACAAAAACAAGTCATGTGGCACCGTGTGGAAATCAGAGAAATTGCCGCTGCAGTTTGCGAGGAACGCGAATACAGGCACCGAAGCGCCACTAATGCGCAGTAGCAGCGGCAATGTCGTGGCGGGCCCGCGATAGTGCCGCTGCGGCTCCGTGATCGGTGGCCGAATTCTGATAAAAATAGGACTGACTGCGAGTAACTCATATGAAGTGAGTCGTGATACAACTGGATGGGCCTACGAACAAAAATAAACACCTGAGGTCCCTATGTCCTCTGTCTGCTAGGTACAGTGGTAGCCCCGTTATTGCGACCTAGGAAATACGGGATGCATCTCAATCTTGGGCTATTAAACTGGCGAAAATCTCGTTCCACCAAACTGAACAGTGCATAGTAGTCGACGCGGGTTCGCTGATGCATCCTCTCGGAGCGCGTGCGGTTCTAACACGGAACTGCCGCGGTACTGTCGCGGCGTTGTCGATCCTCAAGACACTGCAACAGAATCTTCCACGGCAGTGTGAACATCACGGAGCAGCTGCGGTACTACCGTGGAACTATCGCGGCACAGTCGAGTGTCGCGTACTTTCCTGGCACTGCCGCGGCAACAGCTTTTGAGTCCTAGCAGATCAAATTATGGCAGCTCACTGCGTCAATGAATAGAGGGTGGGGAGTGGGCTAGGAACCGTGAAGCCTATACTCACGACCATGAAAGCACGCTAGACAAAGATAATGAAACATAGCTTTTCTTTCTAGCCTGTGCCTTTACTTGTAGAGCCGGATCAACTTTTGTCTCTCTTAACCTAGATATTACACCAGTACCGATACCTTCTGCTTTGTGGAGTTTCAAACGCATTGCAGAGAAGAAGCTGTTGCGTTTCTAGATCCGCATGAAAAAAAGTATTTGTGCTTTTTTATCCTGTTCATGTTCCCTGACGTTACCTATATTGATATGACCTTATGTAGCGTACTCAATAAATTATTAAATAAATTCGTGATCAGCACCCCAAATAACCCCCCAGGGCGAATTGTAGGTCAAATCTGGAGTATTTTTCTAAAACGCTTCGAGAGCCCTCTAATTGGTCTAAATAAACGCCCAACCGAAAATCCGTACAAGTCCAAAACGCTGTCAGCCTGCGCAAGGTTTGGAAAATATTCCTTCACCCAAAATTCGCCTAGGGGGATAACGATAAAAACGAATCATTCAGACTTCCGAAAAGTCAACACTGAAGAAAACCTGAATATCTGTGACTTCCACAAAAGTCGAAAATTAAAAAAAAATCAAATGCTTCGATATCCAAAAAAGACAGATATTCTATAAACCAAATGATCTGAGCTCCAAAAAAGTAGAAAATTTCAAAATACCGAATGTGACCTCCCGAAAAAAGTCGAGTAACCGAAAAATCGAATGATTTGAACTCCTATGAGTGAATATTCGGAAAACATGACAACTTCACTACTGAAAATGTCAAATACTCATGAAAAGAATGATTCAAACATCTGAAAAGTCGAAAATTCAGAGAACCCAATGATCTCAACTCCTAGCGGGGTAGAATACTTGAAAAAACTACAAAATATCTCCCAAGGAAGCCAAATATTCTGAAAACCGAATAATATGTATAAACACCCGAAGAAATTAAGTATTCACCGAGCAAAACCATCTAAACTGCCGGAGTATTCTAACATTTAAAAAAAAACAGATGAACCAAAAATCCGAAAATCCCAAAATTAGAATGATTAAATTTCGAAAAGTCGACAGTTGGAACAAACGAATTATAGTAATTCCCAGGAAACTTCGCGGAATCGCTAAATTAAATGTTTTGAACTCCGAAAAAAGAAAATATCCAGGAGACCAAACAATTGAAACTTTCAAAAAAATCAAATATTCGAAGAAACAGAATGATATTAACTCCCGAAAAACTCGAATAATAAACAAATGAATGCAATAGACAAAACTAGAGAATCTTACCCACAAAATTGAATCGGTTATCCAAAAAATGAAATGACATAAACATCTCAGAACTTCGTTCCGGCTCTACCGGCGCCAGAAACTGCTTTTCGGCGACCCGGACACTCAAAAATCGGGGCCAGATTCCGTTCCGGGAGACCTGCCAAACCCTCAAATGCTGCAGGTCACCCGCAAGACGAAGTTCGGCCACCCTATGCAGCGATTCCTCACTCACAACCTCGGAACCAGGGAAAGTGCGGAAAATTCTGTTTTCTGGCTGTTTTGGCCAATCTGTTTCTGTTTTCTAAAAAATTAGCGAAAACCAGCTCTGTGGAACAGTGCAGCTTATTTAGTGGTTTAGCTTTTGGCTGGTAGACTGGAGCTGCCCACTCTCATGTGAAGTGTTTTATCGGGAGATAGTGGCAAACTCCAAGGTACAGACCATTCCTGTTTTCTGTGAAGAGCAGCTTGCATTCTCTGCACGTCCCCAGATGACTCAACCACATTATAAACTTTTACATCATCAGCAAACTGCTTACAAGTGACACCAGTGCTTTCCAATAGCCTCAGAAGTTCGGCTGTGAAAACGGTGAACAAGATGGGGGACAAAACACCACCTTGAGGGACTCCGCTCTTGACCAATCGGCTAGAGGAAAAGCTTGACCCAACTTTAACCCGGAAACTACGACCTCTGAGGTAATTTTCTATCCACCAACACACGAATGGATGGAACCTCTACTTCTCGAGCTTCAGCATGAGCATACCATGAATTACCCTATCAAAGGCCTTCGCAAAATCAAAATAGATGATATCACAAGCGTTCTTTTTTTCCAAGTAATCGCTCCAATCATTGAAATGCTCGAGCAAATTGGTCTCAACCTACATCCCTGCCACAAAACCATGTTGATTACAGGGGCTGATTGTAAACCCCCTTGTGTTGGCACAACAATACGAGAAGCTTTTCGTAACAAGACATGACAACGAATGCTAATGTCATATGTTTGTTATGAGTTTGTCACGAGGGAACCCACACTCCAACGCAAAAACCACAGCGCTAAATGGGAAATGAACCTGTAACGTTCATCCCACCACGGCGCGCACGTCAACTGCTCTATTTTGCAAGTGTCAACGTCAGCACTAAACCCTACGAAGTGATGAAACACGCGCAGATGAATGCAAAAACCACAGACATAGGCGAGAACTGAAACCGGGACGCACGTCCAGTTGCGGCGCGCACACCAACTGTCCCAATCGTTCGTTGTGTCCCTCACATAATCGAGTGATATGATGCTTCGCCATACTGATCACTGCGTTGTACCCACCAGTAATTGCAATGATTGGAGACCAGTGATCGGTTCATAAAGTGGTGGAATCCACATTTGGAGCACTTCCCAGTATTACCTTTTCGGTGCACCGTTTTAAGAATTTTCCTGTTACTGTACCACTCAAGATTTCGTTGGTTTTGTACTTTACTCTGAGAAATTTGGCCGAAAAGCTGCCGCGAAATAGCCCGCCAGACCAAGCAGCGGCTGCAGGTGGACTACTTTTCGGCTATTTCTTGGCTTTTGACGAAACGGACAGAAAAATAGCCGGGAAATAACAAGAAGTAACCAAAAGTAACCAAGACGCAGCCTTCAACGGCTCGCCGAGCCGCCATCCGGGGCCGCCAGCAGTTGGGTCGTGTCTCCAGAGGCTAAGCGAGGTCCAAGTACCTCAACCTTGGGTAATTGAACAGACGGAGGTGTCGACATCTGAATCATTCCACTGTAATGCGTCGTATACTTACCTAAAAAACATTATCTCTTGGCTATTTCCAAGATATTTCTATGGTAAAACTCTCAGAGTAGCATGAACGCATTTCTGCAGCCTTTTTATCTCTATCGAATCGCTCTTCTACTTCTCCGAGTGGCTTGTTTATTTTGATTGTCTTTTCTATATTCACATTGGTGAATATTCTAATGCCATCACTTTTTTTTGATTTCAATCATTTCAGTAAACTCATGTGGATTAGTGACACTTTGATGTCGCTTGAGATTTTGACTTCTAGTTTCGAAATTGTGTCTTCAATATGCATTTTTTAAGTTCATTCCCCTTTTTTCAGTTTGATTATGAGTTCAGTTTCTGGGATTGATTTTTTCACAGAGCTTTGAAAGCGCTTTTCAATTTGATAGTTTCGGTAAACGGAAACCGCTGACTCTAGCTGTATTTATTCGCTACATTCATCTATATTATCCCCTTTTTGCTTGGGAAATATTTCTCTTTTCAAGAGAAAAATGTTTTTAATAATCACTAGTGAGAGTTGGTAGCTATGGATAGGGTCAAACCCGTTTTGGAAAAGCGTTTTTCTCTTTCATTATCGTTTCGAAGTTTCTTGGTTTGTTAACTGCCGGATGGGTGATTTTACGAGAAGTTAAAACCAGAAGAGCAAAATTATGCAAACAAAAAAATTAATCAACAAAACGTCTCACTTTCAAAATGGACAGAGCCTCATACACGTTTACCAAATTCACAAATGAGTATTCAAAACATTTTTTCATTGAAAAACACCCTCATTAGTTATTTCAAAAAGCAACGATAGATGGATACAGCGTAGGAATATAGCAGCAGCCAGCTGTTCTCCGCCATTCCTAACTGTGAAGCTGGAAAAACGTCCACAAAGTCTTACAGAAATCAATTAAATCCAAAACAAAGAAAGTTCAATCGACATCAAAATGTCCTAAACACACGTAAAAAAACTGCATTGATTGAAACATTTATGAATGAAAACGTTAGAACATTTACCTATACAAATATAGAAAAAAAATTGAAATAAAGACGCCTCTCACCTTGAAGTTGTCAGCGGAAAGCTGAGGGATGCCATGTGTTTTCTGTTGGTTTTTGATCGATACCGAGCAAGGCATTGTTATCATTGCCACACACAGGGCAAAAACATAGCCAAAGCTGCGTAATTTGCAATGTCTTGGCAGGCGCCGCACACCCTGCTCTCACTTACACGCCTAAATGTCGTCACGGCATTGTTGTACACGAGCGTACGACACTCGCAGCAATCTGCGCACTCCCTCAACCGCGCACTATTTTGTGTCACGCTGTCTGTCGCGTTGTCGTGTTGTTATGTCCACGCGACACTTGTGACAGCTCGTGACCGTAATTGTCGTGACAACAAGCTCGTGACAGCCACGAGCCATGTGTTGTAGGATACGATACAAACCCATAGCTCGCGCCTTCTGGTCGCGACATGTCGTGACATGTCATGACAATTGTCGTCACGACAATGAAGGGTTTACTACTAGCCCAGGAATGATTGAATTTTTCTCTAGGTGACCTAAAATGTGTTCCTTTGGATTTTTTTCAAGAGTTCGGCAAAAAATCGAGGTGATACTCACTGGCCTGTAGTTATCCACAACTTGCGAAGGTTCTTTTTCCAGCAATAGACAACTTTAGAAGAAGGTCAAATACAACGTCACCATCAAAGAAGGGAAAACTATCCATCGGAAACTCGACTACTGGGCAAAAAGATGGAAGAGAATCTCTGAGCCCACCATAAACCTCGCAAAACTTGTCAGCTAACAATTCGGCTTTGTCCAAGTCCGTAATTGCCAGATCATCATCCTTCTTTGGGCAGGGAATCATGCATGAATTTCCAAGTTTCTTATTCAAAAATCGGTAGAAACCTTGCAGACTACTACTGTTGATGACTTTCTTCTCCAAAGTCCTATTATATTTGGAAAGGCACCGCTCGAAGCCCGAAGAAAAGTAGCGAAATTTACCCCGATCCAGACGAGTGTGCGAATACGACGCTGATTCGAAGAGACAACATCTCTGCTCTAACATATTTTGTAGGTAAGTGGGAAGCACTAAACGTTTTGCACATACTCGTTTTGGAGGCACAAAAAGATCTATAACGTGGTTTAAAATCAGCAAAAACAACTCGTATTTTTCATTGAAGGAACCCACTTGTTCAAGAGAACCTCTCCAATTAACGTTAGAAAGGTAGATACAAAGACTATCGTAATCACATCGGGCAAAATCGCGAACAAGCGTAGATTCAGAAACTGCATATGTAAATTTGAGATGAAAACTAATACTGTTATGATCACTGGAGCCTACCGGTGGTCGGACTGATAGATTTCGCGCAAGCGCATCATCATTTGATAGGACAAGATCAAGGTAGTTTTCCCCTCTAGTTGGTTCTCTTACCAGTTGACAAAAGTCATGACTAGTTAGCATATTCACGAACGCCGAGACAATTGACGGCAATTATTTCCCAAGGTTATTCCAGTCTGTTTCAGGATAGTTGAAATCCCCGACAATTATTGACGGAAACTCGCAGCAAACAACATCACTAAGGGTCTTCGGAAGAAGTTCATAAGAAGAAGCAGGACAAGACGGAGCTCTATAGACCGCCACAAACCTAACTCTATGGCACTCTAAAATAACACTGAAAGAAAGGATTTCGAAATCTTCGGGTATTGAATAGGAAATAACCTCTATAACAAATTGCTTCTCAAAAGACAAACAATCCCACCGCTCTGTTTTCTTTTCCTATCACACCGCAAAACCTGATATTCGTTAGACATATTGCATCGTAACGACAAAAGTGAAATATCGGATTTAAGCCGCGCTTCAGAGAAGACGTACAAACCGATGTTCTTGCCAAGTACAAAACTTATGTAATTCGCATTTTCGGAACTGATTTCGCGTTAGCACAGAAACAAGTGTCTCCTTGAATCGGCCTCAAATCCGATCTTACAAGTTCAAAGGCAACTGATTTTGAGACTGCGAAGAGCTCCCCGAAGCAGAGGCCCCAGAATGTGGGCTTCCCGGGCCAACGCCACCCCAATTAGAGGGCAAGGCCCAGGGCTGGTAGTAAACCCCCCATTGTCGTGACGACAAATGTCATGACATGTCGCGACCAAAAGGCGCGAGCTATGGGTTCGTATCGTATCCTACAACACATGGCTCGTACTGTCTTGAGCTTGTTGTCACGACAATTACGGTCACGAGCTGTCACAAGTGTCGCGTGGTCATAACATCACGACAGCGCGACAGACAGCGTGACACAAAATAGTGCGCGGTTGAGGAAGTGCGCAGATTGCTGCGAGTGTCGTGCGCTCGTGAACAACAATGTCGTGACGATATTTAGGCGTGTGATTGAGAGCAGGGTGTGCGGCGCCTGTCAATACAATGCAAATTACGCACCTTTCGCTATGTTTTTTTTTTGCCCTTTGTGTGGCAATGATAACAATGCAAAACATTGCATTGTTCGATATCGATCAAATTTCCCGGAAATCACATGGCATCCCGTCGCCTTCCGCTGACGAATATGAGGTGAAAAGCTTTTTTATTTTGGTTTTCTTGACTATATTTTTGTAGGTGAATGTTCTAATGTAGCGACTTATGAAGGGTTTAAATAATACAGCATTTTAAATGCGTTTGGAACATTTTGATTTCAGTTAAACATTGTTGCTGTTGATTTCTAATCTCCATTCTTCCATATGACTTTTTTTGGAGAAAAAATGTTGACAGTTTATTTTTGATTTCAGTTTGTGAGATTGATTGTTATGAGACTGTGCGCATTTTTCTGTTCCATAATTTTTATATGGCAAAAACAGCTGACTGCAGCGGTATTCCTCCGCTGTATCTATTTATTACTCCCTTTGACATTACTAGTAAGGGTGCTTTCAATAAAAATGGTGTCAATACTCATTTGTAAAATTATTATACGTTGATGAGGTTTAATAAATTCCGAAAGGGGTTTTTTTATTGATTCTTATATTTTTTCGTTTGCAAGTTTTTTGCTCTACACACCTTTTGCGTTCTGGGATTGAAGTCTTTCCAAGTTACCCATCCGGCAGTTCAAAAACCAAAAAACTTCAAAACGAGAACGAAAATAAAACCTATTTTCAAACCGGGTTTATCCCTGCCCACAGCCACTAAACTCTCACAATTATTATTTGAAGCGTTTCTCGTGAAAAGGGAATTTTTCATGCACGACGGCGGGAATAATTTAGATTATTATAGCGAATAAATACAGCTGCAGTCAGCAGTCTCCGTCTTCTGAAAAGGTTAAAACTGAAAACAAGGCCTTCGAAGTGTTGTGAGAAAATCTGTCTCAGAAAGTGAATCCAAAATCAAACTAGGAAAAATAATTTTACGAAGAAAAGAAAAAAATTCATATTGAAAACTCCTATTCAAATTTTCAAAACTAGGAGTCAAATTCTGAGGCGACATCAAGATGTATTTAACCTGCATGAATTGACTGTAATCTTTAAAACCACAATAAGTGAGAACATCAGAACATTTGCCAATGAGAATATGGAAAAGGCAACCAAAATAAACAAGCCACTCGAATGAGCGGAATAGTGATATGATAGAAGTAAAAAAGGCTGTAGAAAAGCATTCATGGTAAAGTACAAAATCTATCGAAAGTATGGGTGGGTAAATAACAGGAAAAGTTCTCAAAGCAGTGCATAATAATAGTGGAAACTGCTTCAAATGTTGATACCACCACTTTGTGGATTGATCAATGGTCTCCAATCATTGGGTTTTATGGTAGGTATAACACAGTGATCGACGTGGCTGACCATCATAGCACCCGATTAGGTGCTCGGCGCAGCGCACTATTGGAGCAGTTGGTGTGCGCGCCGCTATGAGACGTGTGTCCGGGGTACCGTTCTCGCGTAAGACTGTGGTTTTTGCAAGCAACTGCTCGTGTTTCATCACTTGATGGTGTCGAGTGGCGGAGCTGCCAAGACCAAGATGGTGCAGTAGGTGTGCGCGCCGTGGTTGGACGAGAGTCCCGAGTTCACATCCTATATTAGACTGTGGTTTTTGCGCCAAAGGATGCGACACTTCGTGACAAACACGAGACAAACACATGACATCGGTGTTCGTTGTCATTTCTTGTCACGAAGTATTTCCTGTATTGTTGTGACAACGCGAGAGGATTTACCACCAGCCCAGTTGTCCCACCCAGACCCGAGCTCCGAGAAGCCCTTTAAGCCTCCTTCCTTCGATTCATCTCTGCATACGAAGGAGACTCTCTTATATGTAGAGACTCCTTTCTCAGGGAAGAACCGCAGGCGGTCAGCATTTTGCAATGCAAATCTGTGTAATGCTGAACAAGGTAAGACCACTTTAAGCTTACGATTATACCCCTGTTTGGGCTTGCCAAGGCGGTATTCAGTTACAGGTGCACAATCTACTTTCAAAAAATGCAGAACATTACATGCACTCGAGAAATCATAGTGAACACGTGACTTTACAGGCCATGATTTATGCTCCGGTACGCCACTCAAAACAAAAGACCTACGACGTTCCGCAGTGATCACAGGATTAGATTCATCATCATCATCATAAACCATTTTCTCTACGGACGATTTCAACGGCTGAGAAACAGGCGTAGATATAGAATGATGCGAAACAGCTGATGAAGAGGCTAACGAAAGCGTGTGCTCCAAATCAGCGTTTTCGTTAGACAAAAGCTCAAAATTAGCCTCAAGATCCAAATTTCTCTTGACTGAAGAATCCAAATCCTGACGAGAGTTCAGTAAGTGGAGCAGAATGTCTCTGACATAACAAGGGAGTGTGTCGTCTTGCCTTAATCGATCGAATATAGGTGAAAATATGGAGGAAAAAAAATCAGGAACAAAATATTACTGGTTGTCAGCCTGCCCACAATTGACTATATTTCTATAAATGCTTGTTTTGCCGCCTTTCGTCTTGCTCTTACACCCTATTCATACTTTTGCGGGTGTTTTGTCGCGGATTATCAGTAGAAAATGAGAAATCAGGTGTTTGATAACGGTACCAAGCATCTCATTTCTCATTTTTCTACTGATTTTCCTCGGCACTTGCCGCTTCCGCAAAAACATGCGGAAGCGGCTATAGAGTGTGAAGAAATCCAGCATTTATGGGAATTTTGCTAGGTGGGGGGGGGGAGGGCGGGCGTACACCCACTAATTTTTTTCATTCATTCATCAGCGGCGGCGGTGGACGGTCGGGTGGTCTACTCCTCTCTTACCTTGTTCGGCTAAGTGTTTTTTTTCAATTTCCTATAGAATATTCCACTTTTTTCCTGTGCCTTTTTCGATTTAAATTGCTTTCTGGACTGAACTTCAATTGACTCTCGTAAATAAGTCTGTTTTCATTGCGACTGGAACCCCTTTGTTGCGTCTGTGTCGACTTGAGCCATTGATTTTCTATAGTTGACTACGTCTGACAAAATTTTTTGAGATCATGGGTCGCGCTAGCAAAACAGCCAAAACCCAATCCACAGCCATGTCGCCCAAGCCGTCCTCCTCGAGACGTTCAACTCAAAGGGATCACGGCTGTGATAGTTCAACTGAGGTTGACTATTCTAGGCTGTCTCCCAATGAGCTCTTGGATGCGATTCTCGAGCGCAACAAAGATCCGTTCGTTGAGAAAATGGTCACGGCTTTGATTTCCAAGTTTCCTACAGAGGTTTCTAAGGGAGTCAAAGCTGAAAAAATGTCTAGGACAATAATACTTTCTGGTCTTGCTGAGGCTAGCGGTGACCTCAAGCCATCGAAGCGTCAGAAGGACTTGGAAGAGAAGGTTACTGGTGTGCTCGACGAACTGAATGTCGAGTGTAGGCCTTCTGACGTGTTCCGCATCGGAAAGCCATCTGACAAGCACCCACGTCTGGTCAAGGTCGTGCTACCATCGAGGTCTCATTGGGTAACCGCTCTATCCAATGCCTATAGACTTCGTGATTCCGACTTTTCCGGAGTGTATGTGCGTCGCAGTATGACCCCTGTGGAGCTCGAAAAGGACGCTGAGCTAAGGCTGGAATGTAAAGAACGCAATAAACAGCTCAATGAGCGCGTATGGGTTGTTTATCGTGGGGAACTGAAGCGCATCCAGGATCTCCCCAAACGGGGTCAGGGAAACGCCTAGTTTGCCATGGAACACCGAATAGTATTGAATGTTTTTTATTCAATTCTCGCAGCCTTTTGAATAAGCTACATCATCTTCACCACTTTTTAGCCACCCACAAGCCCGATATCCTTTTCATCACAGAAACATGGTTTTCTGCTAAAATTCTAAACCCTGAAATCGTTGGAAACAATCCGTATAATGTTTTTCGTGCAGATAGATGTGGCTGCAGAGGTGGAGGTGTATGTTGTATTGCGAAAAATCACATTAATTTGAAAATTATTTCTTCTCCTTCCGGCCTCAGATCAGATGTGCTTGTTCTTGAAGGTTCTGATCATTTGTTAACATTCACATTCAGAATAGTCGTTGTATATCGGCCTCCTAGTATGTCTGCAGCTGATGATGAGCAACTCATTGATTTTTTGCTCGATCTTTGCCTTTCTTGTAGCCAGATTATTATATTGGGTGATTTTAATTTGAACATTGATTGGATTTCATGCCAAACCGCTAGCGCAACCTCAGCTAGGTTCCTGGAATATGTCAAATGTTGTGGGTTGGCGCAGCATGTTTTGCAACCTACTCAAGGGGATTCAATTCTCGACTTGATTTTCACATCATCCCTTATTGTGAGCAATGTTGCAGTTCTTTCACCCTTTGCCTCGTTCGATCATAACATTATAACTTTTCGGATTCGCATTTCTCTCGCAGAACCTTGCAAACTGCCTCTTCCTAATTTCAACAAAGCTAATTATCAAGCTTTGTCACGCTATTTTCTTTCTATTGATTGGTGGGAAACCTTCAACGGGTACCTGTCAGTCGATGACGTATACAAACGGTTTTGCAGCGCGGTATATTCTGGCTTAGCTATATTCGTGCCGTTCACTGTTCAAGAATCACCTAAACCTCACTATCCTAAACATATATCAAATCTGATCGCACAAAAACTCTGTCTTTTTCGTACTCTGACGAAACCCACTTCCCACCCACTGTATTTGAAAACATGTTCTGATCTTGAACATCATTTGAAACGTTTATTAGCCATTCAGGAAAAACGTGCTGCAACCAACCGAAACAAACGGTTGCTTTTTTCACTCATAAGGCATAAAATCAAGACTCATGGCCAGCTTCCCGAGCTTGAAGATGAATTTGGAAACAAATTTTCATATAATGAAACTAAGGCCGAAGCATTGGCAGAGTATTTCGCCTCAGTCTTTACCCCTGTCGATGCTGATAGTACTGATTCTTTGACGAATGAAAGTGAAGCTCAACAAAGGCTCGAGAGTTTCATGATTATCCCACACGACGTCAGTAATGTACTGAAATCGTTGAGAAGCTCATCATCAGCCACTTTTGATGGAATTCCTCAAATTGTTTTCAAAAATTGCGCTAAGTCCCTATACAAGCCTTTATCAAGGATATTCAATATTTCTCTAATTTTCAATGAGGTACCTTCAATTTGGAAAGAAGCTATCGTAACAGCCATTCCTAAAACTCCGCTATCTAATTGCCTTTCTGCTTTTCGACCCATTGGCATTACGCCCGCTCCGGTGAAAATAATGGAAAGACTGATTCGTGATAAGCTGGCTTCTTTTCTGGCTAAAACAAATTCTATCCCTTTCGAACAGCACGGTTTTACAGCTGGTGCATCTACAGTCACTCGGCTGGCAGACTGTGTTTTCGATTGGTATTCGGCTATTAAGAGGGGAAATTCGATTGATATAATCTACTTTGATTTGTCGAAGGCCTTCGATAAAGTTAATCACGAAAAGTTGCTAGTTAAGTTACGTAATCTTGGTGTCGTTGGTCCATTGCTGGATTGGCTAAGATCCTATTTGAAAGATAGGCATATGTGTGTTAAGGTTGAAAACTCTTTCTCATCACGTTACCCTTGCACCAGTGGTGTGCCTCAAGGAGGCGTTTTGTCTCCGCTTTTGTTTCTTATTTATACGCATGACCTACCAGCCAAGTTAGCGACACATCCCTCAATTAAGATACAGATGTATGCTGACGACATCAAGGTATACGGTACTTTTGATAATGAGACTCAGACAGAGGTTTCTCTAGCTTTGTCACAGTCCATAGCAAATATTGTAGATTGCGCGTCTGTTTGGGAAATTCCTGTCAATTTGTCGAAAACTTCATTGCTACACCTTGGCAATATCGCTCCTTCAGAATATAGCTTTAATAATTTTAGCATTAAAGAGTCACAAGAGGTTCGCGATTTGGGAATTATAGTCAACTCCAGCTTGAATTTTGAAACACATTTAAACACGATCGTTCGAAAGACTTTTTCAGTCATGTTTACAATTTACAGAAACATAAAGTGCAATGACTTTAGTATTTTGATCAAACTTTACAAAGCATATGTCGTACCAGTTTTGGAATACGGTTCGCAAATTTGGAGTCCCCATACAAGAAAACTACAAATGAAGCTTGAGAAAGTGCAACAGACTTTCACTAAAATTTTGATGTATCGATGTTTTCCGAATCCCGACTACCCTCGGGCTATGCTAGATTATGAAGAAAGAAAGGCAAAGTTTAGTCTGAAAAGCCTGCTTTATCGTCGCGTGTTCAACGATTTGGTTTTCTGCTTCAAAATTCTTAAATGTGAGGTCAAACACAAACCAAACAAGTACTGGATATTTAGGCCTTGTAGGGGACGAACTGGTTTGTTTACACTGCATTGTCCTAAAGTCCATAGAAAGAACCAGTCAAAAATCTCAAACTACTTATCCTATAGATGCGCTAGGTGGTTAGAATTACTACCACCTAGCGTTCTAGAGTCATTCAACAGTAAAATTTTCTGTAGCAGGCTGACAAAAATTGATATGCTCTCAGTTCTCAGAATCCAGGACATGTAGTGGCCTTTTGCAATGGTAACGACTGCTTGGCTAAACCTTACCGTTGGATGTAAAGCGGCTTTCCATGATCCTACCTTATGACACTTCGTGGATTTTCTTGATTTTTAGCCCTGTATGGCTTGTGTTGTTATGTGCCTTTTGTATTTACTGAAGTATGATTCTATGGTGCCCTCCAAACTGAAAAAAAGTGTTTCTAATGAGTTCAAGGTCTGCTATTGTTCAAGTAGAATATTCGTGAGCCATGATTTGAATACCTTATTTTTCCCTCCGCAGTCCATTATCCTTCCAGTAGCCAATACTATGCGGGCATTCCAAAACCATTACACTCAATTCTATCCTTATCCAAAAGATGCCTCAGCAACAGTTCCAATGGTTGAATTTCGAATGCAGGTCTATGTCAGAGCCCTTTTCAGCAGTGCTGTGCTTCTGTGCGATGAATGAGGTCATCGTTCATGTTCTCGTGTCACGTCAATCTGCCATGACCATTTGACCAGTGTGATAGCTTATACTGTAGGCACCCCCGAGTCAGTGCCATGAGTTCGTATTTAGATCAAAGAGATGCCTTCGAATCCGCTCGTGAATGGTCTCCTACCAGTTGCGCTGGATCTCGGTAGGGTTATCCTACAGACAGCTGCTCAATGGTCAAAATCTGGTCAAACCCTCTGCTTGGGCGGAAGTGATGCTAACGAGAGTGTCAACGAAAGCTCTCATTCATGCTGCTTGAAAAGTAACACAAAAATAAATCTTGATTGCTCTATCTGTTTCTATTTATTTTCTCAATTAGCCATCCCTTTTAGAACCCCAAAACTGTTGGCTGCTACGGATCTTACTCAACACAATTTTTTCTCTAAGTGATCGGCCGCTGATTTTCGACGAGCTTATAATCAAAACGTCAGATCTTTCAAATAGAAGCACTGTTTTTGCGGGCGAAAAGCTTAGTTTGCTTTAAGCTTCTTTTTTTAGTCAGTCTGGTTGTATATTAATTACTTTTATGTTTCTGTTCTCAACACTGCATTTGTTTGATTGGTTTGTTATACATATTGTTTTTTTTCGACGCACCTTAGCGTGCATTCTAATAAATAAATAAATAAATAAATAATGAATAATTAGCCGTTTTAACTTGTTTTTGTGCGTTTTTCCTGTCACTTTCTCTTTTCTCGTTTTTGTGAAGGCCAGACCGGCATTCTCATGAAGAGAACTCAACAACCAATTTTATCGCAATCCCTGCTCACGTACTCAGTACTTCGGCACAATGAAGGTTCCATCAACCCATACTGTGCTCACGCACTGACGTACTCTGAGAGTTTCACCCGATCAATAGTCAATAAATAGCCATGAAATGCCTGCTTTCTGATTGGTCGCCGAGAAATGGCAGGGAAGTAGCTAGTTACCGCGAGGTGGTCGAGAAATAGCGCTGTGCTAAAATAATGCTCTCCAAGGAGTGTATGTGTACACGACGCATTACTGAGTCGGTTCAACTACCCAAGTTTGCGGTACTTCGACCCTGCCTAGCGCCAGAGGCCCCGCCCAACCGCTGGGAGCCCTGTAGGCTGCTCGGCGAGACGGTGAAAGCCGCTTCGCGTGTCGGAGTGCCTGCCACGTCTTGGTTATTTCTCGGTTATTGTTCGGCTACTTCTAGGCTATTTCGTAAACAACATGATCTCAGCCGCGTGATATCCGAGAAACGGCCAAGAAGTATCTGAGAAATAGCACATCAGGAACCCCCGTGGAGCCTGGTGGGCTATTTCTCTGCTAAAACTCCCAGAGTGAGTGCCTTTATTGATGATCTACTCGTCATTGACGTATCATTGCTTCTATCAACGTCTTATTGGTCATCTGTGCAACCACGTAGATATTGTATTCCAGGAATGATAAGGGAATTCAGAATTACACTCTTTTCAATAAAAAAAGTTCAAACGCACACAATATTTTTTTGAAAATTTTTCTGTTTTCTGGCCGTTTTGGCCTTTCTGTTTTCCTGTTTTCTGACGAACTCGATTTTCTGTTTTCTGAAAACTTTTAAAAAATTTCCGCACACCCCTGCTCGGGGCGCGCAGCCCGTCGTACGATCCCGCATCGCGCGCGACTCGCGCCACAAGTCCGGGCGATCCGGACGAGCAGCGATTGGTCGCCCGGAATTGGGTAACCGTGAAGGGCGGTCCCATGTTCTGAGATCAGAAAAGTTGAATTTTCGACAAACCAGATGAATTATAATGTTAAAAAAGTCGGGAAAACTATATTTCCCACCTATTTTTGCTCACGGACTGGAAAATCGGCACAAAATCCTCGAACGACAATCGTGCCTCCTTCTCATAATATGCCCACCATCGTGAAATATTCGCTTCAGTGGGATTCTGAGCTAGGGCTTGCGGCACATCACCCACCTGAAAATCAAAACCTTTTCCATGAAATAAGTATAGTAACAACGGAAGTATACAAAGCGTATGTCGGACCCGCAGAAACGAATTGTATTGTCAGTATCTCTTGAGCATCTGTAGCAGAGATGAGCTGAATTCCGCTTTCCAATTTTCGCAGGTTTTGAAGCCTAGGAATTTCGATTTCCGAAAAATGGGTGCGGAAGTCGGAACAAAATGCGGAAGTAACCTTAACCTGCATCCACTGACAGAATCTGACGAGTTCAGACTCGCCAACTTTTGTCAAGCCCTGTTAGAGCAACTCAATTTCCATGGGATCCGGGAATATGCATGATTGAAACTTTGTAATTTGTTGGTCGTTCAAAGAGCCAAAACCCTCGTCAACTGTTAGTCGTTGATCCTTAGGAATCGAGACTTAGACAGTTGGCACTGCCAAGGCCTAGAAAAGCAATCAAGAGTGAAAAAATTAAGAAGGAATTAACAGCTGCGTGGATTACCGAAACTTCGTACATATATTATGTATCCGATAGAAAACAAAGTTTGAACCTCAAATTTATACATAATTCACGGCCACAATGAGAGCTCACTATCCAGAGGTAAGCGTTTTTCGGCTTTTTGTGCTTCTGGCAAGTGCATCCATTGTCGAGGAAAATCGAGAAAATTGACGATTCTTTTAGATTTTTCTCGCTTCGGAAACCGTGCAATCAACCGAATGATGATTGCGACTTTCAGGCAGTGCACGATGTACATCATAGAGTTCACAGCGGACTTAACAAAACGTCTTATGTAGTGCCTGCTTGGCTTCACCGGATGTAGATGCAGTGCAGGCGAACTGTAGACACTTTGATCCGTTGTAGACTGATTCAGACAACACGCCGCTCAACGCCCATCTAGAAGCACAAACTCTCCGCACACTGACACGCGACGCTGCCGGCACCACGACGCGCTCTGCGGCCAGTGCGCCAAACACCCTCTGGGGCCTTCAGCGGCTGGGCGGGCCAAGTTTACAAATTTGGGTAATTGAGCCAACGACACATTGCAAACATCTTAGTAATGTTTCAAGAGTGCTTTCCCCTGGAAATGGACGTGATTAGCGTCGAGCCTGATTTTTAATGCAAATTTCGTACGCGCTAAGCACTATTCCGCTCGTCTCCTCGCGATATGCACGCTCTCGTATCAGGAGAGCGAGCGCGTGCTCATTATGTGTTTCGCGAAAAAATGGCCTGATCGGCGTGAGCGTCAAGCTCCTTGTTGTCTGAAGCCAAGGTTAGCGACTGGTCAGTGACAGCTGCAACGCGGCCACTTTGTACCAACATGGTGCATCACACACGAGAGCTGGTGCAGGCCTTACACATCTGTAACGGTCGTCTCTGTACGAAAATCGTCTCTGCACAAAAATTGTCCCATTTGAATGACTGACTCAAATTCTATTTTCGAATATTCTAGAACTCATGTTCGCGTATATCTAAGGACGGCTGTCTAGGATATAGTTCTAAAAAAGTATTTCTTGAGTTTTACACGATTTTTGGATGTTTTTTGCCGTAACTGCAGTTCAACGTCGCAGTGCACGTTATGGTATGTTTACACAAGCTGCTGAGTTGATCGCGAAACGCTTGGCTCCGGGCGAGATTTAACCAGCATACTCCCTTTCCGGGGGAGCGCCTTATCGCACTGCACCACCGAAGCCCCAGCGCCGCTCTCACTGCGGGTAAAAGGATGATTGCTTCGGTGAAGATTTACCGAGCAGTTGAGTGAGAGCGGCGCTGGGGCTTCGGTGGTGCAGTGCGATAACGCGCTCCCCCGGAACGGGAATATGCTGGTTCAATCTCGCCCGGAGCCAAGCGTTTCGCGATCAACTCAGCACCTTGTGTAAACATATTTCTTGAGTTCTTGAATACGACTGCGTAGAATGTGCACAGAATGACTACGCAGTTTGTAGCTTGAAAAACTTGTCTAAATTCGGAAACGGCTTTCAGTTGTTTTTTTTTCGACAGTATAGTTTCTCAGGGAATCGCCATCAGAACAATTGGGCTTTTTGCAACAACGCCTAAATCTCACCATTTGAGGGGTATAACGCTTTTGCTTAGCACCGATGCGATTCCTCTCCCGATACCGCGCGACGTTATCTTAGGGCCATAAAGTTAATATCCAAGATGTTAGACGTCGTTTAGTAAGAAATAGTAGTGACAGTAGGTTATTAACATCCTGGGCCACCTTGGCATGTACAATACCGCCGCTATCCAAGGGAAAAATGGACGAAATGGGCAAAGTGGGCAACTAAAGCGTCTTTCGACCACAACACGCCTCAAAGTGCTCCGTTTTCAATTTCGAAAGGACCGAAATGTTCACCATGCCACAATCTATCTAACTATATGAGACAAAATTGGAAATCACTTATGAAAACGCTCTTTTAAGATGGAGTTAGTTATGAATTTGATAATGTTATAACATGATAACGAGCCCATTCGGTCAAAAACAACCGTACGCGATCTCTAGCATGGTCAAAACGGAAATCTATTCCCCCTTGAAAAATATTGTTGCTCTCAAATTTCGCAGAATATTTTTACATGATTGACTAGATCACGACATGCTGTACATTTTGGAGTTTTCGAAATTGAAAATGAATCACTTTGAGGCGAGTTGTGGTCGAACGACGCTTTAGCTGCCCACTTTGCCCATTTCGCCCATTTTTCCCTTGGATAGCGGCGGTATTGTACATAGGTATCCGGAACAACCAACGGCGAAATATTTGTCAAAGTTGGTGTGACCCCCATAGAGAGCGATGGTAGTGAATAATGATTTTGTTACGAATTTTCGGGAAGCTTACGGAAATTTCAAACATTTTTTAGTCATTAGCCATTCGACGATAAAGCAAAAAAGGCTGTTCATCTATACCCGAGGTTCAAGGACACATTTTTCGATTCCGCTTTCCGACTTCCGGACTTTCATGACTTGTTTCGATTTCCGATTTTCGATTTCCGAAATTTTCGAATTTTATTCCGCTCATCCCTGATCTGTAGTAAACTTTGCTGTACCCCGCCTCGAGCAGGTGGTTCCCAAAAGTTATGAGGGTTTTTAAAGTTTCGTGAAAAAGTAAGGGTACCCATCAGAATTTTTTTAAGGTGTTTTGAAAGCGAAATCCGGGTTTTGCTCAACACATGCATGACTTACTTGACTTGATTTAATCGGTTAGCTTTCGCCTGACGCGGTCATTCCGCATCTTCACCGAGGTGTGCCGTCCTAGTAGTCAGCCGTATCCATTTTTCACGGTCTTCGGCCACAATTTGAACACATTCCATCCAGCTGTCACTATTCCATTTCCTGCGAAACGAAACATCGCGCCTGAACTGTCTTTCGCTGCCGAATGACTTCAAATCCTCTTTAACCACATCCGTCCAGAACTTTCGCCTACGCCCAGGTGGCCGTTTCCAGACAGGATTTGGAAGCATTCTTAAAGCGTGTTGTACGAGACTATCCGGCGTTCTTCTTAGTATATGCCCGAGCAGTCGAAGTCGACATTCCATTGCTGCTTGAGATGGCGTTAGGAGATGCTGGCACCTCCCTCGTGTCAAGCGTTGATGTACTGCGTCGATTTCCTTGTAAAGGTCTTCGTTATGGCATACACTCGGCCAGAAATATCAAAGCAAACGCCTAAAAGCTTCCTTTCCGTGCGATCCAACCTTTCCATCGGTGTCTTCGGTGCTGCCCACGTCTCCGATCCGTACATCATGATAGGGTGAATAGCGGATAGGAAGACGCGCAACTTGACTTCCTTCGCGATGGTGGTAGACCACAAGCACTTGGTTAGAGAATCAAATGCAAACGTAGCTTACGCACATCGTTGTCGAATATCCGCTGCATAACTACCACCGTTCTTCGGCAAACAGCCCAAATAACAGAAATCGTCCACCAGTTCGATACGTTGTCCGTCCACACAAACTCCCGTTGAAAGCCTCTGAGAGACCCACATCTGCTTGCAATTCTCGGGACGAAGACGAAGTCCATAGGCTGCGGCATACTTCAAAACGAGGTTCACAATCCTTTGCAGTTTTGCGTTATTTTCCGCGAATAACTTGATGTCGTCGGCGCACTCCAGGTCGACAAGGGAGCGTCCTGATGGTGTTAGGAGCACATCCGCAGGAAACTGTTCTGCAACTCTGCGCATGATGTCATCAACGGCGAAGTTGAAAAGAAATGGTCCTGCAACGGCTCCTAGCCATACTCCTGTTTAAACCTCGAAAGCTGACGTAAATCCGACAGGTGTACGAACTGCTGCTGTTGTTCCTTTGTTCATGTCCTCGATTAACACAACATACTTTTCCGGGACTCCATCTACTCGCAGAGCATTGAGCAATCGATCACGATGAGGAGAGTCGAACGCGGCTTCAAAGTCTAAAAAAGCAAGCTGTAATGGCTTCGAATACCGCTGCCACGATTCAATTACTCTTCTCAAGACGAACACTTGGTTGATGGTCGATCTTCTAGGTCGAAACCCGGCTTGCTCATCTCTGGTTGTTCTTTCACGATGTTTGATAAGTCGCTCGAGAATGATACGTTCTAAAACCTTGTACATGAAACGAAGTAGAGAGATTCATCTGTAGTTCTTAGGATCCGTGACGGATAGCTTCTTGTGAAGAGGTACGATGATCGCATGTCTCCACGAATCGGGTATCCTTTCGCTCATCCATATAGCACGGGTGGTGTTGGTCATTTCACGAATCCCAGACGGAGGAAGAGCTTTCAGCATTTCAGCAGTGATGTTGTCATCTCCACCAGCCTTTCCATTCTTCATTTTCCAGACACAATCCAAAACTTCAGACTCAGTCGGCGGTTCCTCACTGACATCGTAATGTGCTCTCTGAACATGCGGGAGCTCAGGTACTGGTGGCGCTGGACGAACACGTGTATGTAGGGATAATCTAGGGTGCTGAGAAGGAATCTGGGGTTTGTTGTTCAAATTTCTGAGGTTCACTGTAGGTTACGGTAGGTAGGCCATTTAGGAAGCAAAACCTCTCTTAATAGTTCGAAAATCGGAAAATGGACATAAAATTCGCATTCACCACTCCGAATAACCACCGCACACAAATTTTGAGTCAAGTCTGAGACTTTGACGAAACCACCGTATACCCGCCGTATATTATCATAATCTGTGGAAAACCGGCACACGGACCTCAGATTCGTGTTGAGCACATCGATTTACCCTCAGAGAAGAATTTCGAGACACATCTATCGAAGAAGTCTGGAACTTTTAACAGTGGCGTTTTGCCCTCGAAACTGGGTGAAGCGAGGTTGCGAATTTTCGCAAAGGGTGTGAGGGGGAACACAAAAATTTTGGCCCGAGAATGATGGTTAGGGGAAGGGATCTCAAAAACAAATGTATAATTTCACTCCTCCTCCCCTAAAATTTCGTACTTTCTTCTGCTTTGGATAGCAGTTTTCTTGAGTTCCAAATATGCATTCCAAAGGAAACGGATATCTAAGGGAAACAGATACTCAACAGACAACGAGAAGCAAAGGTAATATAAAAGGCAAGTGAGAAACACAGTACCAATATATTCGCATGGCAAATGGAAGCTTCAGCTCAAGTGAAGAGTATAAAGAAGTAGTTATATCAGGATTGAAGAGAAAAAGGAGGAGTGTTTGGATTAAATCGAGGAAAAATACGCAGTCGATCATGCCAGGGGCGCCGTGTTTGCTCGGCTTAGCTGCGTATTGAAGCTGCAGCATGCCATTCAATACGCAGCCAAATCCACGGTTTGATTTTTCTACGGGAACCTGTTACATGCGAGGTTTCACTAGGCAATTCAAGTTACTTGCGAGATTCGAAAGTTGCAAGTAACATATTTATGGCCATGTAAGTTACTTGCGAGTGGCAATCTCGCAAGTAAGTTAAAAAACTCAGATAAGTCACGAGTAACTTGATTCAAAACTTCTGAGTAGCCCTACTCTTTTCATTCCGCAGCGTTTGTTGTCACGGAGCGGTCGGCCGATGGTCGGACAGTATGCGGCAAAAGGCATATGCGCGGCGCTCCTAGCTTGGTAATGCTAAGCGGATCAATTAACAGTAATTTACTGTCTTACATGGGAAAAGCCCTACAGCGTATGGCTGCAACCCACGATGCTCTCACGCTTATTGGTGCGCAGAACCACAGTTTCGACATCCTATTTCAAGTCACACGGGCCGCTCATTTCGTGGAAGCTAGTAACTACAGCGACCATCATATGTTATGGCACATAAGTAAAACAAAATTCGCTTACAGTTGCGAATCGGTGGTTTTCTTCCCCGGGTCCGACACCAGACGTCAGTCCCGGGAGATCCAACCTACAGACTCCCTACAGGTAACATAACCGACTGTACTAACTAACCCCTACAAGGTTTA
Source organism: Aplectana chamaeleonis (assembly GCA_029168955.1). Taxonomy (NCBI): domain Eukaryota; kingdom Metazoa; phylum Nematoda; class Chromadorea; order Rhabditida; family Cosmocercidae; genus Aplectana; species Aplectana chamaeleonis. The sequence goes on along the minus strand of JAPDOI010000536.1, from coordinate 112,623 downwards.
TACTGTAATAAGGATAATTACCACTATAACACCACATAGTGCACATTTGACACCTAATGCCACACACATGAACTTCCCTGGACTAATTGACACAGATCTCGACTGTAGTATATATTGTGCAAAATATATATCCCTCTGGGAGTGTGTATACAAGTCTGTTGGTACCTGCTCGTTGGTGCCCCTGCTTCTACTGAACCCAGCAGACGTTTGAGTGTACACAGGGAACGTTCGAGCGATATAGCGTGCACATCTATATCGCGAAAGTATCCCACACATTGCATAAAGGTGTCGCCGTCCAGCACACCAAGGCGTCTGGTCCATAACACCTTAGGATCCGTACCTAGGGAGTTCATGGAGTCTTTGGTCACAGGCCACAGTTTCGCCACCCTGAACTGTCGATCGCTGTCGAGTGATATTCAAAAAACTGCGCTATCCGGACTTCTGAGCTATTTCCATGCACCGTTTGCTGCTTTGCAGGAAACCCGCCTCAAGGATAGACCCGTCATCAGCGTCGGAGAGTACACCATCTACTGCGGTAACTCTGACGATAGGAGAGTGGGAGGCTGTGCAATAGCTGTAAGGAAGGATTTCAATGGTATGGTCAAGGAGTTCGGCTAAACGTCGTGCCGGAATGCATTCGCACGACTGCAGGATCACAGAGGATTCAATCTGTGGATAGTGAGTGCTCATGCGCCCACTGAAACCGCCGAAGACAATTCGAAGGATGCGTTTTACGAGGAACTCAATACGTTGCTGGCCAGGATACCTTGTCAACATGCTCTTGTCGTGGGGATTGACGCAAATGCGAAGATGGGGCTTGATCAGGAATCCGAAGTACTCGGTAAATGGTTCTACCCAATGGAGCAAACATCGGAGAATGGCTACCGCCTTGTCGACTTTTGTGAACGCAGTGGTCTAATTATTGCATCGATATTCAAGAGGAATCATCGCCGCCATCAGCTTACGTGGCAGGGACCAACCCAGCTATCTCCAGAAGAGCAGCGGAAGCGGAAGATGACAACTTTGAAACTACAGCTTGACTATGTCCTGACGAGGAATGTTCCTGTATCGGACATTCAAAGATCTAGAGCTGTATGGGATGTCGCCTTCGATTCGGATCACCGTCCTGTTCTGTTGAACTTCACTGCGAGGATTCATAAGAGAACGCGAGGGGCTCAGCCTCTCCAGAGGATTGACATGACAGGTCTCAGAGATGAAGAGTGAAGAAGGAATTTTCGAAAACGCGTTTCTATTCACATCGGAGTACGGACTAAGAAGAAACTTTTCGACGCGGATTCTTTTGTCAAGTGCATCCAGGACGCTTCGAAAGAAGCATCTCGGTTGTACAGCCTAAGAAGAAGTTCGCCTACGTCTCAGAAGTAACAACATCTACCCACAATAGGGCATGTGCTCTCCGAACTGCAGGAAACTTCGTGGAGGAGAAGCGTCTGAGGAGGAAGTTGCGTCGGCAGCTTCGAAGCGACCGCGAGTGAGAGTGGACGTTTAGAGCTAAGGAGTTCGAGAAGGCTTGGGACGAGAAGAATCCGAGGAAAGCCTACACGTTGCTGCGACAGTATAGCGGGAAGATGAAGAGATGTTCTCCTGTCTTGAACACTACCAATGGAGTTGCAGTTGGTGATGCGACGCTGCCAATATGGAAGGATTACTTCAGTTCACTACTGAATCGTCCAGCGCCACCAGTACCTGAGCTCCAGCATGTTCAGAGAGTACATTACGATGTCAGTGAGGAACCGCCGACTGAGTCTGAAGTTTTGGATTGTGTCTGGAAAATGAAGAATGGAAAGGCTGGTAGAGATGACAACATCACTGCTGAAATGCTGAAAGCTCTTCCTCCGTCTGGGATTCGTGGAATGACCTACACCATCCATGCTATATGGATGAGCGAAAGAATACCCGATTCGTGGAGACATGCGATCATCGTACCTCTTCACAAGAAGCTATCCGTCTCGGATCCTAAGAACTACAGAGGAATCTCTCTACTTCGTGTCATGTACAAGGTTTTAGAACGTATCATTCTCGAGCGACTTATCAAACATCGTGAAAGAACGACCAGAGATGAGCAAGCCGGTTTTCGACCTGGAAGATCGACCATCGACCAAGTGTTCGTCGTGAAAAGAGTAATTGAATCGTGGCAGCGGTATTCGAAGCCATTAAAGCTTGCTTTTTTAGACTTTGAAGCCGCGTTCGACTCTCCTCATCGTGATCGATTGCTCAATGCTCTGCGAGTAGATGGAGTCCCGGAAAAGTATGTTGTGTTAATCGAGGACATGAACAAAGGAACAACAGCAGCAGTTCGTACACCTGTCGGATTTACGTCAGCTTTCGAGGTTAAAACAGGAGTATGGCTAGGAGCCGTTGCAGGACCATTTCTTTTCAACTTCGCCGTTGATGACATCATGCGCAGAGTTGCAGAACAGTTTCCTGCGGATGTGATCCTAACACCATCAGGACGCTCCCTTGTCGACCTGGAGTGCGCCGACGACATCAAGTTATTCGCGGAAAATAACGCAAAACTGCAAAGGATTGTGAACCTCGTTTTGAAGTATGCCGCAGCCTATGGACCTCGTCTTCGTCCCGACAAATGCAAGCAGATGTGGGTCTCTCAGAGGCCTTCAACGGAAGTTTGTGTGGACGGACAACGTATCGAACTGGTGGACGATTTCTGTTATTTGGGCTGTTTGCTGAAGAACGATGGTAGTTATGCAGCGGATATTCGACAACGATGTGCGAAAGCTACGTCTGCATTTAATTCTCTAACCAAGTGTTTGTGGTCTACCACCATCGCGAAGGAAGTCAAGTTGCGCATCTACCTATCCGCTATTCGCCTTATCATGATGTACGGATCGGAGACGTGGGCAGCACCGAAGACGCAGAAGGAAAGGTTGGATTGCACGGAGAGGAAGCTTTTTAGGCGTTTGCTTGGATATTTCTGGCCGCGTGTATGCCATAACGAAGACCTTTACAAGGAAATCGACGCAGTTCATAAATGCTTGACACGAGGGAGGTGCCAGAATCTCCTAACGCCATCTCAAGCAGCAATGGAAAGTCGACTTCGACTGCTCGGGCATATACTAAGAAGAACGCTCGTACAACACTCTTTAAGAATGCTTCCAAATCCTGTCTGGAAACGGTCACCTGGGCGTAGGCGAAAGTTCTGGACGGATGTGGTTAAAGAGGATTTGAAGTCACTCGGCATCGAAATACAGTTCAGGCGCGATGTTTCGTTTCGCAGGAAATGGAATAGTGACAGCTGGATGGAATGTGTTGAAATTGTGGCTGAAGACCGTGAAAAATGGACACGGGACGGACTACTAGGACGGAACACCTCGGTGAAGATGCGGAATGACCGCGTCAGGCGAAAGCCAACTGATTAAGTCAAGTAAGTAACTCATATGTCCCTCTTGCATACACAACAGAACACAAGCTAATATAGATTGGTTTATACTACAAAGATAATGTGGAGAGATCTTAGAGGAGTAGATGAATAGAAATAAAGAACAATATTACAAGAGAAGAAACGCACCACTGAAGTATTGCATCACGATCCATAATACAGGTTCAGGCCTAAACCCATTCATCGACTACGCTCTTCGTGAGCCAGCCGTACAGCAGGTGGAATAGTAGTGTTCTTAAGGCCAGAGGCCGCGAAACGATGCACAACACAGGTAGGAATAACGGGCAGCACAGAGCTGCAGTAGAATAGACCACGCTTGGTCGCGGCAGGGGCGAAGACTGGTGACTCAGACCGCGCCGCCCGAGCCAGTCCGACGGCGTCTCTAACGTGCATTTATATATATATATATATATATATATATATATATATATATATATATATATATATATATATATATATATATATATATATATATATATATATATATATATATATATATATATATATATATATATATATATATATATATATATATATATATATATATATATATATATATATATATATATATATATATATATATATATATATATATATATATATATATATATATATATACTGACCGCACCCAGGGCTCTTTGACAAGCGATAACATCGCGCTTTCGCGACACTCCTGCCTCGAAAAGGTGGATTACAAGAAGTCCCATATGGGCATAGGCTAGCGGCGGGGAGGAGCCTGCCTAGCTGTACGGTCGGTGCTGTCTCCAATCTGTTTGGCCTAGTGCCTCTAGATACGGCTGGAACACGAGCGCGGTGACAATGAACAGCTCCCAGCCATATATTATTGAATTGAAATAGTTATTATATATATATATATATATATATATATATATATATATATATATATATATATATATATATATATATATATATATATATATATATATATATATATATATATATATATATATATATATATATATATATATATATATATATATATATATATATATATATAAAAGAGGGGGTAGATTTTTAGAAAGTGGCGCTTTCCTTCTCTGCAATAGTTGCTCCCAAAATAATAGTAGTTCCTCCAAGATCCCTGTAATATATGCGGCCACTACCGCAAAACACAAGTGAGTAAATACCGAGATAAATAAGAGCTAACTACCAGAGTATATGCGAGTACCATATGGCAAGGAAGTGAGTATTATACCAGTAAAAAAGAGCACACAAAAATACCAGTAAAAAGAGAATACAAAAAAGAAACAAATACAACACAATAAAATATACATACAGATATGTACAGGATGTAGATCACTGCAGTATCAAGTATCCTTTAGCCATCAACCACCAGACATCCATTCGTTACACCAGCAACACGCACACTCTACACCACCACTGCTAGCGCAACCAGGTCTGCAACATAATGCGTCTTTCAGCACTAGGGAAGCTCACGGAAACGGCGGAGCGCCTGGTACATTTCATGGGTTACCTTAAACCTACCTGACCGATCGCTTACTGACCTCAACCCACTGCAACCGGTCTGACCGCTACTCGATCTTACTAGCGAGTCTAGAGTACGTATTAGGCACAAGAAAGACGCCCGACAAACCCAGTAAAAGCTAGCCCGCAAAAACATGTGCGATCAAGCTTACCTGAAGTATCGGCTCCGGCACTGGTCGATAATGATTGGCGCTGGATCTCAACCGGAAAATGGCGATGGAAAAGGCTGGAATTTGCTTGGGCCTATCTGAAGTAACCGGTTAACTAAAGACAGAACCCAACGAACAACTAACCTGCGATTGTCTTGACAGTGATCTGTATTAGTGTCTGCGCCTACAGCTGCTAGCACGCTGCGATGTAAAAGCGGCGCAGAAAGGGAAACGAGTACGGGCATTACGAAAGAAAGAATTTTGACTCGCGCGGAGTAAGCAAAAGACTGGCCCTGAACCAAAAGCAAGATGAAAAAACGCGCAATAAATTCAAGTGATTGTATTAGGATGATGACTGTAGTATTGTACAAAAGGTTTATTGCTAAATTATTAAAAATGAGACTCCAAAAATCAGAACGACTGCGAAAATTGCCGGTTAGCTTTCGGTGCTTAACACCTTCGCCAGACCTGAAAGCCAGCATGTCCATTTTAAAAAAAATTAATGCACAAATGCGCTTTGTTACGAACCAATGTCTACTTTTGGAGTGTCAGGGAATACGAGCACTCGACAGAACGACTGAACGCCGCTGCGAAACTATAAATGGTCATCTTCCCCCGCCCATTCCCTTAAATAGCTGTCGCTCAATGCGATGCCCATTGAGTGATAATACCGTATCCAAGAAAATGACGTGATACTGTACTCACGCGAGGAGTTGAAGAGAATCACCCATTTTGTCCCTGCTATTTATCTCAGGTGATATGCGTTTGATTTCCAGGGCTTAAAAAACTTGGCGCTCCAGTGTGTTTCTTAAAGGCACTGTTCGCGGTAAACTTCATCCTCGAATTTTAAATGACAAACGCTTCTCGTGGCTCTCAGAAGCAGAACAGCGTCGAAAAAACGGGAAGAAAAGCTACCCAGGAGCCGCAAAACGGCTTGGAAAAGTGGGCAAACCCCGCCAATGTGGGTAAGTCCCGCCTCTTTCCGCCCCTCGACGTGAACAAAGGAACACTCGAAATCGTGAGTTGAGCAATGGTTACCGATCAAAAGCCTCGTTCTTCCCTTCATTCTCAACTTCTCTCTTTACTCAGGTCAGCTCGCATGCATTGGCTGCAAAAGGCGGAAGTTACAAGCCTCGGAAAACTCGTCCGCCATGCTTCCCTAACTCAATTTTTGAGGGATCACAACTCCATTCCCAGAAGGTTTTGTACGATTCCAGAAGCATCATTCGAATCAGAATGGGACCGGTTTCAAGATAGGCAAAATAACAGAAAAGCGATTTCTATCGCGAACAGTGCCTTTAATGCACGGTGTAGAACGGTGACTGACAGTTGAGGAGCTGCATCCTGTGCGTGCTTTCGTGTCCGATGCTTCGAAAAGCTGCTAAGCGGATACGATGCTGGATTTCGGAGAGCCCTCCTGTGCTCATCTAATCGCTGCCAAAGAGGCCTCATAGTCTCTCCAACGTACCTCTCTCTGCATCCCTGACATTCGATTAGGTAATAGGTAAACCGTGCCTTTAAAGGCAGTGGTCGCGATCAAATATGCTTGTCGTCTTTCTCTCTCTAAATCCTTTTCTGGGTCTCTAGTAGTAGAACTCATAAGAAAAATCGCGAAAAAACCACTGTTTTAGGCCAAATTCGAAGCCTGAACTTTCTAGTCTTTTGATGGTGTACGAGCCCACTCCATATCATCGGCATCGATGACCTCTTATATCAAGAACATCAGCTGGCTTGAAATTGAATTTCAATCAACGAACCTTCGAATTTATGTACACATCTTATCAAAAGCATTGACTGGAGCGGTTTCTTCCATTGCTCAACTGTTTTTATTAGGTTAATTTGCATTTATTTCTTCCACTGAATGTCGATATTTTTTGACTGCTCGGCATGAGACTGCGATCTTTTTGGTCGCCGCTGTGCACGTGTGCACGAACTGGCTTCTTTGGGCCCTAGAAACTCTAATTCCAGACCGTTTTTCACCCCGCTACCTTCATAGTTTTTCAGTTGCTTCTGATCTAAGCTGATTTTTGTAGTTTTTTCGATAACGTTTTTCATCGTGACCACTGCCTTTAAGTTGGCATGTCTTGCTGCGTCCACAATACGTGCACCCAGTCCTGCCACAGTTATCTTCATAAATTCTAGAAGCCGTTAGCAGTTGTTTTAGGTTGGGTGGTGGGCGAAACACAAGTTTGACCGGAAGCGCTGAATGTTTGACGACCACATTAATTGCTTTAGCAACTCTATCATTCACAAATGGTAGAATCATCGGTACGCCATCCAGCGAAGAAAACGGTTTCCACGTGCGAGGACTTTCGGTAGTATACCCATTCTCCTTCAAAATATTTACGACCATCAATTCGGTGATTTCACATGTATGATTACGGATCCTGCCTTTTGTGGTGAGTAGGTTGTGAATAACATTTGCCTTCACGTATAGTGGATGACAACTCATCGTATGCACCAAGATATTACGAGAAACCGGCTTTCGGTACCATGTCAGTTGTATACTACCGAAAGTACTCGCACGTGGAAACCGTTTTCTTCGCTGGATGGCATACCAATGATTCTACCATTTGTAATGATTGAGTTGCTGAAGCAGTTAATGTGGTCGTCAAACATTCAGCGCTTCCGGTCAAACTTGTGTTCCGCCCACCACCCAACCTAAAACAACTGCTAACGGCTTCTAGAATTCATGAAGATAACTGTGGCAGGACTGGGTGCACGTATTGTGGACGCAGCAAGATATGCCAACTTAAAGGCACGGTTTACCCAATCGAATGTCAGGGATGCAGAGAGAGGTACGTTGGAGAGATTATGAGGCCTCTTTGGCAGCGATTAGATGAGCACAGGAGGGCTCTCCGAAATCCAGCATCGTATTCGCTTAGCAGCTTTTTGAAGCATTGGACGCGAAAACAGGCACAGGATGCAGCTCCTCAACGGTCAGTCACCGTTCTTCACCGTGCACTAAGAAACACACTAGAGCAGAAAGTTCTTGAAGCCCTGGAAATCAGACGCATATCACCTGAGATAAATAGCAGGGACGAAATGGGTGATTCTCTTCAACTCCTCGCGTTAGTACAGTATCACGCCATTTTCTTGGATACGGTATTATCACTCTAAAGGGCATCGCATTGAGCGACAGCTATTTAAGGGAATCGGCGGGGAAAGATGACCATTTATAGTTTCAGTCGTTCTGTCGAGTGCTCGTATTCCCTGACACTCCAAAAGCAGACATTGGTTCGTAACAAAGCGCGTTTGAGCATTAATTTTTTGAAATTGACATGCATGCTTTCAGTTCTGACGAGGGTGTTAAACGGGCCTTTCAGAGTGGCGTCGCTGCGAAATTTGCGGCATCGCTTCTCAGAGAGAGTGAAAAAAAGGCGTGGCCTATCGATTGCCGCCGCGTCATATTTCTTTCTCAGCGTCTCTTATTTCTTCGCTGCCCTCTAAGTTTGATCAGAGCGCATAAACATATTGGCGTGCCATCCCTCGCGTGTTCTGCAATCTCAGACATTCTGGTATCGATCAGCAAAAACGAGTTATAGGTTTCGAATAATATACCAGAAGACACTATCACCAGTAGAATCACCTTCAACTGAAAAGATTTGCATAACAATAATGATGTCCACGACAAAAAATGACGAAATAAATCCTCGATGACCAATTAAATACCACGACGAAATCTATCCTTAATGGCAAACATCTAGTGAAATAGGCAAAAAAATAATTCTACAGAGAGCTAATGGGCAGATAGTAACGAAGGAACATTAACTAATACGAGATAGTAACGAAGGAACACTGACTAATATGAAGAAACTACAGCGACAAATAACGACAGCGACAAAAATGGTCGAGACCATTTGCTTCGCAAAACGTCGCAACACGTCGCAGAACGTCGCTCCCAGCTCGCGCCGTCGCTCCCACTCTGGAAGCGCGACGTTCGCTCCCGTCGCGCGGCACGGTTTGCGCTGCGTAGCTCCCCCCATCTCTCACCACGTCGTCGCGACAGCGAATTTTTCAGCGGCGCCACTCTGAAAGGCTCTAAAGGCAGTGTTCACGCTAAAAAATATGTTTCAGTTTCTATTAGGAATGGGTACTGGAGGGGCACACCGGAACGTTGACGTCGAAAGAACGCATGAAAACGAGCCAGGAAGAGTCCCAAAAGAGCCCAAAGCTGCCACTTTCAGCGCAAGGCAAATCCCAGAAGCGCAACACACGCCCACCGACGTGAACAATTGAATGCTCGAGATCGTGAAATGAGCGATGATTTCCAGTCATTAGCCCCGTTCTTCCCTTCATTCTCAACTTCTTTCTTTGCTCAGGTCAGCTCGCATACATCGGCTGCAAAAGACGGAAGTTGCATGCCTCGGACAACTCGTCCTCCATGCTTCCTTAGCTCAACTTTGAGAGACCATAACTCCGTTCCCAGAAGGTCATGTACGATTCCAGGGACATCATTCGAATCAGCATGGGGCCGTTTTCAAGATTAGTGTAAAAACAGAAAAACAATTTTTATCTTGAACACTGCCTTTAAGCACCGAAAGCTACAATACCGCCCGCGACTTCGGGAAAAACGGCGTTTTCGGTGCTTTTTTTCGCCGGAAAGCGCCGCTTTCTCATAACTTCGTCTAAAGTTGTCCGCTTGGGTTGTCAGGGGCACATATTGAATCAGCATCGCGAGCTCTTCATTATGAGTCCACACATGTCTTACCCGGCAAACAAGGCATATAGGGTTAACACAATCAATCGAGTGAATGAAAACTGAAGCTAGTTATCAAATCGGTGTAAATATTTGACTTCATGTCAACCGTGCAGGTTTAGGACGAGTTATACACAAGTATTATAGACCGATTCATGGAGGTGGCAAAAGTGAAAATCAATGTTTTTTAGCCGTTTCGGCGCCCCGGCAGACACAGTCATCATCCTTCGCTCAGGCTCAAAATGCACGCCATCACAACTACGCTCAATACAGACTATTTTAGAACAGGTACAATCTGTCTAGAGACATTTCCCGCCTAGCGCCACCCCCGTGATTTTGGCTTTGAAAAACGACCCTCGATCGCCGACGTCCCGTTCTCGGCTCAAACGGGAGAAATTGACCTGAGACTCGGCCTGCGACATTACTTTTCGATCTTCTTTCGAACAAGATCTGCGTCAGCCCAATCCGGGAAGGTCGAATTTTTGACACTCTCACATGTGCCAAGTCCATTTCTCTCCGTTCTCGGCTCGAACGGGACCAATCGACCCGAGGCTCGGCTTACAGCTTTACTTTTCGATCCTCTTTTAAATAAGCACTGCGGCAGCCCAATCCGGGATTTTTATTTTTTGCCTTTTGGGGATGTGCTGAACCAGCCTTTTTTCGCCTATATGGCGCCCCGGCAGACACAGTAATCTTCATTCGCTCGTGGTCAAGGTGCCCGCTATCACAACCGCGCTTGGTGCAGATTCTTTCAAAACAGTTAAAACCTCTCTGGAGGCATTTCCCGCCTAGCGCCACCCATGTGATTCTGGCTTTGAAAAACGACCCTCGGCCACCGACGTCCCGTTCTCGGCTCAAACGGGACCAATCGACCTGCGACTCGGCCTACCACATTAATTTTTGATCCTCTTTCGAATAAGTACTGCGCCAGCCCAATCCGTAGAGGTCGGTTTTTGCCACTCTCACATGTGCCAAGTCCACTTTCTCTTCAAGCGGGACCACAGACGTCCCGTTTTTCAGATGTGTTAAGTCCAATCAAGTTGATGAAATGTATTGTAAGATTATGTGAAGAATGTGTTTCGACATATACCTGTTTACCTTTCCTTCCACACCTACAGATTGACTCAAAGTTTCTGAGCATACAGCAGTTAAAATATCGAGGCGATCTGGCAACTCTCGTCTATCACGCGCGCGTCTGGCGTCTTCTCGACCGCCATTGTCTAACACAATAACTTTAGAATCGCAACCTAGTCGGCTTTTTATACCTCAGGAAATTGATGCAGCTTCAATTTTGAGGGAGTTTCACCAGAAGTGTCTGTATTCAAGAGACGGTGAGTTTTTTCGAAAATTTCCACCGTCTTCAGTTGTTCTGGTATTAATTTAAGTATAATCGTATTGGGTAGTGCATGGATGAGCCATCAATTCGGAGCAGACAATTAATGTTCAGAAAGAATGACTTTTTTCTTGAAAATAAAATGAACAAATGTTTTCTCAATTTCTTGGTAGCGAGAAGATTGCGTAAAGCTTCGAGTAAACCCTGATCTCTGCCAACACGATGACATTTAAATTAACACCTAAACAACTGAAGACGGTGCAAATTTTGGAAAAAAAAACCCACCTGCTCTGAAGATGATCGCTGGTCATGCGGCCGATCGGACGGTGGTCATACGAAGGTCGATGCCTGCCACATGGGGAGAGAGAGATTGGATGGGAGAGGGTCACGGCAGACCGCGCCGCCGTGGTGCAATACTGTAGAAGCGAGTGCGGGTGAAAAGAGGGGCTTGTGCACTCCCGAATAAAGGCAGTATACTAACACGGTGTTCGATAACTTCCCCTCCTGGCACACTGATTCTGCAGTATTTCCAAGTTTTAAAAACAAATTCGAGACTAAATTCTTCCTTGCATACTTGATCGTATCTTCACATGTACAAATTATTTTTTCTAATGCTTATATTGTTCATCAAATTTTATGTCAATGTTTCCTCTCCGGAACATCAGAAAGCCACTAATAAATATATCAAGTCTAAATGCAGCATGGCACTATCCTAGACGGGGGGGGCACTCAGGATTCAAGTCAGAAATTAAGTGATCCACCGAATCGACGTATTTCTATAGAAATTTAATAGCAACAATGCTTGACAGCAAAATCAAGCATTTTTCATGAGTTTTTTGTTCATCTCTATGAGTAAATCTTGGGTGCCTCCCCCCCGTCTAGGATGGAGCCTCCAGCTTCGCCACACTTCCAATATCACCACATTGTTGAGTACAGAAACTTCTGGTAAAACTCCCTCGAAATCAATTTCTTGAGGTAAAAAAACCGATTAGGTTGCGATTCCAAAGTTATTGTGTGAGGAAAACCGTTGGCAGTCTCTACGATTGCGAAAGACAGGTGAGAGAGTCCCCCGTACGTTGGAGACCCAGAGTGTAAGTGATAGACAATGGCGGTCGAGAAGACGCCAGACGCGCGCGTGATAGACGAGGGTTGCCAGACGAAACGCCGAATGCGGCGATATGCGTTGAATGATGAGTCATGGGAATAAGCTGCCCATCAACGGATTAACACCCACAAGTTGGCAAATTGGACTCTAAGTTGGTCTGCAGAGTTGCGCCGCGGCGAGTCCCGTTGCGACACGGCAGTGTTGGAAAGTGGCGGGCGCCACGCAGTGGGCGAGGGCGGCGACGTGCCGCGCGAAAGCAGCGACGTGGGTACCTCGCAGAGTGTTTTCGCCGCCGCGACAGCAGCTGCTCCCGGAGCGGCGACGAGGAATGGTCTGGACCATTTTCATCGTCGGCGAGGAGCGCCGCCATGGATCCTATTAATGAATTTTTCTATTGTTCAGTCATCCATGCAAACTTTTTTTAGTTTTACTCTGACACGTTTCCATTAACACTTGAACATTTTTTCATTTGTTCGCTTTTTTTTGTGATCCATTCCATTTCACTCCCGGAATAATTGATTTTACTTCAGCTTTCACTTTCTGTGGGATAATATCGATTTTCACGAGAAATTCCGAATCAACGTTGCTGCTAGATTTTATGTTGCCCGCTTCTGAGAGCGTTTTCGTTTTTTTTTTTTTGAAATGACGAAAATCTTCCGGAAACACAGAGAAGTCGAGCTATTTTTGAGAAGCTTTTCAATTCTGGCGTCTTTAAGATTGAAATTCCTGTTCAAATATGGTTTCATGGTGAATCCAAAGAACACATAAAAACGAGCTAGGAAGATAGATACAAAATTTTGAATTCGGCGAAATTCAAGTTTTGGCGTGGAATGAATGAGGTTGTACGTAATGGAGGAAAATGGGGAACGACGGCAGGCATCGCTGCCACTCTGCGAGGCATTAGAGTGCGCCGCCGCGTCAGGGTTTGGCCACGCTCGAAACCTCTCGCTCGGCGGCGTGCCGCCGGGCGGTGCAACTCTGCAGACCCCTTAAGTTTGCTCCACAATTTTTAATACTGTGCACGTCAGTGTTTGGAGTTCATTGTATTTCGAGGCCACTTTACACTTTTTGAATATCATTACTTTAATGACCAAGAATGAAATTTAAATACGAATGAAAATACGAAAAAAGTATTATGTTGCGTAAAGTTGCATCACGTCGCTTCCTTCAGTGGCGCGCGCTCGCGGAGCGGTGCAGCATTTGAGCGTACCTTCTCGCAACGACGGTGCTGTTCCTCATCAATGCACTGTTAAAATCAACAATTTGAACGCATGGAGAATGGTAAAGGAGCATCCACTTCTGAGTAGCAATCGCTGCCTTACGGACACAATCTGAGGCCGTATTATTGCCTCGGCATTTTAACTGCTATGTGCTCAGAAACATTGAGAAAGGAGAAAATTTGAGTCAATCTATTTTTTGGGGAAGGAAAGGTGAACAGGTACATGTCGAAAACACATTCTTCACATAATCTTAAAATACATTTCATCAACTTGATTGGACTTAGCACATATGAAAAACGGGACGTCGGTGGTCCCACTTCAAGAGAAAATGGGCTTGGCACATGTGAGAGTGACGAAAATTCGATCTTTCCGGATTGGGCTGGCGTAGTGCTTATTCGAAAGAGGATCAAAAAATAATGTGGTAGGCCGAGTCGCAGGTCGATTGGTCCCGTTTGAGCCGAGAACGGGACGCCGGTGGCCGAGGGTCGTTTTTCAAAGCCAAAATCACATGGGTGGCGCTAGGCGGAAAATGCCTCCAGAGAGATTTTAACTGTTTTGAAAGAGTCTACAATTCATCTCCGCATTCGCGTTCAGTCCCCAAAGTGTACGTTGATTGCGAAAGCGTGGTGCGGCACGGTTACGAAGATCCTTGGACAGGGATGTGGGATAACCCGGGCGGTTTTGCCTTTGGCGCACACCACGCGGGTGATCCCACATCCCTGCCTGAGGATCCTCGCAACCGCGCCGCAGCACGCTTTCGCAATCAACGTACACTTCGCGAACTGAACGCGAATGCGAAGATGAATTGTATATCAAGCGTGGTTGTGATCGCGGGCACCTTGAGCCCGAGCGAATGACGATGACTGTGTTTGGCGGGGGGCCAAACAGGGGAAAAACATTGATTTTCACTTTCGCCCCCTCCATAAATTGGTCTATAATACTTCTGTATAATTCGTCCTAGACCTGTACGGTTGTTATGAAGTCAAATATTTACACCAATTTGATATCTAGCTTCAGTTTTCATTCACTCGATTGATTGTGTTAACCCTATATGCCTTCTTTGCCGGGTAAGACATGTGCGGGCTCAAAATGAAGAGCTCGCGATGCTGATTCAATATGTGCCCCTGACAACCCAAACGGACCACTTTGAACGAAGTTATGAGAAAGCGGCTCTTTCCGGCGGAAAAAAAGCGCCGAAAACGCCGTTTTTCCCAAAGTCGCGGGCGGTATTGTAACCGGCGATTTCTGCAGGCGTTCTGATTTTTTGAGTCTCATTTTGGATAATTTTGCAATAAACCTTTTGCAACACCGTTAGGCTTCGGGACAGATCAATTTTGATATACTGTAGTATTGTGTTAACCTACCTCCTCACCACAAATCGTCGAGGTTCTCCTCCCCTGAATAAATCGGGGATTCGTCCCAACGACGATTGGAGCTGCGATTCCGCTCATCCCTATGAGGGGAGCTGAGTCGGGGCTGAGGCTGGACGCTCCTCGCGCCGGCGCGCACTCTGGGCAGCCTGCCTTCAAGTTTGAGGATAAGGCTTCCGAGACGTAGCGCCGCGAGGAGGAGGGCAGTATGTGGAGTCCTGCAGACATTCGTAGAAGCCTGCAGGGATCATATCCACGTCCTGCGTGGCCCCCTGGTTACGCATACAGAACGCACGATGGTGCCCAAAGACACCACACAAGCTACAGGGGTCGCGGCGGATACACTGGCTGTGATGCCATTTGGCACAAATGACACTAATTCCGCGAAATTCCGCCAGCCTGGTCCTTTCGCTCAAGCGGTGCACCTCCGTGCAGTCCGATGAGTAGTGCCTGGAAACGGAGCAGAAGACACAGTGGGTCACTCTCGGTGGAGGCGTCAATTGACGTCCCACCGGGATGATTTTTCTGTCCTCTGCTCGCGCTGGACCTGCATTACGAGGTGGCCTAGCGGGCTGCGCCGCTGGCTCTGCAATAGGCTGTCTAGCGACAGGTCCTGGATTACGAGGACAGGAGTCGGGGGATGCCGACTCTTCTCGTACTCCGAGCCCCGATCCACCACGGCGACCGGTCCCCGGCTGGGGATTGACCTGCGGCGGAACGGCACTCGCGAGCTTCCGAAGCGGCTGCCCTCGGCTCGCGCCTGTAGTAGCGTCTTCGTGCTTCCTCTCGGATGTAGTAGGCTGTTTCACAGTTCTTGGAGACCCGGTGACCCGACCACCCTGAAGATTGGGTGTGGACGGATGTCCAGCCTCCCGGGCCACAGCGAAGAGCGGCGCAGGTATTTGCGACGAAGACAAAGGCGGCGCAACTGCTAGTAGTAGGTGGTAACTGTATTGATCGTTGGGCTGCAGGAGGCCGCACGGCGGCCGGGGACCCCCCAGTAGGGCGAAGGATCCTAGAGATGGTATGCAGATACTCGTCTGTAGCCGTCACAAACATAGCGTTGGAGTAGTTGTCGCGCCACCAACGCAACGCCTCCATGTATGTAGTAGGGGTCGTTGCAAATTCGGGGAGCGACGCAGGCGTTGTGCGCGTCCCATAATCCTCATCCTCTGACGTGACGTGGATGTCACGCTGGTACATTACTTGCACCAATTGATGAGACTCCAGGACGCGCTGCATACGCGTTGCGTGCGCCACGACCGCAGACGAACACTGCAATACTTCGCGAATAAGATCGTCTAAAATATTACAAAGCCTCAGCGTAGCTCTAAAATAATTAAGCTCCGCATTCCAATCCATCACTCTAGGCGCAATAAGCTCTTGGAACTGTTCTCGCAGAACCGTCACGGACGTGACGTCATGGGTCAGCTCATTGAGAAAGGCCGTGAGCTGAGTGTACCTAAAGGAGGACGGCCAAGTTATGGAACGTGCGGGTGAGATGCTGGGCTACGAGTTGCACCTCCTGCAATAAAAAGACTGCATTAGCAGCGTCTTGGTATTCGCGGTCCTGGCTTGGCATTCATCACAAGGCAGGACTACCAAGGAACGAATACTCTCACGCAAGGCGTTGTTGCGTGTAATATAATCGAAAACGGACCGTAGTTGGTGAGCTGTTAGCTCTTCCACCGTCCGTGTTTCGACAAGAAGTGTACTACTATCTGTCACTTGAGGCAATGGGATTGCCGTGACAACTGGATTAGGACCCATAGGGGCCATAGCTGATGGATTAAACTGCAAGCTCTGGCGGTAGGTCCTCAGCATGTTGGCGATGCGCGCAGCGCGCTCGTCTCAACGCTGAATGGCCTCCACCGTCAGCTGACTGCAGCGGTCAATCGCGTCCCGCAGGTCCCCGTCAGTGACAGCGGCCTGGATCGGGCGCGACTGGCCGACACCGTCTTCCGACGGTGTCCACAAAGCTGAACCGACAGAAGCCACAGCTGAATTAGGGCGAGGGTTCTCCGCGATATCCAACGTTTCATCCCGCTGGGGAACAGCAGTAGGTGCCAGCAAGGCTTCGGGGGCATAACAAGCCGGCCCTCTGCCACGGACCCTACTGTGCTCCCGCGCAGTCTGATTAAGGGTTGAAATATCGCGGAGAACACTCGCTGCAATAGTTGGAGCAGAGATGGTAGGTAATTGCTGGGGTCGTGGGCGCGCGCGCCATCATGATGATCGCGTTCGGGCCGCGATCGCCCCACCGAAGGCTCCTGTTGCTGAACTGGATTATGGCTGTCGCCATGAACTGAATTAGGCGGGGTAAGGCGCCGAATCAAACGAAGGAGAAAGTGAAGTACTGACTCCACGCTGACCGCGTGGCATACCTCTCCCTCCTCGATAGTGTCTCCTTCCTCGATATCCGCGTTGCGTACTACGTCCGCGTCCCACGGGCTCGTCCGTGTCGACGTTCGTCATCGTTGTTGATGAAATCGCACAGTAAGAATACCGAAGCACTGAAAATAATGCTTTGATGAGCGAAAACGTCCGAGGCCGGAACTGTGAACACGAACTGCGGCAAGAAAATGACTGAAATACGGGGGTGACAGGAAAAGGGTGATAGAATGAAGTGAGTGTAGAGAGAAAAGGAGACAAAAAGGAAAAAAGGGAAAGATGTAAAAGAGAAAGAGGCGAGAAAAAATGAGAAGAGAATGGAAAGGGAAGGAGAGAAAAAAAGAGAGAAGGGGAAGAAAGGGGATCGAATAGAAATAGAAAATAAGACACAAGGAAAGGAAAATGAGAGTAAATTAAAAGCTGATACGGAGACAAGGATAAAAACGGGTTTGAAAGGATCTAGTAATAGAGAAGGATATATGTAACATAAGTTTGAAATTTGGGAGATTTTGGATTATTTTGTATAGATCAGGGCAGTTTACGGAGGGAATAAAAATAATTTAGGTCAGAAAAGAAGCAAATAAAACAAACAAGCTGAAGTAAGGACCAACATGGAGTAAGTGTGATGGTAGAGTAGGATATAAGAAGAGGAAATAGTTCAGGGAAATGAAATAAAATAAGCGATACATAAAACCGGTTAAAAGGAGTGAATGCGTCGGAGTGACGCGGAAATCAGAATTTCGCATTTGTGACGTCACCGATCGATGTCCCCCACGTGACTATGCGCCATCGTGGTGGGATCCATCGGTCAAACGACACGAACTGCGAAGGTACTGTAGGGTTTTGAAAGAGGGTTTCCGAAGGAAACATTGATAGAAGAGACGGAATTGAAGGCAATTTACCAGTAGGGCCGCCTACCACCACAGGAAGCAGAGAAATCAACCGTACTAGACGGTTGTTGGTCCTGATAACTGGACTAAGATGATAATACGAGTTTTAACTCGTTTAACACCGATGAAAACAGAATTAAGTTCGGAATGAATCCAAACTATTTTGACTTTAATGACTGTAATAGAGAGGAATCCAGACAATAACACCGGTAAACACGAGTCAAAACTACGGAGCTACTACCAGAAATAACTACAGATACTACAGTTGAAGGGAAAAATAGGAACTTTCGAAGGAAAAGAGTTCTAAAAGAAGAGAAACTAAGAGAGAGAGGATTATATGAAAGAATTAGGGTCTACCAAAGCTCCTGAAAGGAAAATAAAAGAGTAAAATTGTTGATCTAGTGAACTAGAGGTGTTTAGAAAGAGAAAATGCTATCTAAAAGAGATTGACCTAAGAGAATTTACTAAGGAGGAGTGATATAATGCAGGATTAATAGAAAAGGAAAATTTTGGAATCACGGGGAGAGAAATAAAAAAAGGGAAACTAATCTAGAGTGGAATAGGATAACTAACTGCTACTAGGAGATGAATATTAGTGACTGACGTTCATCCGCCGTCCTCCAGGTTGACCTCGCGATCCATCTGGAGGCGTGTTGATACCGCAGGTAATAGCCTCAGACCGAGACCGTCATCGATGGAGGTTGCCATTGGACCAATCAGCAGATGAGACGACCTAAAATGAACTAATTGACCCGCACTTACCTGCATTAGTCAAGGGCTCCTGCCGTCCAATTTCGAGTTGGATTTTCATATTGTTTGTCTGGGACTGAATCTCCGCAAGAACTGTCTTCAGCCCTGGCGCTGGGACTCGGGACGTCTTGCGAATCGATTAGCCACCGCCGTGGAGTGTTCCATGAGAAGGTGGTGGCCATAAAGAATCGAAGAAGCGGACCAAGTTAAACCTGAAATATGAAAACTTACAAAAATGTGGTGCTCGGTCCACGCACCTCCCTGCAATATTCTATCCCCAAGGGGACTGTCGTCCACACCGGGGAGAACCAGAGGGTGGGGCGAGCTGACCAAACACCTACTAGAAAATTTCCTGAGGGCAAGAATTCTGTAATCTGTCCAAATGGTCAAAAAACTGGGTTAGCCTTTTAGAAAGGCGTAAAACGATTAAAACTAAGCGCTAAAGAGCGCGTAAAAACTAAACTAAATGCTAATGAGTGCTAAAAACGACTAAATGAAACTAAGCGCGCGTTGTTAAGTGGTCTAAGCACTGAGAAGCGCTCCGGAGTAAGGATGATGAGTCTTCACTTACCTGACTGCCCAAGCCTGGCCGCCGGTCCGAGTCTGTGCCGCTCCGTCCTTGCTGACTGTGCCCGTTTGAACAAACTAGTGATGGTATGACCTGAAATACAATGACCCACGAGGGCCGTGATAGTGGTGCGACTAAAAGAGAAAGGAACACTACGATATACATTACCGCTCATAACATAAGTCCTAAAACGCGACGGCGACGCGAAAGCGCGTCGGAAACGTCGTTTTGGCTCAGTGATTGATTTTGGAATCTGAAAACACCGTTCGATTCGTCTCGTCGCGCTGATTCCAAAAATGTATTCAGATTTGAGAAAAAATAAATTTTTGACCTAGTTATGACCTACTATCTCAGAAATAAGCCAAAATCATTCAATGTAGATATTTTCGGAATTTTAAAACGTGAATGCATTCGAACGGTCATGCTGATTTCAAAAATGTATGCATAGTCAAGATCAGACCAATTTTTGACCTACTTTCAGCCTTTGGAAATTCAATGAATTCAAACTTTTTTGAAAGCGGTTAATTCGAAAATTCAATAGCACCATTCAATTCGCAGCGTCATTCTGATTCAGAAATTGTGTAAAAATGCCGAATAAACTAAATACCAAGCCTTACTATCGTCTACTTACGACTGAACTTTCTGATGACCTCGCTAATTACCTTCTAAACTGGCGCTGCCAACAAAAGGTGCAATCTCAGGCAAACTCAAATGTCGACAGCAGGTTGAACCACCTGTATCTCGAGCAACTGGCGATAGCAGGTTCTTTCGGGAGAATAACATGGACCTGTTATCGACCTGCTATCGATCTGTCGATAGCAGGTTCACAGCAGGTTGACAAAGCAACACATCTTACCGCCGGTAACGATTGATCGCCCAAATCTCCGAATGCGCAACCAAATAGTTATGCAGTCGGTTGCGCAATTGAAGAAAGTGCTTTTGTTTTTTGCCTTTCGTGAAGCACACCTGTTTTTGTGCGATAACGCTCAAATCAGGCCTTGTATTGATTGGAATTATTACTCAAATAGTGTTCTAGAGATTTTTGTAGTATTCAACTATTTTACCGACTCTTAGGATTTCTATATGCGTATTTTTTGAACACCAAGTATAGTTGCAGTCTTGAAACATTCTTTTTTAAATATTCGATTTCGTCGTGATTCTTTACTGTTTTGCTTCTCGCTTTATTGGAGGTTTTGTATTTTTCGCCTCTCGTGTATTCTGTTCATCCGGGGAATCGAAAAATTCTTTGCTTTCGTTTAGGTCGAATGTCTGTTTTTTGAATACTTGTCTCAATTCAGCTTACATCATAAATACCCATCAAAAAAGTTGTTCATTTGTACAAGTATATTACTTGAAAACTATTTGGAATTTGAAATCGATTAATTGCTCCGATTTTTGTACAAATGTTCACACGTAAAACAATTGAATCGAGTATGTGATCTATTTTTGAACTTACTCGTTTATTTGAGAAGATCTAAGGAACTCACACCAGGTTTCCAAATCAATGGAAGACTTTATGAAGATCACATTCGAAAAATTCTCCTCATTTTTCAATAGATCTAGTTTTGATGATGTGATTAAATGATAGACATGGACAATCGTCGCCAGGTTTTGAATGAAGGAATAATTAAAATATCGCGTTTTTAGAACACCTCAGATGAATGAGTAATACGGATAGCAACTATAGAAAAATTTCTGATGATTAAGTTTTTTTTTCGATTATAACCACTTCAAAATTCACGAATGTACGAATAAATTCGAAGGAGGCATAATTGAAATTTTCAGATGAATGTAATACTCGAATACAGCGTTTTTAAAATCTCGGAATGAGTGAATAAACTCGAGCAAGGTCTCTCTTTTTTATGACTGAACGATTGTTTTAGAAAATCTGTCTTCTATTTTAGACAAATGCATAGTTGGAAAATATTTCCGAATATTCGAATGAAAATTAGCTTTTTCCGATGATCTTGAACACTTTCTGCACATTCTTTTTCAATATCCGAACATTTTAATGTAGTGATACAAAATTGGCCGACTACTCAGAAAATCGACTATTGAAGCTCTCCGAACAAACCGAATACTTCAGAACCCGATAGATTCAAATTTCTGAACTGATCGAAGGCTTGAAAAGGCAAATATCAAATTTCCCGAGCGAAGCCAACATTCGAAAAAATTAGAAATTGGAATTTCCGGTTGAATCGAATATTAGAAAACTCAACCTTTCTAACTATTTGAATTTATATCATTCAGGCGCCCTTGGTCTGGGTCAGAAGTGCGGCGGCACGCTGCTTAAAGGCACAGTCCAACCTCAGGGGTAGAATTTGATATTGTAGTCCGCCCACCGTGTATAGCAACCCTGGCAAGCGCAAGATCTGAATTCAATCAGATAAGTGAGAAAATCCAAGGATAAAGTCGGCCCCACTCCCAATACCCTAAAAGCATAATCAAGCGTTTCGCTCCGAGTAGGGGACCAAAATCATTGCAAACTGAAAAATTGACTTATGTGGCGAAGCTCATAGGCAAAATAGACTATAGCAGAGCTCTTGGTTCCCTTTTCGCGGCGGTGTAAGCAGTTATGTAGGCTTTTTAGTATTGAGGGCGGGGCCGACTTTTCACCTGAGGCCGGATTCATCATTGCGTTAACTCCGGGTTTAAGGATTTGGGTTGGGCTCAGCGCCAGGATTAGCGCGTTTCTGCACGCCCTGAACCCAACCCAAGTCGAAAAACCCACGGTTAACGCAATGATGAATCCGGTATCTGTAGTTTCTCCCTTATTTGATCGAGATCTCGCGCTTGGCAAGGTTGCTATTCACGGTGGACCGACCATAGTACGACATTTTACCCCTGAGATGGGACGATGCCTTTAGACATCATTCATAGATCTGGTGATTTTGGTTCTGCCGGGGAATTCATATGTAGTTGCTTCCTGTCCGTGCCTGCGGTGAGGACTATTAAGGATACCTTACGCACGGAGAGTAGATCAGCGGGCTTTCTCCCCTGAGTATCCTCTGTGAAAATTAAAATTCTAATCAGTCAGAGCACGTGCGGAGCGCGCCATGCTGCTGCCTCCTCCCCGGCCTCGGCTCTTTCGCTGTCTATAACCTCCGCTCCGCACCTGTCCGCGCCGAAACCACGAGAATTTACCTGGTTTACGGTCCAAATGTATATTTTCAGCGAATATGGTATGCCTTTCGTAGACGCAACACTTTCTATATCTAATAGCGCTATCCGAAATCCCTACTTTCGTATTTTACATCGTAGTGTCGGGAGAGGTTCAACGGACCGAAAATACTTGAGTACACAGTTCCCTTCTTTCAACCCATCGACTCTGTTCAAGATCCTAGAACATTTGAACTATGTGAGGGCTAATTCCTTGTACCAAATCGAGTTCGCGGAACTTTTTCTCAATTTAGCGAGTTTCGCATTTCTTGAAATTTTTAGAAGTTACGATTCCCATTATATCTCCATCATCCAACGTCTTCAAGCCAATCAACTTCAAATTTGATATCAATGCACAACGATTTATGGCACTGGCTACACCCAATCATTTTGCCAATTATCAACCATTTTTCAAAGATTAGATTTTAACACTTTTCAAGGGTTTCTGGAAAGAATTAACCACAATTAGGAAAATAGGTATAACCAGAGGAGACAATGTGAATAATACCAACACCCGCAAATTTGAGGTTTGGTGAGGGAAAATTCTCAGATAATGAAGCTACAATACCCACCCTAATTCTTGTAAAAAAGACGCGGAAGACGCGGAAGCGCGTCTTTTTCGTCTTTTCGTCATAACTTCGTTGCTAGCGGACTAAAGTGTATAGAAAGTTATATCAATCGACTCAAGACGTCGAGACGAACACAATGATCTAATCTTCAATGTTCGAGTGATAAATTTGTCATCCTTCATTCGCTGAAGTACCTAAGGCGAGGGCGAGTCTCCGCTAATTGCGCGGAGTTATTAACGAGCAGTGTACTGTATGGAGCCGTTTACGCACCAAAGCCAAGGCTGATATATATCGGAATCCTACAATAATTCAAATAGAACCATCTCTAAATCAAAACGATTCTATAGAAACTCCATTCAGAGTACTTCAAAGCAATGGAATACTCGCCCTAATTTTCTCAGAGAAGTCACGAAAGTCGTATCTTTTGCGACCTCTAATTGATTGCAGTTTTTGGAGAATCTGAATCCGTTTTAAATTCTGAAAAATCTGAATTCGATTCAAGTTTATTTCTGATATTGAAATCTAGAGCATTTTCCAAATACCGAAAATTTCAAAATTATTTCAATTTTTTAAAATTTCTAATTTATTGAAAAGCCATTTCTGATATTGAACACCCGAATTTTTTTTCAAGTTTTAGAAATTCGGAATTTATTTCAAATTCTGAATTTTCGAATTGTTGTTTCTGAGAATTTCTAGTTTATTCCAACTCTTGAATAATATGAATTTAGTTCAGATGATGAACAATCTGAATTTCACTCAAGTTGATTTCTGATTTTGGAATACCAAATTTTCATAAGTTATAAAAGAAATCCTAAGTTACTCCAAGTTTTAATTTTTTTATTTTAATTCAATCTTCGGAAAATCTAAACTTAGTTGAATTTTTGAAATTTTTTATCTGACTCGAAATTTTGAGTTTCACTCAAGTTTTGGACTCAATTAATATTTTGAAAGTTGAAACTTTGCTGAGAATTTCAAGTATTTACTTTTCTTATTAAAATCAGGCATTCTGACGCAACACAGAGCCCGATTGACATGAACTGCAGATAGGGAGTGTCTACAGATCCGATAAGGTCAATTAGAGGTTTCCTGAGGCCTATTTCACACCTAGAAAACCACCCCATCAAGTATTAATTTGAATGCAGGTCAGTGTAGGAGGAACGCCGGAGTGCCTCTTTCACTAGAGCTTGCATTTAGCTTCGTCCGAACTGCTCGTTCTATACTCCCCGAAGTGTTGGTTACTATCACAACAATACGCATTCTCCCCATGGAATTGCTTCTGACCAATGCTTCTCCCAGATGCACTGATTTGATAATTCATTAGAGTTTTCATGTTTCCATGTACTTATGAAACCTTTTCCTGATCAGCAATATGAATTTATATGTTCCTTTTTACAAAGGACAATCAAAATGCAGGGTGGGTGTATCTTTTCTATCTTTCTATCTCAATTTCATGAAAGCGGAGATTTATGATGTTGATGCTTTTTGTGAAGAAAATCAAGAAAACTCGAGTTCGAATTTGTTTCACTTTTTTAACAAAGCTAATTTATCTCAGTTTTACCGTGATTTCAATTTTCGGAAAATTTGAATATAATTCGAGTTACCTTATAATTTATTCCATTTTGAGGAAAATGTTAATTAATTCAAATTTGAGAATTATTAATTTGATTACAATTTTCGAATTTCAATGAAATTTCAAACCTAGTTCAAATTTTAATAATGGAGGCTTTGTCGATAAGCCTCAGTATTGGCCTTCTCTTTCCGAATAGAGGATTTTAACACAGTACAGAATTCGGCCCACCACGCCCAGCGTCAGATCCTCCTCAAATGCGGTGAATTGGTGGTCGCGCTACTCCTCAGCTGGGGCACCTCGCCACCCACAGCACCAATCGATCGCCACTGAGACCAACCAATGTCGAGGATCAAGTGATCACGTCCAATATGAATTCTTCATATTGGTTACACATAGAAAAGAGTTTGAACTCAGTATTAGAAGATTCTGAATTTTATTCTTTTTTTTTCTGATATTAAAAATCCTTTTTTCAATTTAAAATTGACTGAAGTGGTTTAATTTTTGTTTTTCTTTTGATTTTATTCTACTTTATAGAAATTTTTAATTTCTTTTATTTTAGAGAAAACTTAATTCAAATTTGGGAATTCTTAGTTTGATTACAATTTTCGAATTTCAATGAAATTTCAAAATTAATTCAAATTTTGATAATGGAGGCTTTGTCGATAAGCCTCAGTATTGGCTTCTCTTCCGGAATAGAGGATTGTAACACAGTACAGGAATTCGGCCCACCACGCCCAGCGTCAGATCCTCCTCAAATGTGGTGGGATTGGTGGCCGCGCTACTCCTCAGCTGGGGCACCTCGCCACCCTCAGCACCAATCGATCGCCACTGAGACCAACCAATGTCGAGGATCAAGTGATCACGTCCAATATGAATTCTTTATATTGGTTACACAAAGAAAAGAGTTTGAACTCCGTATTAGAAGAGTCTCAATTTTATTCATTTTTTTCTGATTTTAAAAATCCTTTTTTTCAATATAAAATTGACTGAAGTGGTTCAATTTTTTTTATCTTATTCTACTTTATGGAAATTTTTAATTTCTTTTATTTTAGAGAAAAACTTAATTCAAATTTGGGAATTCTTAGTTTGATTACAATTTTCGAATTTCAATGAAATTTCAAAATTAATTCAAATTTTGATAATGGAGGCTTTGTCGATAAGCCTCAGTATTGGCCTTCTCTTTCCGAATAGAGGATTGTAACACAGTACAGGAATTCGGCCCACCACGCCTAGCGTCAGATCCTCCTCAAATGTGGTGGAATTGGTGGCCGCGCTACTCCTCAGCTGGGGCACCTCGCCACCCACAGCACCAATCGATCGCCACTGAGACCAACCAATGTCGAGGATCAAGTGATCACGTCCAATATGAATTCTTTATATTGGTTACACAAAGAAAAGAGTTTGAACTCAGTATTAGAAGATTCTGAATTTTATTCATTTTTTTCTGATTTTAAAAATCCTTTTTTTCCAATTTCAAATTAACTGAAGTGGTTCAATTTTTTTTATCTTATTCTACTTTATGGAAATTTTTAATTTCTTTATTTTAGAGAAAAACTTAATTCAAATTTGGGAATTTAGTTTGATTACAATTTTCGAAATTCAATGAAATTTCAAAAATTAATTCAAATTTTGATAATGGAGGCTTTGTCGATAAGCCTCAGTATTGCCTTCTCTTTCCGAATAGAGGATTGTAATACAGTACAGTGAATTCGGCCCACCACGCCCAGCGTCAGATCCTCCTCAAATGTGGTGGAATTGGTGGCCGCGCTACTCCTCAGCTGGGCACTCGCCACCCACAGCACCAATCGATCGCCACTGAGACCAACCAATGTCGAGGATCAAGTGATCACGTCCAATATGAATTCTTTATATTGGTTACACAAAGAAAAGAGTTTGAACTCAGTATTAGAAGATTCTGAATTTTATTCATTTTTTTCTGATTTTAAAAATCCTTTTTTTCCAATTTCAAATTGACTGAAGTGGTTCAATTTTTTTTATCTTATTCTACTTTATGAAAATTTTTAATTTCTTTCATTTTAGAGAAAAACTTAATTCAAATTTGGGAATTCTTAGTTTGATTACAATTTTCGAATTCCAATGAAATTTCAAACCTAGTTCAAATTTTAATAATGGAGGCTTTGTCGATAAGCCTCAGTATTGGCCTTCTCTTTCCGAATAGAGGATTGTAATACAGTACAGAATCTGGTTACCACGCCTAGCGTCAGATCCTGGGCCCTCAAATGTGGTGGAATTGGTGGCCGCGCTACTCCTCAGCTGGGGCACCTCGCCACCCACAGCACCAATCGATCGCCACAGAAACAACCTATTGCGAGGATCAAGTGAGCACGCCTAGTTTATAACAACCCTTTATCTATGGTCCAATATGAAATCTTCATATTGGCTACACATAGAAATGAGTTAGAACCGAGTATTAGAAGATTCTTAATTTTATTTAATTTTTTTCTGATTTTAAAAAACCATTTTTTTAAATTTTAATTCTTCATTTATTTCTTCGAATTTTTCAACATTTTTTCCCGAAAACTCGACTTTCAGATAGGAATTCCGCGAGAATCAGCCGCTTTTTGATAAAAACTCTTCTTCAAAATTAAAAAAAATGAATGAAAATTTTGAAAATTATTCACGAAATCGCATAGAACTTCAGACGCGTCAGTTTCGTTTAACTCGGACCAAAAAAAACATTCTTCGTCATTTTTTTCGAATTCTACATTTTTTTGCTCCTGGGGCCGTATGCAAGAACGCGCCGGCTGGGGCAGGGGCAGTGCAGTCTAGGAGATTAGAGCGGCTGGGAGCAGTGAGAAAGACTGCTGGGGCATGACATACGTGTCTTGACTTGTGACCAACCACGATAGACGTGTCCTGTCTTGTGAGCAGCGGCGATTTTCAAAGGCGCCGACTGCACTGCCCTTACCCCATCCGGCGCGTTCTTGCATACGGCCCCCGAAAACTCCAACAGTCAGATGGGAATTCCACGAGAATCAGATGTTTCTCATGAAAAACCCTGAAAATGAGCTGTTGCAAGGGTTTTTTATTTTCTTGCTCCGGAAAAGTCATACATGAGTTCCCGTAAACTTAAAATTAAGAAAAAAAGTTGTAGTGGTCTCTTCATTTTTTTAAAGCAATTTCAAAAGTCTCTGTGGCGATCGATTGGTGCTGTGGGTGGCTAGGTATTTTTCTGTAAAATGAAATAAATTGAAAATTTTCATAAATTAGAATAAAATTAAAAAAAAACAATCAAATCACTTTAGTTTGAATTGAAATTGGAAAAAAAGGGATTTTTAAAATCAGAAAAAAAATGAATAAAATTCAGAATCTTCTAATACTGAGTTCAAACTCTTTTCTTTGTGTAACCAATATGAAGAATTCATATTGGACGTGATCACTTGATCCTCGACATTGGTTGGTCTCAGTAACGATCGATTGGTGCTGTGGGTGGCGAGGTGCCCCAGCTGAGGGGTAGCGCGGCCACCAATTCCACCACATTTGAGGGGCCCAGGATCTGACGCTAGGCGTGGTGGGCCGAATTCCTGTACTGTGTTACAATCCTCTATTCGGAAAGAGAAGGCCAATGCTGAGGCTTATCGACGAAGCCTCCATTATCAAAATTTGAATTAGTTTTGAAATTTCATTGAAATTCGAAAATTGTAATCAAATTAATAATTCTCAAATTTGAATTAAGTTTTTCTCTAGAATGAAAGAAATTAAAAATTTCCATAAAGTAGAATAAAATAAAAAAAAACAAAGATTAAACCACTTCATTCAATTTGAAATTGAAAAAAAAGGATTTTTAAAATCAGAAAAAAATGAATAAAATTCAGAATCTTCTAATACTGAGTTCAAACTCTTTTCTCTGTGTAACCAATATAAAGAATTCATATTGGACGTGAACACTTGATCCTCGACATTGGTTGGTCTCAGTGGCGATCGATTGGTGCTGTGGGTGGCGAGGTGCCTCAGCTGAGGAGTAGCGCGGCCACCAATTCCACCACATTTGAGGGGCCCAGGATCTGACGCTAGGCGTGGTGGCCGAATTCCTGTACTGTGTTACAATCCTCTATTCGGAAAGAGAAGGCCAATACTGAGGCTTATCGACGAAGCCTCCATTATCAAAATTTGAATTAGTTTTGAAATTTCATTGAAATTCGAAAATTGTAATCAAACTAATAATTCCGAAATTTGAATTAAGTTTTTCTCTAAAATAAAAGAAATTAAAAATTTCCATAAAGTAGAATAAAATCAAAAGAAAAACAAAAATTAAACCACTTCAGTCAATTTTAAATTGAAAAAAAGGATTTTTAAAATCAGAAAAAAATGAATAAAATTCAGAATCTTCTAATACTGAGTTCAAACTCTTTTCTTTGTGTAACCAATATAAAGAATTCATATTGGACGTGATCACTTGATCCTCGACATTGGTTGGTCTCAGTGGCGATCGATTGGTGCTGTGGGTGGCGAGGTGCCCCAGCTGAGGAGTAGCGCGGCCACCAATCTCACCACATTTGAGGAGGATCTGACGCTAGGCGTGGTGGGCCGAATTCCTGTACTGTATTACAATCCTCTATTCGGAAAGAGAAGGCCAATACTGAGGCTTACCGACAAAGCCTCCATTATCAAAATTTGAATTAATTTTGAAATTTCATTGAAATTCGAAAATTGTAATCAAACTAATAATTCCGAAATTTGAATTAAGTTTTTCTCTAAAATAAAAGAAATTAAAAATTTCCATAAAGTAGAATAAAATCAAAAGAAAAACAAAAATTAAACCACTTCAGTCAATTTTAAATTGAAAAAAAAAGGATTTTTAAAATCAGAAAAAAAAATGAATAAAATTCAGAATCTTATAATACTGAGTTCAAACTCTTTTCTTTGTGTAACCAATATAAACAATTCATATTGGACGTGATCACTTGATCCTCGACATTGGTAGGTCTCAGTGGCGATCGATTGGTGCTGTGGGTGGCGAGGTGCCCCAGCTGAGGGGTAGCGCGGCCACCAATTCCACCACATTTGAGGGGCCCAGGATCTGACGCTAGGCGTGGTGGGCCGAATTCCTGTACTGTGTTACAATCCTCTATTCGGAAAGAGAAGGCCAATACTGAGGCTTACCGACAAAGCCTCCATTATCAAAATTTGAATTAGTTTTGAAATTTCATTGAAATTCGAAAATTGTAATCAAACTAATAATTCCGAAATTTGAATTAAGTTTTTCTCTAAAATGAAAGAAATTAAAAATTTCCATAAAGTAGAATAGAATCAAAAAAAAGATTAAACCACTTCAGTCAATTTTAAATTGAAAAAAAAAGGATTTTTAAAATCAGAAAAAAAATGAATAAAATTCAGAATCTTCTAATACTGAGTTCAAACTCTTTTCTTTGTGTAGCCAATATAAACAATTCATATTGGACGTGATCACTTGATCCTCGACATTGGTAGGTCTCAGTGGCGATCGATTGGTGCTGTGGGTGGCGAGGTGCCCCAGCTGAGGGTAGCGCGCCACCAATTCCACCACATTTGAGGGGCCCAGGATCTGGACGCTAGGCGTGGTGGGCCGAATTCCTGTACTGTGTTACAATCCTCTATTCGGAAAGAGAAGGCCAATACTGAGGCTTACCGACAAAGCCTCCATTATCAAAATTTGAATTAGTTTTGAAATTTCATTGAAATTCGAAAATTGTAATCAAACTAATAATTCCGAAATTTGAATTAAGTTTTTCTCTAAAATAAAAGAAATTAAAAATTTCCATAAAGTAGAATAAAATCAAAAGAAAAACAAAAATTAAACCACTTCAGTCAATTTTAAATTGAAAAAAAGGATTTTTAAAATCAGAAAAAAAATGAATAAAATTCAGAATCTTCTAATACTGAGTTCAAACTCTTTTCTTTGTGTAACCAATATAAACAATTCATATTGGACGTGATCACTTGATCCTCGACATTGGTTGGTCTCAGTGGCGATCGATTGGTGCTGTGGGTGGGGAGGTGCCCCAGCTGAGGAGTAGCGCGGCCACCAATCCCACCACATTTGAGGAGGATCTGACGCTAGGCGTGGTGGGCCGAATTCCTGTACTGTATTACAATCCTCTATTCGGAAAGAGAAGGCCAATACTGAGGCTTACCGACAAAGCCTCCATTATCAAAATTTGAATTAGTTTTGAAATTTCATTGAAATTCGAAAATTGTAATCAAACTAATAATTCCGAAATTTGAATTAAGTTTTTCTCTAAAATAAAAGAAATTAAAAATTTCCATAAAGTAGAATAAAATCAAAAGAAAAACAAAAATTAAACCACTTCAGTCAATTTTAAATTGAAAAAAGGATTTTTAAAATCAGAAAAAAATGAATAAAATTCAGAATCTTCTAATACTGAGTTCAAACTCTTTTTCTTTGTGTAACCAATATAAACAATTCATATTGACGTGATCACTTGATCCTCGACATTGGTTGGTCTCAGTGGCGATCGATTGGTGCTGTGGGTGGGGAGGTGCCCCAGCTGAGGAGTAGCGCGGCCACCAATCCCACCACATTTGAGGAGGATCTGACGCTAGGCGTGGTGGGCCGAATTCCTGTACTGTATTACAATCCTCTATTCGGAAAGAGAAGGCCAATACTGAGGCTTACTGACAAAGCCTCCATTATCAAAATTTGAATTAGTTTTGAAATTTCATTGAAATTCGAAAATTGTAATCAAACTAATAATTCCGAAATTTGAATTAAGTTTTTCTCTAAAATAAAAGAAATTAAAAATTTCCATAAAGTAGAATAAAATCAAAAGAAAAACAAAAATTAAACCACTTCAGTCAATTTTAAATTGAAAAAAAGGATTTTTAAAATCAGAAAAAAAATGAATAAAATTCAGAATCTTCTAATACTGAGTTCAAACTCTTTTCTTTGTGTAACCAATATAAACAATTCATATTGGACGTGATCACTTGATCCTCGACATTGGTTGGTCTCAGTGGCGATCGATTGGTGCTGTGGGTGGCGAGGTGCCCCAGCTGAGGAGTAGCGCGGCCACCAATCCCACCACATTTGAGGAGGATCTGACGCTAGGCGTGGTGGGCCGAATTCCTGTACTGTATTACAATCCTCTATTCGGAAAGAGAAGGCCAATACTGAGGCTTACCGACAAAGCCTCCATTATCAAAATTTGAATTAATTTTGAAATTTCATTGAAATTCGAAAATTGTAATCAAACTAATAATTCCGAAATTTGAATTAAGTTTTTCTCTAAAATAAAAGAAATTAAAAATTTCCATAAAGTAGAATAAAATCAAAAGAAAACAAAAATTAAACCACTTCAGTCAATTTTAAATTGAAAAAAGGATTTTTAAAATCAGAAAAAATGAATAAAATTCAGAATCTTCTAATACTGAGTTCAAACTCTTTTCTTTGTGTAACCAATATAAACAATTCATATTGACGTGATCACTTGATCCTCGACATTGGTAGGTCTCAGTGGCGATCGATTGGTGCTGTGGGTGGCGAGGTGCCCCAGCTGAGGGGTAGCGCGGCCACCAATTCCACCACATTTGAGGGGCCCAGGATCTGACGCTAGGCGTGGTGGGCCGAATTCCTGTACTGTGTTACAATCCTCTATTCGGAAAGAGAAGGCCAATACTGAGGCTTACCGACAAAGCCTCCATTATCAAAATTTGAATTAGTTTTGAAATTTCATTGAAATTCGAAAATTGTAATCAAACTAATAATTCCGAAATTTGAATTAAGTTTTTCTCTAAAATAAAAGAAATTAAAAATTTCCATAAAGTAGAATAAAATCAAAAGAAAAACAAAAATTAAACCACTTCAGTCAATTTTAAATTGAAAAAAGGATTTTTAAAATCAGAAAAAAAATGAATAAAATTCAGAATCTTCTAATACTGAGTTCAAACTCTTTTCTTTGTGTAACCAATATAAACAATTCATATTGGACGTGATCACTTGATCCTCGACATTGGTTGGTCTCAGTGGCGATCGATTGGTGCTGTGGGTGGCGAGGTGCCCCAGCTGAGGAGTAGCGCGGCCACCAATCCCACCACATTTGAGGAGGATCTGACGCTAGGCGTGGTGGGCCGAATTCCTGTACTGTATTACAATCCTCTATTCGGAAAGAGAAGGCCAATACTGAGGCTTATCGACAAAGCCTCCATTATTAAAATTTGAACTAGGTTTGAAATTTCATTGAAATTCGAAAATTGTAATCAAACTAATAATTCCGAAATTTGAATTAAGTTTTTCTCTAAAATAAAAGAAATCAAAAATTTCCATAAAGTAGAATAAAATCAAAAGAAAAACAAAAATTAAACCACTTCAGTCAATTTTAAATTGAAAAAAAGGATTTTTAAAATCAGAAAAAAAAAATGAATAAAATTCAGAATCTTCTAATACTGAGTTCAAACTCTTTTCTTTGTGTAACCAATATAAAGAATTCATATTGGACGTGATCACTTGATCCTCGACATTGGTTGGTCTCAGTGGCGATCGATTGGTGCTGTGGGTGGCGAGGTGCCCCAGCTGAGGAGTAGCGCGGCCACCAATCCCACCACATTTGAGGAGGATCTGACGCTAGGCGTGGTGGGCCGAATTCCTGTACTGTATTACAATCCTCTATTCGGAAAGAGAAGGCCAATACTGAGGCTTATCGACAAAGCCTCCATTATTAAAATTTGAACTAGGTTTGAAATTTCATTGAAATTCGAAAATTGTAATCAAACTAATAATTCCGAAATTTGAATTAAGTTTTTCTCTAAAATAAAAGAAATTAAAAATTTCCATAAAGTAGAATAAAATCAAAAGAAAAACAAAAATTAAACCACTTCAGTCAATTTTAAATTGAAAAAAGGATTTTTAAAATCAGAAAAAAAATGAATAAAATTCAGAATCTTCTAATACTGAGTTCAAACTCTTTTCTATGTGTAACCAATATGAAGAATTCATATTGGACGTGATCATTTGATCCTCGACATTGGTTGGTCTCAGTGGCGATCGATTGGTGCTGTGGGTGGCGAGGTGCCCCAGCTGAGGAGTAGCGCGACCACCAATTCCACCACATTTGAGGAGGATCTGACGCTAGGCGTGGTGGGCCGAATTCCTGTACTGTGTTACAATCCTCTATTCGGAAAGAGAAGGCCAATACTGAGGCTTACCGACAAAGCCTCCATTATCAAAATTTGAATTAGTTTTGAAATTTCATTGAAATTCGAAAATTGTAATCAAACTAATAATTCCGAAATTTGAATTAAGTTTTTCTCTAAAATAAAAGAAATTAAAAATTTCCATAAAGTAGAATAAAATCAAAAGAAAAACAAAAATTAAACCACTTCAGTCAATTTTAAATTGAAAAAGGATTTTTAAAATCAGAAAAAATGAATAAAATTCAGAATCTTCTAATACTGAGTTCAAACTCTTTTCTTTGTGTAACCAATATAAACAATTCATATTGGACGTGATCACTTGATCCTCGACATTGGTTGGTCTCAGTGGCGATCGATTGGTGCTGTGGGTGGGGAGGTGCCCCAGCTGAGGAGTAGCGCGGCCACCAATCCCACCACATTTGAGGAGGATCTGACGCTAGGCGTGGTGGGCCGAATTCCTGTACTGTATTACAATCCTCTATTCGGAAAGAGAAGGCCAATACTGAGGCTTACCGACAAAGCCTCCATTATCAAAATTTGAATTAGTTTTGAAATTTCATTGAAATTCGAAAATTGTAATCAAACTAATAATTCCGAAATTTGAATTAAGTTTTTCTCTAAAATAAAAGAAATTAAAAATTTCCATAAAGTAGAATAAAATCAAAAGAAAAACAAATATTAAATCACTTCAGTCAATTTTAAATTGAAAAAGGATTTTTAAAATCAGAAAAAATGAATAAAATTCAGAATCTTCTAATACTGAGTTCAAACTCTTTTCTTTGTGTAACCAATATAAACAATTCATATTGGACGTGATCACTTGATCCTCGACATTGGTTGGTCTCAGTGGCGATCGATTGGTGCTGTGGGTGGCGAGGTGCCCCAGCTGAGGAGTAGCGCGGCCACCAATCCCACCACATTTGAGGAGGATCTGACGCTAGGCGTGGTGGGCCGAATTCCTGTACTGTATTACAATCCTCTATTCGGAAAGAGAAGGCCAATACTGAGGCTTACCGACAAAGCCTCCATTATCAAAATTTGAATTAATTTTGAAATTTCATTGAAATTCGAAAATTGTAATCAAACTAATAATTCTGAAATTTGAATTAAGTTTTTCTCTAAAATAAAAGAAATTAAAAATTTCCATAAAGTAGAATAAAATCAAAAGAAAACAAAAATTAAACCACTTCAGTCAATTTTAAATTGAAAAAGGATTTTTAAAATCAGAAAAAATGAATAAAATTCAGAATCTTCTAATACTGAGTTCAAACTCTTTTCTTTGTGTAACCAATATAAACAATTCATATTGGACGTGATCACTTGATCCTCGACATTGGTAGGTCTCAGTGGCGATCGATTGGTGCTGTGGGTGGCGAGGTGCCCCAGCTGAGGGGTAGCGCGGCCACCAATTCCACCACATTTGAGGGGCCCAGGATCTGACGCTAGGCGTGGTGGGCCGAATTCCTGTACTGTGTTACAGTCCTCTATTCGGAAAGAGAAGGCCAATACTGAGGCTTACCGACAAAGCCTCCATTATCAAAATTTGAATTAGTTTTGAAATTTCATTGAAATTCGAAAATTGTAATCAAACTAATAATTCCGAAATTTGAATTAAGTTTTTCTCTAAAATAAAAGAAATTAAAAATTTCCATAAAGTAGAATAAAATCAAAAGAAAAACAAAAATTAAACCACTTCAGTCAATTTTAAATTGAAAAAAAAGGATTTTTAAAATCAGAAAAAAAATGAATAAAATTCAGAATCTTCTAATACTGAGTTCAAACTCTTTTCTTTGTGTAACCAATATAAACAATTCATATTGGACGTGATCACTTGATCCTCGACATTGGTAGGTCTCAGTGGCGATCGATTGGTGCTGTGGGTGGCGAGGTGCCCCAGCTGAGGGGTAGCGCGGCCACCAATTCCACCACATTTGAGGGGCCCAGGATCTGACGCTAGGCGTGGTGGGCCGAATTCCTGTACTGTGTTACAGTCCTCTATTCGGAAAGAGAAGGCCAATACTGAGGCTTACCGACAAAGCCTCCATTATCAAAATTTGAATTAGTTTTGAAATTTCATTGAAATTCGAAAATTGTAATCAAACTAATAATTCCGAAATTTGAATTAGGTTTTTCTCTAAAATAAAAGAAATTAAAAATTTCCATAAAGTAGAATAAAATCAAAAGAAAAACAAAAATTAAACCACTTCAGTCAATTTTAAATTGAAAAAAGGATTTTTAAAATCAGAAAAAAAATGAATAAAATTCAGAATCTTCTAATACTGAGTTCAAACTCTTTTCTATGTGTAACCAATATGAAGAATTCATATTGGACGTGATCATTTGATCCTCGACATTGGTTGGTCTCAGTGGCGATCGATTGGTGCTGTGGGTGGCGAGGTGCCCCAGCTGAGGAGTAGCGCGACCACCAATTCCACCACATTTGAGGAGGATCTGACGCTAGGCGTGGTGGGCCGAATTCCTGTACTGTGTTACAATCCTCTATTCGGAAAGAGAAGGCCAATACTGAGGCTTACCGACAAAGCCTCCATTATCAAAATTTGAATTAGTTTTGAAATTTCATTGAAATTCGAAAATTGTAATCAAACTAATAATGCCGAAATTTGAATTAAGTTTTTCTCTGAAATAAAATAAATTAAAAATTTCCATAAAGTAGAAAAAAATCAAAAGAAAACAAAAATCAAACCACTTCAGCCAATTTTAAATTGAAAAAGGATTTTTAAAATCAGAAAAAATGAATAAAATTCAGAATCTTCTAATACTGAGTTCAAACTCTTTTCTTTGTGTAACCAATATAAACAATTCATATTGACGTGATCACTTGATCCTCGACATTGGTTGGTCTCAGTGGCGATCGATTGGTGCTGTGGGTGGGAGGTGCCCCAGCTGAGGAGTAGCGCGGCCACCAATCCCACCACATTTGAGGAGGATCTGACGCTAGGCGTGGTGGGCCGAATTCCTGTACTGTATTACAATCCTCTATTCGGAAAGAGAAGGCCAATACTGAGGCTTACCGACAAAGCCTCCATTATCAAAATTTGAATTAGTTTTGAAAT
Organism: Aplectana chamaeleonis; assembly: GCA_029168955.1. NCBI lineage: Eukaryota > Metazoa > Nematoda > Chromadorea > Rhabditida > Cosmocercidae > Aplectana > Aplectana chamaeleonis. The sequence continues at coordinate 75,705 of JAPDOI010000536.1, read as the reverse complement.
TTCATTGAAATTCGAAAATTGTAATCAAACTAATAATTCCGAAATTTGAATTAAGTTTTTCTAAAATAAAAGAAATTAAAAATTTCCATAAAGTAGAATAAAATCAAAGAAAAACAAAAATTAAACCACTTCAGTCAATTTTAAATTGAAAAAGGATTTTTAAAATCAGAAAAAATGAATAAAATTCAGAATCTTCTAATACTGAGTTCAAACTCTTTTCTTTGTGTAACCAATATAAACAATTCATATTGACGTGATCACTTGATCCTCGACATTGGCTGGTCTCAGTGGCGATCGATTGGTGCTGTGGGGTGGCGAGGTGCCCCAGCTGAGGAGTAGCGCGGCCACCAATCCCACCACATTTGAGGAGGATCTGACGCTAGGCGTGGTGGGCCGAATTCCTGTACTGTATTACAATCCTCTATTCGGAAAGAGAAGGCCAATACTGAGGCTTACCGACAAAGCCTCCATTATCAAAATTTGAATTAATTTTGAAATTTCATTGAAATTCGAAAATTGTAATCAAACTAATAATTCCGAAATTTGAATTAAGTTTTTCTTCTAAAATAAAAGAAATTAAAAATTTCATAAAGTAGAATAAAATCAAAAGAAAAACAAAAATTAAACCACTTCAGTCAATTTTAAATTGAAAAAGGATTTTTAAAATCAGAAAAAATGAATAAAATTCAGAATCTTCTAATACTGAGTTCAAACTCTTTTTCTTTGTGTAACCAATATAAACAATTCATATTGGACGTGATCACTTGATCCTCGACATTGGTAGGTCTCAGTGGCGATCGATTGGTGCTGTGGGTGGCGAGGTGCCCCAGCTGAGGGGTAGCGCGGCCACCAATTCCACCACATTTGAGGGGCCCAGGATCTGACGCTAGGCGTGGTGGGCCGAATTCCTGTACTGTGTTACAGTCCTCTATTCGGAAAGAGAAGGCCAATACTGAGGCTTACCGACAAAGCCTCCATTATCAAAATTTGAATTAGTTTTGAAATTTCATTGAAATTCGAAAATTGTAATCAAACTAATAATTCCGAAATTTGAATTAAGTTTTTCTCTAAAATAAAAGAAATTAAAAATTTCCATAAAGTAGAATAAATCAAAAGAAAAACAAAAATTAAACCACTTCAGTCAATTTTAAATTGAAAAGGATTTTTAAAATCAGAAAAAATGAATAAAATTCAGAATCTTCTAATACTGAGTTCAAACTCTTTCTTTGTGTAACCAATATAAACAATTCATATTGACGTGATCACTTGATCCTCGACATTGGTTGGTCTCAGTGGCGATCGATTGGTGCTGTGGGTGGGAGGTGCCCCAGCTGAGGAGTAGCGCGGCCACCAATCCCACCACATTTGAGGAGGATCTGACGCTAGGCGTGGTGGGCCGAATTCCTGTACTGTATTACAATCCTCTATTCGGAAAGAGAAGGCCAATACTGAGGCTTACCGACAAAGCCTCCATTATCAAAATTTGAATTAGTTTTGAAATTTCATTGAAATTCGAAAATTGTAATCAAACTAATAATTCCGAAATTTGAATTAAGTTTTTCTCTAAAATAAAAGAAATTAAAAATTTCCATAAAGTAGAATAAAATCAAAAGAAAAACAAAAATTAAACCACTTCAGTCAATTTTAAATTGAAAAAGGATTTTTAAAATCAGAAAAAAATGAATAAAATTCAGAATCTTCTAATACTGAGTTCAAACTCTTTTCTTTGTGTAACCAATATAAAGAATTCATATTGGACGTGATCACTTGATCCTCGACATTGGTTGGTCTCAGTGGCGATCGATTGGTGCTGTGGGTGGCGAGGTGCCCCAGCTGAGGAGTAGCGCGGCCACCAATCCCACCACATTTGAGGAGGATCTGACGCTAGGCGTGGTGGGCCGAATTCCTGTACTGTATTACAATCCTCTATTCGGAAAGAGAAGGCCAATACTGAGGCTTATCGACAAAGCCTCCATTATTAAAATTTGAACTAGGTTTGAAATTTCATTGAAATTCGAAAATTGTAATCAAACTAATAATTCCGAAATTTGAATTAAGTTTTTCTCTAAAATAAAAGAAATTAAAAATTTCCATAAAGTAGAATAAAATCAAAAGAAAAACAAAAAATTAAACCACTTAAGTCAATTTTAAATTGAAAAAAAGGATTTTTAAAATCAGAAAAAAAATGAATAAAATTCAGAATCTTCTAATACTAAGTTCAAACTCTTTTCTTTGTGTAACCAATATAAACAATTCATATTGGACGTGATCACTTGATCCTCGACATTGGTTGGTCTCAGTGGCGATCGATTGGTGCTGTGGGTGGCGAGGTGCCCCAGCTGGGGAGTAGCGCGCCCACCAATCCCACCCCATTTGAGGAGGATCTGACGCTAGGCGTGGTGGGCCGAATTCCTGTACTGTATTACAATCCTCTATTCGGAAAGAGAAGGCCAATACTGAGGCTTATCGACAAAGCCTCCATTATTAAAATTTGAACTAGGTTTGAAATTTCATTGAAATTGAAAATTGTAATCAAACTAATAATTCCGAAATTTGAATTAAGTTTTTCTCTAAAATAAAAGAAATTAAAAATTTCCATAAAGTAGAATAAAATCAAAAGAAAAACAAAAATTAAACCACTTCAGTCAATTTTAAATTGAAAAAAAAGGATTTTTAAAATCAGAAAAAATGAATAAAATTCAGAATCTTCTAATACTGAGTTCAAACTCTTTCTTTTTGTGTAACCAATATAAAGAATTCATATTGACGTGATCACTTGATCCTCGACATTGGTTGGTCTCAGTGGCGATCGATTGGTGCTGTGGGTGGCGAGGTGCCCCAGCTGAGGAGTAGCGCGGCCACCAATCCCACCACATTTGAGGAGGATCTGACGCTAGGCGTGGTGGGCCGAATTCCTGTACTGTATTACAATCCTCTATTCGAAAGAGAAGGCCAATACTGAGGCTTATCGACAAAGCCTCCATTATTAAAATTTGAACTAGGTTTGAAATTTCATTGAAATTCGAAAATTGTAATCAAACTAATAATTCCGAAATTTGAATTAAGTTTTTCTCTAAAATAAAAGAAATTAAAAATTTCCATAAAGTAGAATAAAATCAAAAGAAAAACAAAAATTAAAACCACTTCAGTCAATTTTAAATTGAAAAAGGATTTTTAAAATCAGAAAAAAATGAATAAAATTCAGAATCTTCTAATACTGAGTTCAAACTCTTTTCTATGTGTAACCAATATGAAGAATTCATATTGGACGTGATCACTTGATCCTCGACATTGGTTGGTCTCAGTGGCGATCGATTGGTGCTGTGGGTGGCGAGGTGCCCCAGCTGAGGAGTAGCGCGGCCACCAATTCCACCACATTTGAGGAGGATCTGACGCTAGGCGTGGTGGGCCGAATTCCTGTACTGTGTTACAATCCTCTATTCGGAAAGAGAAGGCCAATACTGAGGCTTATCGACAAAGCCTCCATTATTAAAATTTGAACTAGGTTTGAAATTTCATTGAAATTCGAAAATTGTAATCAAATTAATAATTCTCAAATTTGAATTAATTAACATTTTCCTCAAAATGAAATAAATATAAGGTAACTCGAATTATATTCAAATTTTCCGAAAATTGAAATCACGGTAAAACTGAGATAAATTAGCTTTGTTAAAAAAGTGAAACAAATTCGAACTCGAGTTTTCTTGATTTTCTTCACAAAAAGCATCAACATCATAAATCTCCGCTTTCATGAAATTGAGATAGAAAGATAGAAAAGATACACCCACCCTGCATTTTGATTGTCCTTTGTAAAAAGGAACATATAAATTTATATTGCTGATCAGGAAAAGGTTTCATAAGTACATGGAAACATGAAAACTCTAATGAATTATCAAATCAGTGCATCTGGGAGAAGCATTGGTCAGAAGCAATTCCATGGGGAGAATGCGTATTGTTGTGATAGTAACCAACACTTCGGGGAGTATAGAACGAGCAGTTCGGACGAAGCTAAATGCAAGCTCTAGTGAAAGAGGCACTCCGGCGTTCCTCCTACACTGACCTGCATTCAAATTAATACTTGATGGGGTGGTTTTCTAGGTGTGAAATAGGCCTCAGGAAACCTTTAATTGACCTTATCGGATCTGTAGACACTCCCTATCTGCAGTTCATGTCAATCGGGCTCTGTGTTGCGTCAGAATGCATGATTTTGATAAGAAAAGTAAATACTTGAAATTCTCAGCAAAGTTTCAACTTTCAAAATATTAATTGAGTCCAAAACTTCAGTGAAACTCAAAAATTCGAGTCAGATAAAAAATTTCAAAAATTCAACTAAGCTTAGATTTTCCGAAGATTGAATTAAAATAAAAAAATTAAAACTTGGAGTAACTTAGGATTTCTTTTATAACTTATGAAAATTTGGTATTCCAAAATCGGAAATCAACTTGAGTGAAATTCAGATTGTTCATCATCTGAACTAAATTCATATTATTCAAGAGTTGGAATAAACTAGAAATTCTCAGAAACAACAATTCGAAAATTCAGAATTTGAAATAAATTCCGAATTTCTAAAACTTGAAAAAAAAATTCGGGTGTTCAATATCAGAAATGGCTTTTCAATAAATTAGAAATTTTAAAAAATTGAAATAATTTTGAAATTTTCGGTATTTGGAAAATGCTCTAGATTTCAATATCAGAAATAAACTTGAATCGAATTCAGATTTTTCAGAATTCAAAACGGATTCAGATTCTCCAAAAACTGCAATCAATTAGAAGTCGCAAAAGATACGACTTTCGTGACTTCTCTGAGAAAATTAGGGCGAGTGTTCCATTGCTTTGAAGTACTCTGAATGGAGTTTCTATGGAATCGTTTTGAGTTAGAGATGGTTCTATTTGAATTATTGTAAGATTCCGATATATATCAGGCTTGGCTTTGGTGCGTAAACGGCTCCATACAGTACACTGCTCGTTAATAACTCCGCGCAATTAGCGGAGACTCGCCCGTTTATGGCTCGCCTTAGGTACTTCAGCGAATGAAGGATGACAAATTTATCACTCGAACATTGAAAATTAGATCATTGTGTTCGTCTCGACGTCTTGAGTCGATTGATATAACTTTCTATACACTTTAGTCCGCTAGCAACGAAGTTATGACGAAAAGACGAAGAAGACGCGCTTCCGCGTCTTCCGCGTCTTTTTTACAAGAATTAGGGTGGGTATTGTATGCCAGGAGTTCCCGTTTCGAAGAAGTCCCGGAAACTGCGATTTTCGCCCATTGGAGAAGTTTTACTAACCCGTTCTGGCACCATAATCCTGCCCTCACATATTCAAAAGTTCTATATATAGATACTTTGCCTAATTCTCTTGGTTTTTGTATCGTTGCTGCATATTTCTTGCCTAGAGTTTGAAAAAACCCGTTAAAGTCGAATTAGTTCAAAAGAGAATCAATTACTATTTTTTTCTTCTGCCGGCCACTGGAAGCTGCGAAATAGCTCAAATATTGGGTCGGCCAGAGTTACATCTCGATAATAATTACGGCAGAAAAAACCGAAATGCCCATGTTTAAAGGCAGTGTTCACGGTGAAAAAAGTTTTCGAAATTCCACTAGGAGTGGGTAGTGGAGGCACACTCTTTAACGTTAACGTCGAAAGAACGCATGAAAACGAGCCAGGTAGAGCCCCAAAAGAGCCCGAAGTTGCAACTTTGAGCGCATTGAAAACCGCAAAAGCGCATCACACGCCCACCGACGTGAACAAATGAATGCTCGAGATCCTGAGATGAGCGACAATTTTTAATCATTAGCCCCGTTCTTCCCTTCATTCTCAGCTTCTCTCTTTACTCAGGTCAGCTCGCATAGATCGGCTGCAAAAGACGGAAGTTACAAGCCTCGGACAACTCGTCCACCATGTTTCCATAGCTCAATCTTTGAGGGACCATACCTGCGTTCACAGAAGGTCTTGTGGGATTTCAGAGACACCATTGGAATCAGCATGGGGCCGTTTTCAAGATAGGCGGAAAAACAGAAAAACTATTTTCATCGTGAACACTGCCTTTAAGGGCAGTTGAGTATGGGGACAGCTTCAATTACAGCTAGGTAAAGTAATAATACAGCAATAGTTTCTGAATCCTGCGATGGTTCAGCTCGTTTAACTGCTCAGAATTTCGAAGGTGGCCACACTCATTAAAAGTTCGGCGATAGGATGTCTACAGCAAAATCCATGAATCCGGCGGTGGCAGGTCGACAGCTGAACGTTTCGAGGCTTCAGTTAAGTCATGCCGCCGTCTCGAAATCCGGCGCTAGGAGGTCCACATCTGGACCTTTCGGCGTGATACAAGGTTCTCTCGCGCCGAAATCACGCTTTTTTTCGTGTCCTCAGCTGATGTGCTCTGTGATGACACCTGAGAAACCTGCTGTCGACATTTGAGTTTGCCTGAGATGTTGGGCAACTCTGCTGGAGACACCCGTAACATTCCGCACCTTTACCTTTACTCATTATTAACATATGCATTTGGCACATTTTCGAATCCATTTCTAAACTTTTCGAAGCCTGTTTTTGTCTTCTGCTTCTAATGATGACTCCGATGCCAGCGGACTTAAGCGTATAAAAAGTTACATCAAACCACTAAAGTCATCGAAATGAACGCATTGTTCAAGTGAAACTTCCGTCATTTTTCAGTTGCTGAAGTACCGAAGGCGAGCCATACATGGGCGAGTTCCCGCTAATTGTGCAGTCATCAACTACTAGTGTACTGTGAGGCGCTGCCCACGCACGCGACATGAAAACGATTTTGACCCGAGCATTTCAAAATTCTGATTTAAAATTGTATTTTAGCTTCTAGTTTATTTTAGGTTTTGGAAATGCTCTGATTTCAACTCGTATTTATTTTTGAGACCAAGAATTCCGATTTTTTCCAAATTTCAAGATTTCCAACTTATTTCAAAAATCAAAAATTTTCAGGTTATTTCAATTTTTGAAAAAGTTTTGATCTAAAATCGTATCAACTTTTGAAAATACAAATTCCGAATTCTATCAAATTTGAAGATTTCCAGTTCCTTTGATTTTTTCAAAACTTCCAGTTTGTGTTGATTTTTGGAAAACTCTGATTTTAACTCGTATTTATTTTTGAAATTGCAAAATCTGACTTTTTTGTGAAGTTTTAAAATTTCCAATTAGTTTCAAGACTCGAAATTTTTCAGTTTATTCCAATTGTTGAAAAAGTTTTGAGTTAAACTCGTATTTACTTCTGAAATTAGGAATATCAACTCGGACTTAGTTTTGAAATTCAGAACTCCGATTTTTTTTCAAGTTTCAAAATTTCCAACTTTTTTCAGAATTCAAGAATTTTCAGATAACTTCAATTTTGAAAACTTCCAATTCATTTAATACTTCGAGAAATCCGAATGCTTCAAATTTAAGAAAAAAGAGAGTATATAGAAATTTTGGGAATTCTTGTTTTGATTCAAATTCTTTCAACAGTTAAACTTTATTCAATTTTTTAAGAATTGATGCTCAGCCGAGAAATCTCCGTTTTCACATACCCCTTCAAAATCAGACTCTTTTGATGCAATATTGAGATTTGGGCTGAAGGTCTTTGTCAGATCACGGGCCCTCACATGCAGGTGCACTTGCTGGCCGCAAACTCCTCAGCTGGGCCACCTGCCACACACACACACACACACACACACACACACACACACACACACACACACACACACACACACACACACACACACACACACACACACACACACACACACACACACACACACACACACACACACACACACACACACACACACACACACACACACACACACACACACACACACACACACACACACACACACACACACACACACACACACACACACACACACACACACACACACACACACATACACACACACACACACACACACACATACACACACATACACACACATACACACACATACACACATACACACATACACACACACACATACACACACATACACACACATACACACACATACACACACATACACACACACACACACACACACGCACACACACATACACACACATACACATAGACACACATAAACACACACACATACACACACATAGACACATACACATACACATACACACATAGACACACACACACCAACACACACAAACACACACGCACACACACATACACACATACACATACACACACATACACACACACACACATACACACACATACACACACACACACACACACACACACACACACACAGCACCGATCAATTTAGATAGAGTGCCAACATTCAATTCTTTTAATAAACTCTCTCATCGATTCCAAATGCATCTAGCATTGAAGATGTTTCGCAAGACTTCAGAACTTCAGGTGTTTGTACGAGTGGTTGTCTACAGATTTGGAACCTTCGCAGAGCTCGCCCTGTGTGACCCGGCACCCCTCATATGCCGGTTGATTTACCAACGCGGGCTGGCCTTCTCTGCCGCCGCTGACCAGCACGCAATCGACAGGATTGTCGACACGAGACTAAAATATAGAAGAATCTTCATTTAATATACGTTCCCATCCACTCTGTGGTCAAAAAATAGTCGAATGCAAAAAACTGTAAACCTTCTAGGATTAAAAAATTAATTTTACAGATTTTCTGTTTTTTATCGAGAATTTATTCCTTATTTAATATTTTCAATATTTTGTTTTTTTTTCTCTAGATTTCGCAAACATTTGACTTTTTTTGATTTTTTAATGAGGTATATTTATATTAATTTTTTAATCTTATCTTTTCAATTATTGTGCATTAATTATTTATTTTATTCTTCTCATTTATTAAATGCTATTTTCTTGCATACTTGCTTATCATTTTATTGAACTCTTTTATCGAACCCAAATGCATCTAGAATTGCCTAAGTTCCAAGATTCTACAAATCCGTTCAAGGGTTCGAACGAGGGTTTGTCTACAGATTTGGAACTTTGCCAGAGCTCGCTCTGTGTGGCACGACAACAATCACATACCGGCTGATTTGCCAAAGCGAGCTGATCCTTGCACACCGTCCGTTGTCGATATACCCTCAACCTGTCGTCTCGCCTGTCGTCTAGGGAGCCATTGGGCCTCTAGTGCGCCTGTACTGTGTACCTTGTGGTCTCTGGGAGCCACTGGACATTCTTCAAAGCCAACGCATTTCTTAGGAAAGGTCGAATACGTTTAAAACAATGAAGTTTTGAGCCAGCGCTGATTTCGAAGAGAAATGTAAATACGGAGATTTCTCGGCAGAGCCTCAAATCTTAAAAAAATTGAACTGAGTTCAAGAATTGAAAAATCTGAATCAAAACAAGAAATTCCGAAGTTTCTATAAAACTCTATTTTTCCAAAACTTGAATTGAATTCAGATTTTTCAAACAATTAATTAATGTAGAAATTTCGGAAAATTGAAAGAAACTGGAAATTTTTTGGTATTTGGAAAAGAAAAACAGAGAATCCTAATTTCAGAAGTGAATACGATTTTAAATCAAAACTTTTTAAAAATTGGAATGAACTGAAAATTTTTGAAGTTTGAAATAAATTAGAAATTTCGAAATTTGGAAAAATGGAATTCCAAATTTCAAAAATAAATCCGAGTTGAAATCACATTTTTTCAAAAATTAAAATAAATGGGAAGTCATTAAAAAATCGAAATAAACTGGAAATCTTTGAGGTCTGAAAAAATTGGAATTTCCAATTTCAGAAGTAATTACGACTTTAAATCAGAGTTTTTCTGAAAAATTGAATTATTTTGAAATTTTTAGGGGTCACTGGCGTATGTGTGATGTGCGTGTAAGAATGGGTCAACATGAAGGTCTGACGGTTTTCTGCATTCGTTTATATTTTGACCGCTGAGTGGGTGGGAACGTATATTTAGTGGAGAATTTTTAATACTTACGTCTCGTGTGGACCATCCAGTCAATATTGTGATGGTCAGTGGCGGCGGAGAAGGCCAGCCCGCGTTGGTAAATCAACCGGCATGTGAGGGGTGCAAGGGTCACGCACAGGGCCAGCGTTGGCAAGGTCCCAAACCCGTATACCACCACTCGTAAACTCCTAGAACTTCCAAAGTCTTGGAACTTCTGCAATTAATAATAATAATAATTCATTACGCTGTATAAGACAGACGTTCGAGAATAATAACAATATAAACTAAAGGCTGCGAAATCACACTCGAATTACACAGTAGAAAAGAAACTATTAATATCAATAAAGGCAGCCTGGAATACATATGCCTAATACGCGAGGATGACTTTAGAGGCCATTCGTTTGAATGACTGAAATCGCGAGGGCAGGGGATCGATGGTACTCTTTAACGAAACATAAGCAGCGCCAGCACGAACCGTAAATGTGTGGGTACGGATTCCAGTTTTAGCAGCAGGGTATGAGATTTTTATACTACCTCCTCTAGTTCTAGATGCACTGAGTTTGTAGAAATGCGAAGAATCTACCTTGACAACACGAGAAATTATTTTAAACACCATACATACGTCCCTCAGATTTCTCCTAGACTCCAGTGAATGCAACCCGAGAAATTTGTTTCGGATACGCGACTTAGAAATACGGTCGTAGAGGAATTCTCCGTATCTGATTATCAATTTTCGTGTATAATTTTTTTGAATTTTTTCGAGGGATACAATGTCTTTCTTTTTGTGCTGAAAAAACTATAGGCCCACATTCTAAGATAGGCCTGACATACGTTTTGTATGCTTTTACGAGAATATTGATGTTTTTGTTGCTAGTCCCTTGAAAATTTGATAGGTCCGACCATACGCCTTCCTGCAAATATTTCTGTAATGTTCTGAGAAGTCTAACTTGCTATTATAAGAAAATCCTAGATCAAAAACTCTGTCCACCAGAGGAATTACCTTATCTTGCAAGACGAAAATCATGCGACTATCTGCCGACCCGATTCGCATGTGCTTGGTTTTCTCAGGTGCAAGTGGTAATGCCCAGTCCTTACTCCAAGATTCCACAACATTGATAGCGGATTGTAAGTCACATGATGAGGAGTCATCCGGATTTACATAGATTTTGAAATCGGCAGCATATTGCATACATTTCACCCCAGTCTCTCGTACTGTATGGGCTAACTCCGACGTGAAGATTGCAAAAAGCACAGGGGACAAGACGCCTCCTTGGGGAACACCGCTAGTGGCACAGTAAATTTCGGATAATGACGAATTTATTCTCACCTGAAACGTGCGATCTCTAATGAAACGCTCAATCCATGTAGTTACTTTTGGGTGAAAACCGAACTTCTCCATTTTGAAAATCAATTTAGAATGGCAAACACGATCGAATGCTTTCGAGAAATCGAAGTAAATCACATCACAACTCATCTTTCGGTCATGAAGATTGGACCAATCATTTATACACTCCAATAAATTTGTCTCAACTGACTTACCCTCCACAAAACCATGTTGACTTGATGGAATTATATCGTTACGCGTTATGTGGTCAACTATATGGTCTTTGAGAATTTTTTCAAAAATCCGGCAAAATAACGAAATTATGCTTACTGGCCTATAGTTAGAAGGGTCACTGGCGGGCTCCTTTTTTAGAAGAGGTGTAACATATGAATGTTTCCATCGCATAGGGACTTCAGTTAGCATGAGAGATTGATTGAATATGTACGCAAGAGGCTTGGAAATTACATGAGATACTTCCTTCACAAAACGCAAAGGGATGTGATCCGGAGTAATCGAGTACGAATCTGGCCATTTGCTAATCAGTTCAAAAATTTTAAAATCATCAAACCATGGGAACGATTCCATTTCACTAACAACAGGAGAATTGTCAGAAGGGCAGACATTATCCTCAGTGAAAACCTTGCAAAATTCTTTGGCAAGCATATTGGCTTTGTCAGTATCAGAAATAGCCCTGACAGAATCCTTGATTAGAACAGAAGTTTTGTTTCTGGTATTTAGTTTCGCCCTCATATACCTGTAGGAAGATTGTTTTTGGCCGGAATCGATAATTCGCTTCTCTATATTTTGATTATATTTCTCCAATTGCTTGGAAAAACTTCGAGCAAAATCATGATACCTCTCCCAGTCAGAAGTATTTTGAGATTGGTAGGCTACAGAAAAAAGACAGTCTCTATGATTGGACATGTTTCTCAAATACGTGGGTAAAAATGATCGAGAAGCGAAAACGCGATTCCAAGGCACAAAGATTTCAATAGCATGGTGGAGTATACTAAGAAACATCTCATACTTTTCATCTACCGTGCCATTCGATTCTAGTGAGGCCAACCAATTCACATCCGCAAGATAACTGCAGATCAAGGAGTAGTCACATTTCGAAAATTGTTGACGATAGGTCACGTTTGGGGCAGAGATGTCAGCACGAACAATGAATGATACGCTTGAATGATCGCTGGTACCAATCGGAGGTTTTGGCACAACATTATCAACTAGATTCTTGTCATTTGTGAAAAGTAAGTCAAGGATATGTTCACCACGAGTAGGATGATCAATATACTGATTGAAATCATGGGTCACCAAAAAATCAATGAAGATGGTATGACTGTTGTAGTCGGAGGTAGGACACGAGAGGTCTTTCCAGCAAATTTCCGGGAAGTTGAAGTCCCCAATGAGAACAGAAGCCCATCAGTTGCGATTAAATCACTTATTGTGTTAACAAGTTGATCCGTATTTGCCTGAGAGCAGGAAGGAGCACGATAGACCACCACAAAGCGAATAGGATTAGGACAACAGAAAACATCAATAGCCAGAATTTCATAGCTTTTAGGAACCGACTCAGCAAAAACAGTAACATGCTGTCGCGACTTTTTTAGTTATACCATCACCCCTCCCCCCGGTCTACCAGGCCTATCGCAACGACTAGCCTCAAACTCGTTTGCAACTTTACAAAAAAAGAGATGACAAAGTATGAATAGTTTTGAGCCATGTCTCGGTAAATACATAAATGTCGTAAGAATTCTCCAAAATTAAGTCAATTTCTCTAGCGTTTTTAACGATTGATCTTGCATTAGAATAAAAACAATTAATCGAAAAGAACCGAGGAAAATCATTCAGTTTAAATGCGTACTCACCGAGGCTTTGGTTATGCCAGAAGCATTTTCTATTTGAGAAGTTGGGTCACCCACATGGTGGGTTCCGGCTACCTGCTCACAGACTATGCCTCCGTCATTTCGACTCAATCTGCTCTCCTTCCTTGCATTTAATTCAGTTCGAGTAAGCGATGCCGTTAAAAAGACACCCTTGAGCGAAAATAAACGCAAATTAGGAAACCGAGCAATAGCCAACTTCTGATGGAATGTTGTTGGCAGAACTACCTTGAGGAGCCTATTTCTACCAGGAAACTTTTTACCTAACCTATACACAGACAAAGGGGATGCCTCTATGCCGAGAAAAGACAACAAATTCGAAACCCAGTAATAATCATTCTGAATACGGTGTTGAATATTAGGAGAATTGGACTCAGATATGCCAGATAATACAATAGAGCGCTTGCGTTCGCACTCGTGAAAATTATCATCAACGAAACACGGATCACGAACTAACGTCACAGATACATCAGAGTTACGAGAAGTCTCAAGTTCAACTATTCTACCCTGCATAGTCTTAATCTGATTTCTCAACGAGGAATTTTCCTTAGCAAACTCAAAAGTCTTAGCATGCAAACAGGAATTCTCATTCAAAGAGGAACTTAGCTGCGCAGTCAGAAGAATGAGAATAGTCTTGACGCAATTGGGTACTTCCTGAGAGCCTTCCATGTCCTTGGGCGCAGCAGACAGATCATGATCACTCAGAAATGGACGCGAGGCAGGCTGATCATCATCATCTCTCCCATCGATTTTTTCCATAGAATCGAACAACGGCACAGCATCCTGGGGGCTCTCCATGGAATCCTTCAAATAGAACGGGGAAGACAGCGGAGGTAGAAATGTATGTAACCAATGACCTGTTAATGTGGTAAATGAAGATGAATAACAGGCTTGTTCCCTTGCCACTAGGAACGACACAGGTTGGCAGTCGACCAGGACAGATTCTTGGCAGAAGGTACGAGGTATAGTTGATCCGGAATCTCCGAGGGCCAGCAAACTTCCTCAGAATATCGCAGGACGGTAGACAGGCGAAACGGGAAGGACAGCAAGGCGGATTGGGCAGGAAAAATCCTCAAACTTGGGTAATTAAACCTTTCTTTTCTAGATACATCTTCTTTTCTAGATACCAATTCTAGGTACATCTAGGATCGATAAAAAAGTTCAATAAAATGATAAACAAGTATACAAGAAAATAGCAATTAATAAATGAGAAGAATAAAATAAATGATTAATGCATTGAATGAAACAAATCAAAAAATTTAAAAATTATTGGAAATTCCCATATATGAAGAAGTTTTGAAGAAAAGTATTGAAACAATCAAATATGGACGAAATTTCGCATGAAAAAAAATTCTGGTAAAATAAATTTTTTAATGCAAAAAGAAGTTTACAATTTCTTGAATTCATTTACATTCTGACAGCTGAGTGAGTGGGAACGAATATTTAGTGGAGATTTTTCAATATTTACGTCTCTTGTGGACCATCCACTCAGAACTTTCCAGCCTAGGTTGTTGCGTCTAATTAGCCCAATTCCTTGTTACATGCGTCTTTACAGGGTCGAAAACGTCATTTCTTGTCACTTGCACGTATGAAAACACGCAAGTAACATACGAGGGGGCGTGTATGGTAAGTGCGTCTTTCGGAAGAGACCACAAAGACGCAAGTAACAAACCGTTTAGACGCAAGAAAGCTACTCAAATTGTTTATGACGAGTGCGTCTTTCACAACTCATTGATTTCTCGTCGATAACCACTACATTTCACCTTTCCCCGATAAGTTCATGTGTTTTGCTGATAAGGAAACTTTCTCAGATTTTCATTTTGTTCGTGATTCTACGAACTATATTTCAAAGCAAGGCGGTAGCGTACGACTGCTGTCTTGTGCTTACTGAAGTCGGGACATTGATCCTAGACATGACTTTCACACATCCTGGGCTTCTCAAGTATTTGCGGTGTTCGTGAAAAATAAGGAAACCGCGGAGCTGTAGACGACGAGTATACTCGGCCGCGCGTACCTTGAACGCTTTGTCGGCGTCAAATCTAAAACTCAAAATCCACATATTACATAGAAATTCGTGCGATCCGCAATTTTACGCCCTGAAATTCGGTTTGAACTTACATAGGCAACCTGATTCTTTCTGGTATAGAGCGCAGTGCAAAAGTATAGGTCCACTATAAATTCCGCATTTTCGCTAAATTACGATTCGCGCTTCACGAAAATACGAAATTCAGTTACGCACAGTTACGTGTCCACGGTGAATATCGTCTCCCTAATTTCGTCGAAAATTAAAACAATCGGTAGCTCACTGTCGCATTAGAGTTAAAACGTACAGAAACGGGTCTAGAAAGCACTATGAGGCCATATTTTTGCGTTTTCCGGCGCCCATTTGCCTTAACTCTGTTCATGATGGTCAATTTGAGAATCCGAAGAAATATTTGGAATCAGGATCGAGAGTACTCTGTTTTAGCATTTGCACTATTTGGCATACTTTGTACAAAGCATTTAGGCGTAACAGCATGGACACATTCGCTCATAAATGCCTTGATTGCGAAATCGCGATTCGGGTTGATTGTTTCTTGTCTAATTTTGCATACATATCTTGTTTAAGAGGGAGCCATGTGTTATTCCAGAAAAAAAGAGCACACGATGCTGATTCCCAATATCTTGTTAGATTCCCCAAATGGACCCTTTTTGAACAGAGTTATGGAAAAAGAGCGAAAAATGCTTTCAGCGTTTTGGGCCAAAAACGCCAAAGTAATGGCCAGTATTGCAGTAACAACGTTTCTCTGCAGTAAGGTATCTGCGAGCTCGAGGTATGAAACAATCTTACTGAGGAAGGTTAAATCTCATAGTTATTTAGTAATAATCAGTAATAATCTCAATGTCATATTGTTTTGTTCTTTTATTTGTTAACTACAAGAACGTAGGAACCTTAAGCTATCCATTAATGCACTTGTCGTAGTCAAATATGAAGATAATTAGTGTTTTTGCCCACGAAGAATGGGCCGTTGCCGTAGTTATCGTCATGCACATGTTGAACATCGATTGCGAACTCACGCGATGTACGGCGCGCCTCATAAGGGCAAGTCGTTGTCATTTGGAATAAATAGTTCATTGGTCTCTCCCGAGTCCACAACCCCGCCCTGGCGAGGGCTCTGATATCCATAGTGTATTGGGCACGCAAACGTAGAGTAAGGCGCCTGCGTGTTCAGCGTTTGCTACATGCATCTTTGAGGAAGAATCCATGCGCCTTTGATGTAAGGCGCCTGCGTGTTAAGCGTTTGTTACCTACGTCTTTGGGGAATGATTCATGCGCCTTTAATGTAAGGCGCCTGCGTGTTCAGCGTTTGTTACATGCGTCTTTGAGGAATGATACATGCGTCTTTAGTTCTAGGTATTTGCGTCTTTATGGTATGTAGCATGATGCTATCAGACTACATACTTATAAGGCGGAAATAGCTAGGCTGGAAAGTTCTGAGAAGTCGATATTGTGATGGTCAATGGCGGCGGAGAAGGCCAGCCCGCGTTGGTAAATCAACCGGCATGTAAGTGGTGCAGGGTCACGCACAGGGTCAGCGTTGGCAAGGTTCCAGATCTGTATAAAACCACTCGTTAAAACCCTACAACTTCGGGAGCCTTGGAATTTCTGCAATTCTGAATGTATTTTGGATCGATAAGAGACTTTAATAAACTAATAAATAAATATACAAAAAATAGCAATCAATAATTGAAAAGATTAGATTAAAAAATTAGTATAAATACACCTCATAAAAAAATCAAAAAAAGTCAAATGTTTGCGAAATCTAGAGAGAAAAAAACGAAATATTGAAAATATTAAATAAGGAATAAATTCTCGATAAAAAACAGAAAATCTGTAAAATTAATTTTTCAATCCTAAAAGGTTTACAGTTTTTTGCATTCGACTATTTTTTGAACACAGAGTGGATGGAAACGTATATTAAATGAAGATTCTTCCATATTTTAGTCTCGTGTCGACAATCCTGTCGATTGCGTGCTGGTCAGCGGCGGCAGAGAAGGCCAGCCCGCGTTGCATATGAGGGGTGCCGGGTCACACAGGGGAGCTCTGCGAAGGTTCCAAATCTGTAGACAACCACTCGTACAAACACCTGAACTTCTGAAGTCTTGCGAAACATCTTCAATGCTAGATGCATTTGGAATCGATAAGAGAGTTTATTAAAAGAATTGAATGTTGGCACTCTATCTAAATTGATCGGTGCTGTATGTGTGTGTGTGGCGAGATGGCCCATCTGAGGAGTTTTGCGGCCAGCAATTGCACCGCATGTGAGGGGCCCGTGATCTGACGCGAGACGCTAGCGGCCAAATCTCAATATTGCATCAAAAGAGTCTGATTTTGAAGGGGTATGTGAAAACGGAGATTTCTCGGCTGAGCATCAATTCTTAAAAAATTGAATAAAGTTTAACTGTTGAAAGAATTTGAATCAAAACAAGAATTCCCAAAATTTCTATATACTCTCTTTTTTCTCAAATTTGAAGAATTCGGATTTCTCGAAATATTAAATAAATTGGAAATTTTCAAAAATTGAAGTAATCTGAAAATTCTTGAATTCTGAAATAAGTTGGAAATTTTGAAACTCGAAAAAAATCGGAGTTCTGAATTACAAAACTAAGTACGAGTTGATATCAGATTTTTCCAAGAATTCAAAATAAATTAGAAGTTTTGAGAAATTGAAGAAAACTGGAAATTTTTGAAATTAAAAAAAAATCGGAATTCCTAATTTCAGAAGTAAATACGAGTTTAACTCAAAACTTTTCCAACAATTGGAATAAACTGAAAATTCCGAGTTTTCAAACAAATTGGAAATTTTAAAACTTCACAAAAAAATCTGATTGCTCAATTTCAAAAATAAATACGAGTCAAAATCAGAGTTTCTTCCAAAAATTAAAACAAACTGGAAGTTTTGAAAAATTGAAAGGAACTGGTAATTTTCAAATTAGATAGAATTCGGATTTCGTATTTTAAGAAGTTGATACGATTTTAGATCGGACCTTTTTCAAAATTGAAATAATCCTGAAAATTTTTGATTTTTGAAATAAGTTGGAAATCTTGAAATTTGGAAAAAAATCGGAATTCTTGGTCTCAAAAATAAATACGAGTTGAAATAAGAGTTTTTCCAAAACCTAAAATAAACTAGAAGTTAAAATACAATTTTAAATCAGAATTTCGAAATGCTCAGGTCAAAATCGTTTTCATGTCGAGTACGTGGGCAGCGCCTTACAGTACACTAGTAGTTGATGAATGCACAATTAGCGGGAACTCGCCCGTGTATGGCTCGCCTTCGGTACTTCAGCAACTGGAAAATGACGGAAGTTTCACTTGAACAATGCGTTCATTTCGATGACTTTAGTGGTTTGATGTATCTTTTTATACACTTAGGTCCGCCGGCAACGGTGTCGCGGGCCGAGCAGAAAAGAAGGTAGGGAAGGAAATTATTGTGGTGTTGTTGTTATGGGCCAGTCCGGGATTGTCGCGACTTGCATCGGTGGTGCTCAGTGGCCACCTCCTGACTAACGCCTAGGAACCCGGCTTCCTGGGCGACCGTCTCTTACTCACATACAGGCGGACTATATGGTGCAACACTAGCATGACAGAATAGAAATAGGTATTTACGAGAGCACGTATGATATCAAATAGTAGATCAAATGAGTAGATGTATTTACTATACTACGCGTAAGAACAATAACATTGACGACCTACTGTCACCCAGCTCCTCTCTAACTCAGATCTGCGAAGTCCGAATCGCCTTACCGCCCTGTGCTTAGCGTGCTAAAGTGTGTTAGGGTCTTTAGAAGCGTAATAGTTGCTATCTGATCAGCAACAGTCATCATCGACCGTTTCGGTCGCGCTCTCAACGAGAAGACTGGCTGCGGCGGTTAGGGGGCAGCGTCTAGACAGCAAGTGCGGCGGTGGGCGGGGCCTAGAGACGCAGAGGCCGCTGGCCGTCTGGCACGAACGAGGACTCAGGCAAACTCAAATGTCGACAGCAGGTTTCTGAGGTGTCATCATAGAGCACATCAGCTGAGGACACGAAAAAAATGGTGATTTCGGCGCGAGAGAACCTGGTATCACGCCGAAAGGTCCAGCCGTAGACCTCCTAGCGCCGGATTCGCAGACGGCGGCATGGCCTAACTGAATCCCCGAAAGGTTCAGCTGTCGACCTGCTACCGCCGGATTTATGCATTTCGCTGTAGACATCCTAACGCCGGGCTATTATTGGTAGGGTGGCCAACTGCGAAGCTAAACGAGCTGGAACTTCGCAGGATTCAAAAACTATTGCTGTATTATTGCTATCCCTAGCTGTTATTGTAGCCGTCCCCATGCTCGACTGCCCTTAAGGCACTAAACACACTCCTCGACGCCAGCGCGGCACACGTCTCCCGCGGGCGGGGTTTGAGGGTATGAATTATAGTTGTACAATTTCGAAAAAAATGCCGAACGAACGAAAATCGAACTTTTTTGTTCGAAAAAATTTCGAACGAACGAAATTTGAAAAAATTTCGTTCGACGAATTTTCGCACGAACGAAAACGAACGAAAAAAATTTCGAAAAATCTTTCGAAAATTTTGTTCGTGTACAACTATAGTATAAATACTTTCTACGCGCGTCATGCGCTTGCGGAGGCTACGAGTATTCCAGCGGCGACGCTGTGGCGGAGCGGATCAAAGTGGGCCTTAACTTTGTTCAGCAAGCGAATACTGTAAACGGCTTCGCTATCATGATACTAGGATTAATTATTATAGAACGGAATGAAATTTATAGTGGTATAATAATAAAAACGATGAAAACGTTGTAAAAGTCGTTGCCGTTATGGCGACACGCGCGTGTTGCGCGGACGAGGAGTAGGCTATTTTGACTCCAACGCCGCGCCCATGCGCCACGCGAGTGCCGCAAGGGTGTTGAGGAGCATGAATGGCGCCTAAACATGGGCATTTCGGTTTTTCTATTTCTTATCAAGGTTCAACTCTTACTGGCTCAATATTTCAGCTATTTCGCAGCTTCCAGTGGCCAGCAGAAGAGAAAAATAAAAAATATTATTTAATTTAGTTTCGAATCGATTCGGCTTAACAGGCTCCATTTGAAGCATTAAGCAACAAAGATGTAGTAACGATATAAAAACCGAGAGATCTGAGAAAAATAACTCTATAAAACTTGACCATGTGAGGGCTGGATTATGGTAATTAAAAGCAGTGTTCACGATAATTTTCGTTACCGAGTTTTCCACTCGAAACAATGCGTTGGCAACCAAGTATTACCAAAATTACGAAGAAACGGCGAAAAACGCACTAAATCGTCTTATTTCAGTGATACTATTCTCTGGCCTGTACTAGTTGTCCGGTTAGATGAACAAGTTCATGGTGGTTGTCACCGGTAAAAAATGAGACTAATCGAAAATGGAAGATTATTTCGGGCAAAACAGTATTATGTAGTTAGGGTCCGAAGGAAGCAACATTTAGGGTCTTTGGCATTAGGGTCCGAAGGAGAGCAACAAAAAATAGAGAATTACACAAGACGGGTCCACAAAAGATTTCATTGTCACAACAAACAGTTCCACTGAGAATAAAGAAGCAGGGTGAGAGTAAAGGATTTGGTGCCCTTTTGGCGCGTTTTTCTCGGTTTCTTCGTCATTTCAGTTCTACACGGGGGCCAAGCAACCGATTTAGCGATCAATCTCAAAATCGAAGATTATCGTGAACACTGCCTTTAATGAAACGGGTTAACGAAATTTCTCCAATAAAGCGAAATCCGCAGTTCCCTGGACTTTTTCAAAACGGGAACTCCCAGCACAGCCTCATGATCCGATTATTTTTCCACACTAAACCTCACATTTATGGGTGTAGGTATTATTCACATTGTCTTATCTGATTATTACTATTTTCCGATCTTGGTTATTACTCTCCAGATAAATCGAATCTCTGAAAAATGTTTGAGATTTGGCAAAATGAATCTATGCAGTGGGATAAATCGTTACGCATAATGCTTGTAAACAATTCAAGAAATTCGAAATTCTCTAAATTGAGATAAAGTTCCACGAACTCGATTTGGTACTGGGAATCAGTCCTCAAGTAGTTCAATTGTTCTAGGATCTCAAACAGCGTCGATGGGTTGAAAGAAGTGAGCGAGGTGTATTAAAATATTTTCGGTCCCTTGAACCTCTCCCAACACTTCGATGTAAAATAGAAACGTAGAGATTTCGGGTAGCTCTATTAGGTAGAGGAAGTGTTGCGCGTACGAAAGGTAATCCATATTTGATGAAAAGATACATATAGCTTGTAAGGTCTGTTTTAGACTTCGGTCGCCGTGTGGTGCTATAGCATGATAATCATGAGAATTGATCGTTATTGCATCGAATGTCAATTCTCATTCGAATCCGGTCGATATTGATGGTAAGCATTGCGCCGAGTGGCTCGTCGCTGCAAGTGTGATCCCGGCCTTAAGGGGTCTGCAGAGTTGCAGAGACCGGCGAGTGGACGCCGAGCGTCAGCCTTTACGCGGCGACAAAGTTTTTTCGAAACATTATCGTCGCGGCGTCGGTTGCCGCTGGCTGGCAGTGCTTAAGTGCCGTGTCGGTGCCTCCTAGTCGCCCTTCACGCCGCGTCGGTCGTCATCGTCGCTGAATGTAATCGATATTACATCACCCAGTGCTGTTCGCCGCTGCGAGCAACGCCGCTTAGAGACAGCAAGGTACCAGCATCGCGCGCGCCGCACGCGCCCTGAACGATCAGAATCACGCTTTTTCACAGATGGTCCACAGAGAGGAAAACCTGCTGATCTACTCTCCGTGAGTAGGGTATCTTTCATAGTCCTCACCTCAAGCGCGAAATGCACGTGCCGCTCGGGACGAGCGGTGGACTATGAAACTTTTAACCGCGCGACACGCTGTAAGAATAAAAAAGACGGGAAGCAACTATGAAACACCCGGCACTACCGAAATGACTGTGCGGAGTAAAGTTGAGAAAGATTGTGACATGCACGAAAATTCTTAGCCTGCATTTGCGCACACGGTAGCGTAGGATAACGGTAGAATTGTTTATGTTGCAGTAGACTTAAACTGAGCACCGTGTAATGATACAAGTGGTAAAACCGCCATGGCTGTCCGGACGGCGCCGCGATGGAGGCGCTCTTGGCTCTTCGTATGGGTCTCCGCGCTCGCCGCTCACCTTTGCACACACGCGCGAAGGTTTATCCTTACTTTCACGGTGTTTTCATGCATGTCGCCCCTGGATGGCCGACAAGCGCGTCGAGGCACGTCCCGAGCGGTGAAAAGTTTCATAGCCCACCGCAAGTGCCGCGCTTGCGGCCAGGACTATGAAAGATGCTCAAGCAGCGTGCCGACGCACTTCTGAACCCGACTCAAGGCGCCTGAGTGATATAAATTCAAATAGTTAGTAGATTTGAGTTTTTGAATATTCGATTCAACCGGAAAATCCAATTTCTGATTTTTTTCAAATGTTCGTTTCAGTCGGAAATTTCGATTTTTGCCTTTTCAAACCTTCGATTCATTCAGAAATTTGAATCATTTGGGTTATGGAATATTCGGTTTGTTAATAGAGCTTGCATATTCGATTTTACGAATGGGAGGCCAGTTTTGTGTCACTACATACAAATTTGCGGCCATTTTTAAAAAAATGTGCAGAAAGCATTTATGATCTAAATACTTGGAAATATTTTGGAAAAACCTGATTTTCGTCGGAGTATTCGGATATGTTTTCCAAGTATGCATTCGCTTCGAATAGAAGACAGGATTTCAAATTCAATCGTACAGTTAAGAAAAAGAGAGGCCTCACTAAAATCTATTCACCCATTCCGAAATTTCAGAAACGCATTATTTGAGTATTTAATTCATCCGAAATTTTTAAAAATGTCTCATTCAAAGTTATTCGTACTTTCGGTAATTTTGAAGTGGTTATAATGATAAATTTTATTCTTGAGAAATTTTTCAATAAAGGCTATGCGTATTACCCAATCATCCGAGGTGCTCTAAAAAACGCGATATCTGGAATATTCATTTATTCAAAACCTAGCGACGATGGCCCCTGTCTATTATGTGCAGTTGGCATGAATCCTAGTGATACTTTGTTTTCTGATGAAGGTTGGTGCAAACTCGGTGCCCTATGCTCTAAGATAGGTGCACCGAGTCTGCGCCAACCTTCAATGGAACGCAATGTATCACTAGGGTCCATGCCGACGGTAACTACAGCATCAATAGAAGAAGTAATGAGGGATGATAATTTCTCGCTCATGACCTTCATAAAATCTCACAACGAATTGAAAACTCGGAGTCCTTTACAAAATTTTCTAATAAATGCATTTGTTCAAAAATAAATCCTAGACTCGATTCAATTGTATTACGTGTGAAAATTTGTACAAATGCTCAAGCAATTACTCGATTTCGCATTTCAAATGTTTTTCAAAAAATATACCTGTACAATTGAAATTTTTTTGATGGGCAATTATGTTGTCAGCTGAATTGAGACAAATATTCGAACAAACGGACATTTAACCTAACCGAAAGCAAAAAATTATTCAAATTCCCGAATAAACGGAATACTCGAGAGGCAGAAAATATGAAACCTCCGATAAATAGAGAAGAAAGTAAAAAATCGTGACGGAATCGATTGTTTGAAAAAAAGATGTTTCAAGATTCCAAATATATCTGGTGTTTGAAAAAATCGCATATTAAAATCTCAAAAGTGAACAAAATAGTGGAATTCTTGGAAAATCCCTAGAACACTATTCGAGCATTAATTCCATTCAATAACAGGCCTGATTTGGGCGTTATTGCACAAAAACAGGTGTGCTAACCAAAATGTAAAAAAAGAAAAGCATCGTCCTCAATTGCGAAACCGACTGAATATTTCGCCAAGCATTCGGAGATTTGCACGATCAATGCTCACCGGCGGTAGGATGTGTTGCCTTGTCAACCTGCGGTGAACCTGCTATCGACAGTTCAATAGCAGGTCGATAACAGGTCCATGTTTTACTCCCGAAAGAACCTGCTATCGACGGTTGCTCGAGAAAGAGGTGTTTCAACCTGCTGTCGACATTTGAGTTTGCCTGAGGAGACGCTGGCAATGGAGCACTATCGCAAGGGACGCTGGCCCCCAGCACGAACGACACCTACGCATTAGAGTGTTGCCCGAATATTCGTTTATTCGAATAATATTCGAATATTCGAATATTCAAAAAAGTGGATTATTCGGGTTATTCGAATAATCGAATATTCAAAGAAGTGGAATATTCGTTTATTCGAATATTCGAATATTCAAAGAGGTGAAATATTCGGTTTATTCGAATATTCAGCACGAATAATTTAAACATTCGACAAGATCGCACTCCATTTTGCCCTGATTTTACATTTCAAACATCTTAGCGTAGTGACTACTATTTTCTCGCAATTCTTCGGTACCTCATAATATAAAGTTACTGTGCTTATCTGAGCTAAATTCCATTCCGCAATTGCGTCTCGACACGCTTTGCGGCCGCATGCGCTCGAGTCAATCGAGTTTCCAGCTCCAAAGCCGACACGATATGGCTTTTTTATGCAGTTTTCTTTAATTTTGTTTAGTTTCCAGTTTCTAAAACCTACGTAGTGTCAACAGATCCGCAGCTGCGGCGCTGGAAACTCTTCCAACTCGAAAGCGCACGGCCGCAAAGCGTGTCGAGACGCAATGGCGGACCGGAGTTTGACCCAGATAAGCACGGTATAGCAGGTATTTCCATTGTATTAAATCGCTCGTAGGATTTTGTCAAAACGCTAGAAATGCCCATTTCACCTTAAGTTACAGAGAAAAGTCTAAATCTTGAGCGGCTCATAAGTATAGCAACACTTGAGCAACATGGAAATTTCTTAAGATGATGGCCAGAATGAACCATTTTCATGTGTATTTTCATGAAACTGGTTTGAGGTGATGCTATCTGTCTACTTTGCCGGTGAACTTCACCTGAATTCTGACGCAAAAGCCCAACTCTGCCAATGCGTAGCTAGATGCCTCCGAGGGCGCGGCCTGAAACGCCGCCCCATTCCATGTAGCCAGAATTTACGGGTTTCATCTATGATAGCTAAAACCTGCATATTCTTGTGTCGAGGCTACAAGGGTGCAAATTCTGCGCGTATTCTACGTAAAAACGAAGGCTAAATTCGAAACATTGATCTCACTGTCGCTAAACCCGTATATTCTCGCTATAAAATTGTAGCAAGAATCTACGGATTTAGCGACAGCCTGTGTTGTAATGCAATCTTAAACCCGCGCTGGCAACGCGGAACGCTGGGATGCCGTTCGAACAGTGTTGGCCCAGTCAACTCACAGAGTGCTTACTTGAAAGACTGTGGCTGGTCGTGGAGGGTGACCCCGTGTCGCTCTCCGGAAGACCTTGGCGAGGATATTTTTGGCCGCTGGGAAGGTGCATGCCGTGAGGAAGAAACGGCGTTGCGGTCGATCCCAGAGAGGATCGCCTTTCTAGTACGGATCGGGACTTATTGAGTCGATCGACCGAGGGCTGTATCGAGAATTTACGTAGAATATGCGGATGCTGTAGCGAGAATTCACGTAGATTATGCGGGCGCTGTAGCTAAAATTTCACCAATTGAGGTCAAACTTTCCGTAATTTACGTAAATTCTCGTGTCAAAATTAGACTATATGCCTCCGAAACCCTGGGCATCTCCGGTTTCCGTGTGAGGCATCTAGCTGCGCGCTGGCAGAGAAGTTCTCTCCTTCTATAATGCTGGACGTGGAATTCGATGGTTTCCAGCCACCTAGGACGACTAGCTGGATGTAGTCTCAAGTTCGTGCCAGATCCTGAACCACTCAACGTCTGTTGTCACCCAGACGTCTGAGGGAAGTGGGAAGCGAGATATTGCACGGCGAGTTCCCAGTGACATGGTGTCGATCTCAACGACTAACTACGAATTGTCGCCGAGAATCCGGAGTAGGGCACGGCTAAGCAGCACTAGGAAGTTCGCCATCGCATAAACCGCGCATAACTCAACTGAACTCAACTAAGCTAAACCAAACTAGACCGAAGCAGACCACAGATTTGCCGGCAATTTAGCGGGTATTTTGCGGCTATTTCACGGCGAGCATTATTTGGCGACTATTTCGCAGCCAGCATTATTTGGCGGCTATTTCGCGACTATTACTCGGGAAAAAGGCATTTTGCGTCTATTTTGCGGCTATTTCTCGGCCAAAACTCAGAGTACACGCTCGTAAACGTGGTTGAGGTAACCACGGAAATATAATGGTAGAACACAACGCCTACGCATTTTGAAGCGTCAAAAACGACCCTTGATGACGCTACACGTGTGAGAAGTTGGCCCCGCCCCCGTATCTGCCCGCCCTTGAATTTGCGTCCTCCTCCAAAAAAGGGGTTCCGGGCCATTCCCACCATCGGCGACGCTTGTGGGTAGTACAATGAGTACAATAAGAGAGCCATACACATCGACAATGGTGGGAATGGCCCAGCACTCCTGTTTGGGGGAGGACGCAAATACAGGTGCGGGGCCGACTCCTCAGTCGTGTAGCGTCACTTGTGATCGTTTTTGACGCTTCAGAATGCGTAGGCGTTGTATTCTGAGCCATGCCATTCAACTTCCGTAGTTAGTATCTCAACCACGTTTACGAGCTTGTATGCTGAGCTTAAAGGCAGTGTTCACGATGATTTTCGTTCCCAAGTTTTCCACTCAAAACAAAGCGTTGGCCGCCGAGTGTTACAGAAATTACGAAGAAACGGCGAGAAACGCACTAAAACGTAATATTTCAGTGACATTAATCTCTGACCTGGACTAGTTGACCAATTGTATGAACATGTTCACAGTGGTTGTCACCGGTGAAAAATGGGATCAGTTGGTAATGAGAGAATATTCCAGGCAAAATAGTACTGGTTAGGGTCCGAAGAAGACAACGGAGCAACAGAAAGCAAATAATTGTAAAGGACTGGCCCACAAATGATTTCATTGTCACAACGAACAGTTCTTGTGAGGCATCGTCCATACGTGGCGAGAGCGTGCGATCACGCAAAATCGATGTTCATCAAGAGCACACGTTTTGCTTGCCGCTCACGCGCGCTCCCTCTCGCGCGCTCACGCTCGCTCGCTCTCGTGCGCCAACGCCAGCTCAAAGAAGGAAGGAGCGAGTTTCGAGCTTACTGCTCAATTTTTGAAGTAAGTGGCATCAAGCCTTTTGCAAAATATTGCCCTTGTACCCCATAACCCCACCAGAAAATACACAAACCATGGGAAATGGTCAGCCGTTGCGCCAATTCGAGCGATTGATCACCGGTCAAAGATTGTCAATCAAAACGAGGTGGGGGTGTTTGCCAGTGCATAGTTGCTGGCACGGGCTACTCCAGCGTTGAGGAGCGTCGAGAGGCGCACTACAGCGGGAACGCAGGTTCTCGCCACGCATGGACAGAGCCTGAGAGTAAAGAGGTGGGGTGAGAGTAAAGGATTTCGTGACCTTCTGGTGCGTTTTTCTCGATTCCTTCGTCATTTAGTGAACACTGCCTTTAAGTGATAAGAGTGCAGCCGGTTCAATTACCCAAGTATGCAGTATTGGCAACGCCCAGCATCTGGAAGCCCTGCCCATCCGGTGGCGGCCTTAGTGGAGGTTGGGCGACCCAGCCGCGACGCGTGGGTCCACCGACTACGCTTCGTGTCGGTGTGTCGACCGCGACGCGGGTCGGTGCAAAGTAGTTCCTAAGCCACATAAAAGTCTTGATGGATGTGAACCGCTGCTAAATAGGCCGCTAAACGTGACAGGTCAAAATGTCAACAGACCGACAACAGGCGGACGTCGCTGGGCAACGGGCAGTTGTCAGGCTTACAATGCGAGCGATTTGAGTTGTCAAGAGGGTGCAGTTTATGAGATGACAACTTCTAAACCTGTTGTCGATGCCCCAGTTTGCCCGAGGGGATTGGATGGGATATAGTGTTCCCCAAATATTCGTTTATTCGAATAATATTCGAATAACTCGAATATTTGAATATTCAAGGAAGTGGATCATTCGGGTTATTCGATTACTCGAATATTCAAAAAAGTGAAATATTCGTTTATTCGAATAATCGAATATTCGAAGAAGTGAAATATTCGAATTATTCGTTTATTCGAATATTCAAAAAAATATTCTTTCCAAAACTCTACTACGCATAGACCCAGCGCGGGGCGCGCGTTACGCCCGACGGCGACAGTCGCGCACGCGACACTCCCGCGGGCGACAAAATGTATCAACCCGGCAAGCTCGCACGAACGACCCGCTGCCTACCCGACCATGAGGAGGGGGAAGAGGCTGAGGAAAATGGCGCACATGATGGCCAAGCGCCACGGAGTAACCTACAAGTCTGCAAACTTCTTAATACCAACTAGGAGCTCCATAGTCTCATCAAGATCAAAAGACGTCAATCAACAACAACAAATAACATGCGATCACGGATGCCTTGAGGGTCATTCAAAGATAAGGTCAGGCCAAATGGGCAGCTGACAAACCGACAAATAAACGAGGATAATAAAGATTCAATAAATGATAGATACGGTTAAATGGTGTTCTTCAAAAGGTGAGGAAGGAGAAACAAGGTGCTTTATGCGCCACCATATAGACCAAATAAATGCAGAAATCAAATTCACAAATAAAACATACAATGCACACACTCTTATCCCCGCATAACAAGAACAGAATAAATCAACAAGAGATCTCTCTCCACTCCGATCCATATCAGCTTCCAACCAATTTGATCACGAAGCCATGAAAACATTAGATGCTAAATACCATAAAATCTGGAAATAGCACCAGATCTGGAAATAGAGATTAAGATCAGCGTCAACGGGATAAGAATGAGGGCAAACTCACGAAGGCGTATTAAGTCGACGTGTGAATACCATAAACTGGCTGCGCAATAAAACATGAATGAAACTCAAAGGCGGAATCTGGAACAATGATATCAATGCGTAATAGTAAGCGGAATAACAGCCAACGCCTACTGGGCATGCTGCGCATGCTGGTCATCGCTGCGACGAACGCTGCGACGCTGCTCGTATGACTGGCGTGCGACCCTTCCAACGGGAGTTGGTACGAAAGTGTCCCTGCGAACGTCTTCGTAAAACCTGTTAGAAGTAGTACCAACGTCTGGAATTGCAAACCTATTGAAAACACACAGGGCCTGATGATGGCCAGTTTGCTTGCAAACCAAACAAGGGTCCATGCGAATACACTCGCTGTGGTGCTGCTTCAAGCACTGACCACAGATGCCTCCTTCGACAAGAAGATCTGCACGCGTAGTAAGACGTCTGCGGACGTGGCATTCTGCGGAATAGTGCAAACGAGACGAACAGAAAACGCAAGGGGGCTGATTTACACCCGGCAGAGCCTGCACCAACTGCGTAGGACTGCCCGCACGCGAACTCTGATGCGTATTAACGAATCTACCACGAGTAATAGGTCGAATATCAGCGGGCTCCCTCTCAGGACCGCGACCGCGTTTCCGCGACACGGGAGGATTCGCCCGTTGGCGAGCCTCTCGGCGCCCGGAAGAACGAGAGGCAACGCCGCCGAAAGGGGGAGAAGGAGGACAAGCGTTGACCTGACAACTAGGCGGAGTATTACGAAAATCCAGCCAACTAGGCTTCCTTGGAAAAGTGCGCTGAGATTTCGTAGAAGATGCTGACGTACTAGGCTGCGTGGAAGTTTCCATTGTCGGAGTATCCGTTGAAGGACAGACAGCTGGCTCAACGGTGTCGTTATCGAAAGATGGCAACGATACTCTGACGTCATCCCTCAGTGAGGGTCCAGCGGAGACCGCAACAACATCAACGGGCGATTTCGCAATAAATAGTATTTTACGATTTTCTGAAGAAACGTCTTTAGAAAGCGAACTACGAGTCTCATCAGACTCAACGGCATCTACTAATGAGCTAACTAACGAGTTTAGGTTGAACTCCGCACCTGCAGATGATTCGGGCCCATCAGACGATGCAGTTGTCGATTCCTCGAAATCCATCGAATGATTGTCAGCCATAGTGGCAAAATAGCGCGAATACTGTAATCTGCAATAGGAATGTTAATTACGAAGAAAAGGGGTAAGCACAGTAATAGTACATGTGGAGGAGCGAGTAGGAATCGAAATATGAAGATGTGTGTGAGCAAACAAGGCGAAAATTGTGACGAAATAGGGAAAATACGAAAATGTGATTATGAGTCACTCCTCGCAGATTCGAACGGCTCATTGGCGCGACAGCCATTCCAGGCTGTTGTGGGATTGGGTCCCGCCACGAATACCGTACTACCATAGCTATCCGTGGCTCGAACAGCTGATTTCGTAATAAGACCTTTTCACGTGACCTGTACAACGCACATTATCGATTCTGCTGCACTTTGACGTTTTAGTCGTTTGTTTGGCGCATTAGTTTGCTATCTTTTCTTACCCTTGATTGTTATTTCGCGGAAGAATCGCAATTTGCGTTCATTTTCATGCTATTCAGCAGATATTCGGATAATTCGAAACAGTTCTTATTTAAAACTAAATTAGCGAAATAATCCAAGAAAAATATGACGAGAAAGAAAAACGGCACATCAGCTCCAAGAATTTTCTCAAGCAGTGAAATTGAGTTTTTTTTTGAGTATTAATTTTGGATTTTTTTTTGAGGGAATAGGGAAGAATTAGTGAAAATTGCACCAAGGCGGAGATGAGAAAAAAGGACAAAAATTAGAAAACGAGGGAAAAGAACCAGAAAAAAAGAAAATTATTGAGAAAACACTCAGCGCTGCTGTTTAGTCTTCCTTGCCGGTTGGATCCTTGTTGGCGCCGTTGACTTCCTTGAAGAACCAGTGCTTGTCTCGATTTCGTCCTCGTTAGCGCTTATTTCCAGCGGAATAAGCTGATTGATAGATCGATCAACGAATGAGTTTTTACCAATTTTTACTCGGACCCATCTTAGCGCGTTATCCTTTGATATGTTGAGCCTCGTAATTAGGCCCAAAGGCCACGCGCTTCTTGGCGAATTAGGCAGTTCAACGTCTCCAACAGCGGGTGGACAACGACTAAATGGTCCTGACCTCAGGGTTTGCTGGTTTCTAGCGGCCAGAGTATGAAGATAATATCTGTGCCACAAATCCCAGAAAAATCCAAGGTGCGGAGTAAAGTTTTGTGCTGTTTCTGCAAAAACTGACGTGTTTCTGACTCTGTTGAGCCGAAATACGGATCTTGCGGATTAAATGTTGAGCTAAATTGCGATAAATGGAAACGCGGTTGTATGAGGTCGATGGGTCTTAAAGGCATTGTCCACGATAAAATCAGTCTCCGAGTTTTCCTCGGAAATTGAGAGGTCCGAGTCCAACTTCACCAGTAATGTTGAAAAAACGGCTTGGAACAAGCACAGAAGAGCCCTAGACGACTCTTAACTTGAGTGTTCCGCGCACGCAACGCCCACTCCTTTCAACCTCCTCTGATCCGTAAATAACTGGAAAACCCATTTTAAGGAAACAGCATACATTCAGTGGGTTATAGTCCACTCCACTTACTTAAACTTACCCTGTTTGATGATCGATTACCTTCCCAAACTGAAATTATGAGTTGGACAACTTCAACGGTAGCCGTTGAAGGAGTGGGCGTTGCGTGAGCGGAACACTCAAATTGGGGCAGTATGCGGCTCTTTCGTGCTCGTTCTTGATCGTTTTATCAACGTTTCTGGTTGAAGGGGCTTGAACCTCTCGATTCCCGGTGAAAACTCGGAGACTGATTTTATCGTGGACACTGCCTTTAAAGTAGAAACCTCATTTAACGTATTAACTGTGACTGATGTCAATGAGCGCGTATTTAGAATGGTTTCGATTTCGACAATTAATGACTCAAAACTGCGAATATTGATCATATCCCTGCGAATAGTCTTTTTCAGCGTGGCTTTAACTATTCCAACTAGTCTCTCGTATAAACCACCTTTCCAGGGTGAGAGTGGGGTAATAAATTGCCACTGTAAGGCTTGTTGGGCCGAAAAATTGCGAATTACGGTATCATCTTCGAGCTTAACAAGTTCGTTAGTAAGAAGCTCTTCGCCTAAGCGAAACGTTGGCGCATTATCGCTCACGACGAAGTCAGGTGAGCCTCTTCGCGCAATTAAACGGCGAAAAGCGAAAATAAATTCAACCGAGGAGTTGTCATGAACGACTTCGAGGCGTATAGCGCGGGTACTCATACACGTGAAGAGACAAATCCAAACTTAACGCGTATGTAATGGTTTCGTAGTAACCAGGAGGGGTCCAAAATAATCGAGACCTATTGTCTGAAATGGTCTGTTTTGTGTGACCCTTTCAACCGGTAAATAGGGCGAAACTGGATACAAATATGGACGTCCTTGGTGACGTTTGCACATTGTACAATTCGAAATGACTCTGCGAACTAGCTTGTAAATTTGCGGTATAACAAATCGATTGCGAATCATTGAAATAATGTGCTGTAATCCAGCATGAAATAATTTTTCGTGTTGATAGGCGATAATTAGCGAAGTAATTGGGTGATTAGGTCCAAGAAAAATGGGGTTTTCCTTTTGAACCGGTGATTGCGAATTAGACATACGATACATTGAGTACGCGAATTAGGCCTAGCGAATCAACGTAAGCGCTGAATTATCGAGTATATCGGGAATCGCTCAAAGAAGCGGTTTCCTCTTGAGACTCTCTCAGAAGGAGAATCTCGCCTGCTCTAAGATCTTCAGCTGTCAGTAAAGGCGAAGGCGTAGTAGCCATGAGCGGAAAGGGCTCTTGGAGGAGAGCTTCAGAACTTGCTGAAACTTTCGAATAGACCCATTTACGAGGGAATTTCAGCACGTAGGCAGTCATGCGAATTAATTTCGGGTAGGAATTCGTGCGAGTAAATGATATAGCCTAAAGATGGCCTTCCTGTTGGAAGCGACCACGAATTCCGAATCCAGTCTGGACAAGAATTTGGTCGAATCGTGAAATTCAAATCGGAATGTGGCCATGTCGCAGGCGGGTCAACTATGTACTCAGGACCTGTCCACCAAATGTGACCGGACATTTCACTTGCTGACAGTCCGCGTGTTGCACAGTCAGCAGGATTATCGTCCGAAGAAAAGTAGAAATATTCACTTTGAACGTGTGCTGTACCAAGTGTGTCAAGGATATTGCGGATACGTTTGACACGGTTGTTTACAAACGTTTTAAGTGGCTTTTGCAATGAATCCAATGGAGCGCAATATGTGAATCAGAGAAGAAACGTACTGTTTTCACAGCGATTTTCAACTCTTTAATGAGGAACTTGGCGAATACGGCTGCTGCGTCTAAGGCCATGAGCTTCAAACGCGGAATAGTAATACCTTCGTTAGGAGCTAGTCTAGTCCTTGACATTAGCAGAGACGACTTAGCTTTAGCGTCCTGAGTCGAGCTAATAAGATAAGCGACTACGGAATGAACGCGTTTGGATGCGTCCGCGAATATGAATAATTCTTCTCGCGTTTTATACTGTCTGTATGTGACAAAACGAGGTAAACTGCACTGATAGCCTTCGATTGCGCTAACTATCTCCAGCCATTTGGCTGCGAATGTCTCATCAAAGGGCTGATTCCAGTCATATTTAGCCTTCCCTAGATCTTGAATAAAAAATCTTGGCCTGAATAAATAGCGGACTAAGAAACCCCAAAGGATCGAAATTCGACGCCAAGGCGCGTAACGCGACGCGTTTGGTATTAGCGGAGTAGGCGCCAAGTTTGACACTCACATGAAGAGTGTCCCTTTGCGGGTTCCACCGTATACCGAGTAATTTAACGGTGTCGGAACTTGTTTTCATACGGTCAACAGGCAAAATATGTTCCATAACTTGTGTATTATTGCACATGAATTCGCGCAAATTCATATGCATTTTAGCGAAAGTTTGCTTACATTCAGCTTGCTTTGCCATGCTCTCTTTAGTACTGTTTGCGCCTATGAGCACATTATCGACATACGTATTAGCTAGTACTTCTTCTTCTCATTAGAAGTGTCTCGTTCGAGTGCGTATTGAATCGACATATTAAGTAGAAATGGTGAAACATTTATGCCGAAAACGACTCTGGTAAAGCGAAATATACGTAGATTCTCTCGAATGGGCGGTTTATGAATATCTTTAATCCAGAAAAATCGAGTAATATCTCTCTGATCCGTTTGAAGTCGGATTTGATGAAATGCTTTCTCGACATCTGCGACGAATAGATATTTGCGTAGCCGAGATCGTAGTAGGGTGCCAGCCAAATCCAGCAACAAGGAGGGTCCCTGATGCAAGCAGTCGTTTAGGCTAACATTTCCTTTTGTGTGGCTGCTAGCATCAAAGACGATTCGAATAGCTGTAATTGCACTGTCGGCTTTGTAGACCGCGCGATGAGGCATGTAATACACTTGCGGCCCATCAAAGTCGAATTCTTCAACTTCTTCGATTATGCCTGCGTATAATTGGCGTTGAAAAATCGCGGAATATTGATTGAGCACCTCAGTGCGATCACTGAGTGACTCGACCAGCCGTTCTAGACGTCTTAGAGCGGGTAACTTGTTGTCGACTAGACGTGGATGAGTCTTTTTCCACGGGAATTGTACGTATATCGCACCATCAATTACTTTGACAATATCGTAGTAATTTTGAACGACTTCCTGATTGATCTGGTCATCTTCTTGCGGATTAGGGTTATCTGTTATACCTACGTATTCCAGTTCCCATAGTCTTGAAATATCTTTATCGAGATTTTCTTCGCCGTCGCAGCTTGAATTATGAGTAGAGATAGAATTTATTTGCGACTGCGAAAATTTCTCGATTCCGGACAAGACTGGGCCGAAACGAGTATGCAAGAGCGTCAATCCAGAGGGAAGTTGACGCGCTTTAGACGGGTCAACGATTTTCCAGTAGTAATCGATACCTATCAGGACGTCGATATCGATTTCACCACTCCCTATGGGTATCCCTGAACGGGCAAGTAAATATCATCGATATCTTCGTCCATAAGATGCGGAGTGATAGGTACCGACGTGGTAACTTTGCGAGTGTGCAACGCGAGAGTCATAGGCGAGTCTATTTGATCTCTTAGCGTAAAAGATACCGAATAAGAGGTCTCTGTGACCACCAAATGTCCGAGTAGTCAGCTTTCGCGGCACATTTAAGCGTAAGCCTAATCTCTGCGCAGTAGATTCCTTGATGAAACTGTGCTGTGCACCGCTATCAAGTAGTACTACAACTAGTTGATCTTCATTGGTGTTGAAGTTGTATGTACGCGAAGTAACAAGCATAAGTCTCGGATTAGATAGACCGACGCGAGAGTGATTATTGATCGAATACTGAGGTTCTTCAATCACTTCCTCATCGCCATCAGATTGCTCGATATTTTCATTAAACTGCGAACTCACTGAATTATGATGCGAATTATGGGACTCGAATTTCACGGAATGCGGATACGGCGACTTATTCCGACGCGAAGTATGTGATCTCGAATCTGCGCGATTTTGCGAATTATACCTGTCAGAAGAGTGTGTCAAACTTCTGCTGGGAGATCGATCTCGATCTTGGCGTGATCGATTATCTGATCTACGACTGTCTCGGTCCTTGCTAGGCGACCTGCTGGGAAAGCCTGTAATTTCTGTGCGGCAAATCGATCTATGATGATTTCCTCTGCAGTACGTACAGCGAGATAGATCACAGTGATCTGCTCGATGCCCCACCGCAAAGCATTTAGCACAGCGTTTTTCGCGATAAATAATTTGTCGACGCGTACTAGGAGT
This sequence comes from Aplectana chamaeleonis, assembly GCA_029168955.1. NCBI lineage: Eukaryota > Metazoa > Nematoda > Chromadorea > Rhabditida > Cosmocercidae > Aplectana > Aplectana chamaeleonis. The sequence continues at coordinate 39,827 of JAPDOI010000536.1, read as the reverse complement.
AGAAAGGGGACTGTTCGTGGACTCGTGATTATGCCTACGACAAAATACACTATGTTCTTGTCCACGATCCCTTCTGACACGACTAGAGTGCGAGTTGGAACGATCGATACTCCCCGATCTGTCGTATCTTCTCGATCGACTAGAATCCCTAGACTGTGATCTAGAGTAAAAGCGGACTACTAGAGCTTCAGAATGAAAGTTTGTCCCAGTCGTGGTGTTTGCAATAGTCTCGAAGGCTCGGATGGCTTTATACAATCCAGCGAGAAGTTGCGGAACCTGCCATTGGCTGGGATCTGCTGTTTCAATCTGTCCTAGGTGTTCTAGGGTTTTCTGCGGAAACTTTTGGCGAATTAATTGCATCACGAATATATTAATATCTTCTTCGCCGAATTTCTTCAGCTGAGCCCATAGAGATTTCAACTGAGCCAACGTGGTTCGTTGGCTCAAGGCATCGCTATGTGCTGCTTGTAGTCGATTAAGTTTTGCGCTTAATTGCACGCGAATTAGTTGAGGGCGATAGCAAACTTCCTTTAGCGTAGCGATTGCGAGTTCATAGTTCTCTGCAGTAATATCGTATCCAGAAACGATCGAGAGAGCATCTCCCCGAAGCTGGTTTCTGAGATGATGAAAATTGACTGTGGATGGAATTAAACGGTTCGAGTGGACCGCTGCGTCAAATGCATCCCAGAACTCCGGGAATTTTTCGATGTCTCCGGTGAAAACAGGAAGGTTGAATTTTGGCAAGCGAATCGCTTGTTCGTGCGAAATATTCGAGGTACCGGAGTATGCCAAGGTATCGGGTGGATTAGAATTTTGGACAAACGAGTTATTCTGCGGATAAATTTGCAAGTTGCATTGCGGATCCGCATTCTGCTGGACTCGCAGAACTTCGTCGTCAGACCGGTTCTGAGTCTGAGAAGACTCAGCAATTTGTGAGTTAGAATGCGAAATAGCGGGACGGGTATAAAACAGCTGAAGAGCTACATTAGCCTGGATGATAGCATCCTTGGCCAACTGCTCAACAGTTACACCTCCCTACTGGATCCAGAGGGAGCGGAACTCATTGTAGAGTGTTTGTTTCACTTCCTCACGCCTTTGCTTCTGCGTGTAGTTGCTCGTATTATTAAAGGCTTGCTGCATCGTATTAAGATCCTCTTTGAGAGAGTTGACAGTGAGCAAAAGTGCTCGTTCTCTCTCACGCAGGACATTTGCGGCGTCTGTTCGCTAATTATCCAGACGTATCTCCTCGAATAGCGAATTATCCATCAAACTATGCTTCGAATTTAGACGACGTATGGAATTCTGAAGAGCATCCTTCAAGTCACCAACCCATAACTCTGTTCAAAGGGGGTCTTGGACGATTTCAGAGATACCATTGTGGTCAGAGTGTGATCCTTTCCAAGTTAAGGATGAGACCTCAAAATTAATTCTTTGGGTGTCCTGTGCCTTTAAGTACATGTGGCGCACCAGTTGGCTCAGCTCAGGCAAAATGGAAGTGGGAGCCCGTACAGTCCCTGGCGATCCGAGATCGTATACCGTCCAAAAACCGAGCTCGACAACGCTCTTCACTACTCCCATCCGCCTCCCCCCCCACTGGTGCGTCCCCCTGAGCCTATTCCGGGTGCGCGTCCGTCTGCATAGGGTGGATACGCTTTCTTTCTGCTAGCCACAATCACAGTCGCTCTCCATGCATCCCAGGAGAACCGCCCCAGGGGTATGTAGAGTTGGCGCAATCATTTTAGTCTGATGAGTGCACGGGGCTGCGACTGTAGATCACCCCGCGCGAATCGAAACCCCATTCTCCAGTGAGGCCGCCGACCCCGCACGGCCAGCCGCCTGGTCCATGCGTCAGACTAAAATGAAAACGGAAACTATAAGTTGTTTAAGGAGCAAGCAAGTTGAGCACCTTAGCTTGCCGTAGCAACCCTAGGCGGATTTAGTCCCATCAAAAGTGGGGGAAATGGGGAGAACCTACATTTTGGTCCCACCACAAGGGGCTAAGGGTTAACCGAAGGGGAAATTAGTAGGGTATTTTAGCCGTATGCACCATGTTGCGAGTCGGTGGTTTTCTCCCCCGGGTCCGACACCAGACGTCAGTCCCGGGAGATCCAACCTACAGACTCCCTACAGATAACATAACCGACTACTAAATAACCCCGGCAAGCTGTATACTGTAATAAGGATAATGACCACGATAACACCACATAGTGCACATTTGACACCTGATGCCACACACATGAACTTCCCTTGACTAATTGACACAGATCTCGACTGTAGTATATATTGTGCAAGATATATGTCCCTCTTGCACACACAGCAGAACACAAGCTAATATAGATTGGTATATACTACAAAGATAATGTGGAGAGATCTTAGAAGAGGAGATGAATAGAAATAAAGAACAGTATTACCAGAGAAGAAACGCACCACTGAAGTATTGCATCACGATCAATAATACAGGTTCAGGCCTAAACCTGTTCATCGAATATGCTCTCCGTGAGCCAGCCGTACAGCAGGTGGAATAGTAGTGTTCTGAAGGCCAGAGGCCCCGAAACAATGCACAGCACAGGAAGGAATAACGGGCAGCACAGAGCTGCAAGTAGAATCGACCACGCTTGGTCGCGGCAGGGGCGAAGACTGATGACTCAGACGGCGCCGCTCGAGCCAGTCCTACGGCGTCTCTACCGTGCGTCGGCATTCGTTGCGGGACCGACCGCGCCCAGGCCTCCTCGAGGAGCGATAGCACTTTCGCGACACTTACGACAAAACGTGAACAATGCTCTATTCTCTATTGCTCCGTTCGTTCCTAAGGGCCCTCACTGATTCTGCTTTGCATAAAATATCGTTCAATTTTCGATTGACCCAATTTTTCTGCGGGGACAACCACCGAAAACATGCTTATCGAACCGGACAACTAGTCCATGAAATGAAATACGATGTTTTAACGCGTTTCTCGCCGTTTCTTTGTAATTTTGGTGAGACTTGGAGGCCAACGCATTGTTTTATGTGAAAAACTCGGGGACGAAAATCATCTATCGCGCGGAAGTCAAAGCTGTGTTGACCATATAGATAGAATGCCGTCCAATCAAGGATAATTTCTGAGTATCTGATCCTTCTTTTGGCGTCTCTCACGAACAGTTCCAAGATCCACTGGCGCGAACCCGAGGCAAATCTGAAAGCGAGAGGTGTTCTTGCTGCTTGCTGGTCTCAGGTCGCCTCGCCTCTAGTACTGGGCGGGGCTCATGTATAGGTACCTAAGATATCTCTAAGTTCTGACGGCACGTGGAAACGTCCAGTGCTCAACTCAATAATCTTTTTATTTTACCACTGCACAACACATATTTACGGGCACTCAAATGCCGAAGAGCCTCACCATAACAGGAGTATCCGAGGCTGGAATAAAGAGAAAAAAGAACGAGACGCTGCACGGCTGGCCCGAAGCCAGAATGTTGCTATTGGCTGTGGACAGAATCAAAATAAAGAGATCAGCACTCAAATAAAATTAGTAAAGTTCAGATCCACCTGAATTCCGTTGACGAAATTCCTACTTATTAACTATTTGGAACTTGGAAATTGCGATATTTAATGGTCGGATTCATACTAAATTGTATAATAAAACTGACAATTTTTATTTCAAGTGGAGAAGACTACCACATAGGTATTCGTTCCTTACAGATAATGTTGAAAAAGCTACCATTGTTACCGGTTTTTAGTGGTGAACGCATCTGCAAAAACGGCTAGTGTTGTTAGTATCTCTTGAGCCTCAATAGAAAAACTGCGCAGTATCCCTCCCGAGCTTCAGGTTCCAAGAAGTTATAAGCGTTTTCCAAGCTTTGCGAAAAGGCAAGTGTTTCATTAGGCATTTTCTTGGATGTTTCAAAAAAATTTTCTCGAGTTGCGCTCAAAACCTGTAAAGTCTGTCCGAATGCGGAATGTCCTCTCATGCGATCGGCGTGCGTGTGGAGCGGCCGTCGCGAAGGCATTATTCCGATCCAGCCTTCTCGTGACTGCAAACAGCTGATTGTGATATTGTTCATCATTCGTCAAATATTCCTGCTAATCGCTTAGCAAGTCCAGAAAAATGCCTTCTTGACAGGCGCTCGGCACACTCGACGACCGCGTGGTAGGACATATACTGATAAGAGATGAGGACAGACAAGGACCACGTGGTAGGATACCTTTAGGCGTGGGACTTGTGATAGGATGTTTGGTGCGAATCATAAAATTTATTACACACTTGATTTTTGACATTGGTCTTAAGCGGTCTGTTGCCGTTGTCTTGCACAACTCAATGTACGCAGCCAAATCGACTGCTACATCAAACCTGCGAAATTATCATTTTCTTTCCACGATGAATTCCGCACTCATTGCTGCACAATTGTTCCCCTTTCTTGCATCGCATTTTCCCCTTTGGTTTTATGTACACTGCGTATCATAGAGATAAATAGATAGATACCGCCCGCGACTTCGGGAAAAACGGCGTTTTCGGCGCTTTTTTCCGCCGGAAAGCGCCGCTTTCTCATAACTTCGTTCAAAGTGGTCCGTTTGGGTTGTCAGGGGCACACGTTGAATCAGCATCGCGAGCTCTTCATTTTGAGCCCGCACATGTCTTACCCGGCAAAGAAGGCATATAGGGTTAACACAATCAATCGAGTGAATGAAAACTGAAGCTCGTTATCAAATTGGTGTAAATATTTGACTTCATGTCAACCGTGCAGGTTTTGGACGAGTTATACACAAGTATTATAGACCGATTCTTGGAGGTGGCAGAAGTGAAAATCAATGTTTTTTAGCCGTTTCGGCGCCCCGGCAGACACAGTCATCATCCTTCGCTCAGACTCAAAATGCACGCCATCACAACTACGCTCAATACAGACTATTTTAGAACAGGTACAACCTGTCTAGAGACATTTCCCGCCTAGCGCCACCCCCGTGATTTTGGCTTTGAAAAACGACCCTCGACCACCGACGTCCCGTTCTCGGCCCAAGCGGAAGCAATTGACCTGAGACTCGGCCTGCGACGTTACTTTTCGATCTTCTTTCGAATAAGATCTGCGTCAGCGCAATCCGGGAAGGTCGAATTTTTGACACTCTCACATGTGCTAAGTCCATTTCTTTCCGTTCTCGGCTCGAACGGGACCAATCGACCCGAGGCTCGGCTTACAGCTTTACTTTTCGATCCTCTTTCAAATAAGCACTGCGGCAGCCCAATCCGGAAATTTTATTTTTCGCCTTTTGGGGATGTGCTGAACCAGCCTTTTTTCGCCTATATGGCGCCCCGGCAGACACAGTAATCTTCATTCGCTCGTGGTCAAGGTGCCCGCTATCACAACCGCGCTTGGTGCAGATTCTTTCAAAACAGTTAAAACCTCTCTGGAGGCATTTCCCGCCTAGCGCCACCCATGTGATTCTGGCTTTGAAAAACGACCCTCGGCCACCGACGTCCCGTTCTTGGCTCAAACGGGACCAATCGACCTGCGACTCGGCCAACCACATTAATTTTTGATCCTCTTTCGAATAAGTACTGCGCCAGCCCAATCCGTAGAGGTCGGTTTTTGCCACTTACACATGTGCCAAGTCCACTTTCTCTTCAAGCGGGACCACAAACGTCCCGTTTTTCAGATGTGTTAAGTCCAATCAAGTTGATGAAAAGTATTGTAAGATTATGTGAAGAATGTGTTTCGACATATACCTGTTTACCTTTCCTTCCACACCTACAGATTGACTCAAAGTTTCTGAGCATACAGCAGTTAAAATATCGAGGTGATCTGGGGCCGGATTCACCAATCGAATGCTGGGTTTGAGTTGGCCGACGGTAAGTCTGACCGAGCGCCTAACCTACCCTACACCTCCAATCCTGATTCACCAAGCGCAAATCAGTGTGGGTTGCGCTGACCGAGACTTTTATGCGTCGGCGGTAATTTGAGTGCACACAACACACGCTAATTAGCGCCAATTCACAAAAAATTGACAGGAAACTCGACTATGAATAAATTTCCTTGGAAAAATAGTGACACAACGGCAATTTTCAGCAGAAAGGATGCGCTTTTCACAAGTTTCAAATGATTCCTCATAGTTTCTGAGGTTTATTCATTAAAACATTGCTATTCTTCTATAACAGTCCAAAAATTGCAAAGTGTTCAAGTGACTGTTTAAGTGACTCACATTGACTCCTTATTGCAAAAGTGGTTCATGTTTCATATTTTTTAGGCGAGAACAGATTCTCTTCGTTGCCTAATTTGCGTGATGACATGAATATGAAAAAATGCTCGTGTTTCTCAACAAAATGTTGAGAAAGCGGATGAGAAGTACTCCAGAAAGCTCAAATATTTTTATGAAGCGTACACCTCAGTATGCTGGTTTAGGACCACGATAAGCAAAGGAAAGGATGAGTGCAAGAAGACATTGTATTCAGCAAACCGTAAGTGGCTCACAGCATCAAATCTAGTGTGAGAACAAACACGGGTAGCCGATACAAATCGTGCAGGAAATGAGAAAGGGTCAAACAAGAGGATTGAAAAACTGGAAGAACTGTTAAGCTAGTTAATGCTGCAATTAGGAGTATAAGCCAGATCAAATATTAATTCCAATTGAAAAAAAAATTTAGTTATTATCATATTTCCTACTAATTATAAAAATTAGTGATGTTTCACTTGTTTCTTGGATTACATCAAATTTTTAATGCTGCTTATTCCCATCACTGACGAGAAGAATCTGGGAGAAGTTAATTAAAGGAAATATTATATAGCTCGAAAAGGTTTAATGGGAAATCTTGGCTATGGAGAAATTTAGACAGAACTCGAACTACCAGAAGGAGGAGATAGCCTAGACTAGCTATTTGAAAATCACCGCAACCCAGCATTTAAGCCAGCAAAAACACATAATACAAGTTGGAAATCAATATACAAGTAGCTTTAAACTTCAACAACCTTTTTCTTCTGATCAAACAATAACTAAATTATGACTTGAAATTCATAAGAAAATTAACATAAAAATCAAACGAGCAAGGAAAAAATAAGAACATGCAAATCGAAAAGTAGTCACGTAAAAAAAGGATTATAATACTAAACATATCTTGACAGGTCTACGACTGTTAGATAGTCTCTGACGGTATTCCTGTTTCATCCCGTTATGCGGGTGAAAGGATGATTCAGCTTCGGTGAAGATTTACCGAGCAGTTGAGTGAGAGCGGCGTTGGGACTTCGGTGGTGCAGTGCGATAAGGCGCTCCCCCGGAAAGGGAATATGCTGGTTCAATCTCGCCCGGAGCTAAGCGTTTTGCGATCAACTCAGCACCTTGTGTAAACTAAACATTGTATTAGGCATTCCTAAACTAGTAATAGCAGTACGAATGCCCAAAGTCGAGTAGTAGGAGTAGTAGTAGCAGAAGAATAATACCAGCACACGAATAATAGCCAGAGAATGTGTAGCAGTGTTGCAATATGCTCAAAATCACAGTCCACGTGAATCGATATCAAATTTGGCAAAGCTCCAGATGCCGCTGCGCGCTGCCGCACGCTTTGAGGCGCGCCGATTAGCATTGGCGCACGACATCTAGTGGGTTGGTTAGCCGCCTACCAGCCTCCTTCGCCTGGTAGCGCTGACCCAGTAACCAACCCAGTTGCGCGTGGGTTGGTAAGTTGATGAATCGCTGAAATGGCGCTAGATTGGTAGGTTAGGAGCGCTAACCCTGGGTTAGCACATTGATGAATCCGGCCCCTGGCAACTCTCGTCTATCACGCGCGCGTCTGGCGTCTTCTCGACCGCCATTGTCTATCACTTACACTTTGGGTCTCCAACGTACCGGGGACTCTCTCATCTGTCTTTCGCAATCGTAGAGACTGTCAACGGTTTTCCTCACACAATAACTTCAGAATCGCAACCTAGTCGGCTTTTTTTACCTCAGGAAATTGATGCAGCTTTGATTTTGAGGGAGTTTCACCAGAAGTGTCTGTATTCAAGAGGCGGTGAGTTTTTTCGAAAATTTCCACCGTCTTCAGTTGTTTTGGTATTAATTTAAATATAATCGTATTGGGTAGTGTATAGATGAGCCATCGATTCGAAGCAGACAATTAATGTTCAGAAAGAATGACTTTTTTTGTTGAGAATAAAATGAACAAATGTTTTCTCAATTTCTTGGTAGCGAGAAGGATTGTGTAAAGCTTCGAGTAAACCCTGATCTCTGCCAACACGATGACATTTAAATTACACCTAAAAAACTGAAGACGGTGCAAATTTTGGAAAAAAAACCACCTGCTCTGAACATGATCGCTGGTCATGCGGCCGATCGGACGGTGGTCATACGAAGGTCGATGCCTGCCACATGGGGAGAGAGAGTTTGGATGGGAGAGGGTCACGGCAGACCGCGCCGCCGTGGTGAAATACTGTAGAAGCGAGTGCTGGTGAAAAGAGGGGCTTGTGCACTCCCGAATAAAGGCAGTATACTAACACGGTGTTCGATAACTTCCCCTCCTGGCACACTGATTCTGCAGTATTTCCAAGTTTTAAAAACAAATTCGAGACTAAATTCTTCCTTGCATACTTCATCGTATCTTCACATGTACAAATTATTTTTTCTAATGCTTATATTGTTCATCAAATTTTATGTCAATGTTTCCTCTCCGGAACATCAGAAAGCCACTAATAAATATTTATTTATTTATTTATCTATTGAACGATATCACATTGTTTCAACGTGTCGTTGCATGCTTCTTTTCCATGTTGGGCTATCATTACCGGCTGTTCTCATCCAGGTTTCTCCGAAAACCGAGACGAAAAGATCTCTCCACCTGGTCCTTGGTCGACCAACACAGCGCGTCCACTTCCATGGCCTCCATTCTGTTATTGTTCTTGTCCATCGGTTGTCTTCTGTGATGCATATCTTTCTGGCCCACATCCATTTTCTTTCAACTGCTCTTTTTCCTATGTCAGGAAGTCTTGCCGTTCTTTCCAACCATTCATTTGTGCGGCGGTCAAAAAGTGTGATTCCAAGCATCTTCCTCATCATTTTCCGTTGGGTGACCTTCAGCATGTTGATATCCCCTTTTCTTGTTGTCCAAGCTTCGCAGCCATAGAGTAGAGATGGCTCAATACAGGCTTCGAACAGTCTCCGCTTAAACTTCATCGGAATTCTTCTGTTAGTGAAGTGTTTACGGAAGCGGTTGAACGAGTTCCATCCTGAGTGAATCCTTCTCAGAATTTCGCATCTTTGGTTGCCGTCAAATGATATTCGTTGACCAAGGTACACGAAACTGGTACAGTACGAAATGGTTTTGATCTTGACAAGGAGTGGCATCTCCGAGGAATTAGTCATGGCCAGAGTCTTCGAGAAGTTGATTTCTAGACCAACTTCTTGGCTTCTATCGCTAATTTCTTGCAGCATGGAGTTTAGCTCTTGAGCGCTGTGGGCGAAGATTATTACATCATCGGCGTACCTGAGGTGATTGAGCTGACGACCATTTACAATGATACCGTTATTGCTCCAGTCTACGTTGCGAAAGACCGTTTCGAGTACAGCAGCAAATAAGGCAGGGGACAGGGGATCACCTTGACGAACTCCACGTTTGGCTTCAATAGGAACAGAGCGGCCACATACGTTGATAGTGATAGCGGCACGAGCGTAGGTGTTATAAAGAAGGCGAATGATCTTCGGATGTATTCCTTGTTGGTGCAGAGATGACCAAATCATGTCGTGTTCCACAGAATCGAAGGCTTTGGAGTAGTCTATGAAAGCCATATACAGTGGAAAATTGTACTCACGGCTCTTTTCCACAAGTTGGTTGACGGTGTGTATGTGGTCGACAGTGGAAAATTTCTTCCGGAATCCAGCTTGCTCGACAGGTTGATTTTCTTCTAGTTGGACCAGCATTCGTTGTAGGATGATAGAAGAGAAGGCTTTGTAAACGGAAGACAGCAGGGCGATGGGACGAAAATTGCCAATATCCAGTGGATCTCCTTTCTTAAATAGCAGGAAGAGGGACGAGTCGGGTAGGGTCGGGGGCAGGAGTTCATTTTTAAGGAACTTGTTGAACAGGGCGGTTAAGGGTCCTTCGAGAATGTGATATCCATTTATCAACATTTCTGCTGTGATGGTATCTGTGCCTGGCGTTTTTCCCGGCTTCATCCTTCTGATTGCGTTGTTGACTTCTTCGGGCAGAATGAAGGGGTGGGTCATCGATTCTGAGTATTGTCGGAAGTGAGGGCGGTCGTGATGAGAAAAAAAGCTGTGTAGAATTCTTGAGCCACGGCTGCGACGCTATCAGGGGACTTGGCTATTGAGCCATCATTTCTCTTCAGTTGAAACAGTGGTGTGGTGTAGATTTTGCTTGCCTTGAGGGCTTTACGAAGACTTGATCCTTTAGAAATGGCCTCATGCAAGCGCAGTGGATGTTTCTGCTTAAGGTCAGATTTCAAAGACAGTCGTAGAGCCTTGCTCACCGTCGAGAACTCCACCGTATTTCTGGCTGATGTATCATGGAGAAGGCGATGTCGGGCTTCATACAGCAACTTTGTATTCGGAGAAATGTGAGATTCTGTTGGTAATCTTGATGATGCTATATCAGCAGCTTGTCTGATAGTATTCTTCATCTGCTCGTACGTGTTCAGTTGGGTATTGGTCACCAGCTGTTCGAGGGTTGATGCAAATAGAGGTTTGTTCAGCGAGCTTTTGGGCTTCGGTGTTTGAGAGAAGCGGTGGTATCGCGCTCTGAAGCGTAGCTTAGCCATCATGAGCCGATGATCGCTGGCAAACTTGAAACGACCGATGACGTCAACGTCAAGAAAAATTGAGGGGTCTGCGGACAGGACGAAATCGATAGCGTTCTTTGTTTGCATGTTTGGTGATATCCACGACCATTTTCTTGAGGGTCTATTTCGGAAGCGGTTGTTCATAAGGTACAGTTCATTCTCTGTGCAGAAGCTTGCAAGTGTGTTTCCTCTGTCATTTCGAATACCAAGTCCATGAGGTCCAATAAAATCTTCGCCGACATCTCCACATCCAACTTTTGCATTGAAGTCGCCGACGACAATCTTTTTCTCCAGATGACCACGTCTAGCGTGCACCGCGTCATGGAAACGTGCTAGAAGAGCTCCGTTGATTTGTTCGAGGAATTCTTCGTATTCGTTGTCATCGTGGGCAGAGGTGGGAGCGTAGCCTTGAACAACTCGAATTCGGGAACGATTGATTGCAATGTCGACATAGGAGACTCGCTCGGATCTAGAGTGAAATGAGCAGGAATTGGTCCATTTCTCGTTGATGAGAAATCCTGTCGAATCGGCAAGGAAAAGCGTGTGTGAAGTCCGCTGCAACACAAAGGCTACTCTTCCAGATCTTTGAGTTCCGGAGAGTCCTATAATATCAAATGGTACCTCTGAGGCTGCTTCTTCCAGTTCGGCTATCCTTGTGTCGGTGCGGAGGGTGCGGCAGTTGATGGTTCCGATTCGGAAGTTGAGCATGATGGACGGCAGGGGTAGCACCAGGTTGTCCTGGCGACTGGTGTAGAGGGTAGAGTCGGTCGAGAGAGGTTGTTGAGAGCCGACCGCTCGCGGTGGATGTACTGACCGAAAGTTCTAATAAATATATCAAGTCTAAATGCAGCTTGGCACTATCCTAGACGAGGGGGGGGGCACTCAGGATTCAAGTCAGAAATTAAGTGATCCACCGAACCGACGTTTTTCTATAGAAATTTAATAGCAACAATGCTTGACAGCAAAATCAAGCATTTTTCATGAGTTTTTTGTTCATCTCTATGAGTAAATCTTGGGTGCCCCCCCCCCGTCTAGGATGGAGCCTCCAGCTTCGCCACACTGCCAATATCACCACATTGTTGAGTACAGAAACTTCTGGTAAAACTCCCTCGAAATTAAAGCTGCATCAATTTCTTGAGGTAAAAAAACCGACTAGGTTGCGATTCCAAAGTTATTGTGTGAGGAAAACCGTTGGCAGTCTCTACGATTGCGAAAGACAGGTGAGAGAGTCCCCCGTACGTTGGAGACCCAGAGTGTAAGTGATAGACAATGGCGGTCGAGAAGACGCCAGACGCGCGCGTGATAGACGAGGGTTGCCAGACGAAACGCCGAATGCGGCGATATGCGTTGAATGATGAGTCATGGGAATAAGCTGCCCATCAACGGATTAACACCCGCAAGTTGGCAAAGTGGACTCTAAGTTGGTCTGCAGAGTTGCGCCGCGGCGAGTCCCGTTGCGACACGGCAGTGTTGGAAAGTGGCGGGCGCCACGCAGTGGGCGAGGGCGGCGACGTGCCGCGCGAAAGCAGCGACGTGGGTACCTCGCAGAGTGTTTTCGCCGCCGCGACAGCAGCTGCTCCCGGAGCGGCGACGAGGAATGGTCTGGACCATTTTCATCGTCGGCGAGGAGCGCCGCCATGGATCCTATTAATGAATTTTTCTATTGTTCAGTCATCCATGCAAACTTTTTTTAGTTTTACTCTGACACGTTGCCATTAGCACTTGAACATTTTTTCATTTGTTCGCTTTTTTTGTGATCCATTCCATTTCACTCCCGATATAATTGATTTTGCTTCAGCTTTCACTTTCTGTGGGATAATATCGATTTTTACAAGAAATTCCGAATCAACGTTGCTGCTAGATTTTATGTTGCCCGCTTCTGAGAGCGTTTTCGTTTTTTTTTTGAAATGACGAAAATCTTCCGGAAACACAGAGAAGTCGAGCTATTTTTGAGAAGCTTTTCAATTCTGGCGTCTTTAAGATTGAAATTCCTGTTCAAATATGGTTTCATGGTGAATCCAAAGAACACATAAAAACGAGCTAGGAAAATAGATACCAAATTTTGAATTCGGCGAAATTCAAATTTTGGCGTGGAATGAATGAGGTTGTACGTAATGAAGGAAAATGGGGAACGACGGCAGGCATCGCTGCCACTCTGCGAGGCATTAGAGTGCGCCGCCGCGTCAGGGTTTGGCCACGCTCCAAATCTCTGGCTCGGCGGCGTGCCGCCGGGCGGTGCAACTCTGCAGACCCCTTAAGTTTGCTCCACAATTTTTAATACTGTGCACGTTAGTGTTTGGAGTTCATTGTATTTCTAGGCCACTTTACACTTTTGAATATCATTACGTTAATGACCAAGAATGAAATTCAAATATGAATGACAATACGAAAAAAGTATTATGTTGCGTAAAGTTGCATCACGTCGCTTCCTTCAGTGGCGCGCGCTCGCGGAGCGGTGCAGCATTTGAGCGTACCTTCTCGCAACGACGGTGCTGTTCCTCATCAATGCACTGTAAAAATCAACAATTTGAACGCATGGAGAATGGTAAAGGAGCATCCACTTCCGAGTAGCCTTACGGACACAATCTGAGGCCGTATTATTGCCTCGATATTTTAACTGCTATATGCTCAGAAACATTGAGAAAGGGGAAAATTTGAGTCAACCTATTTTTGGGGAAGGAAAGGTGAACAGGTACATGTCGAAAACACATTCTTCACATAATCTTGAAATACATTTTATCAACTTGATTGGACTTAGCACATATGAAAAACGGGACGTCGGTGGTCCCACTTCAAAAGAAAATGGGCTTGGCACATGTGAGAGTGACGAAAATTCGATCTTTCCGGATTGGGCTGGCGTAGTGCTTATTCGAAAGAGGATCAAAAAGTAATAAGGTAGGCCGAGTCGCAGGTCGATTGGTCCCGTTTGAGCCGAGAACGGGACGTCGGTGGCCGAGGGTCGTTTTTCAAAGCCAAAATCACATGGGTGGCGCTAGGCGGAAAATGCCTCCAGAGAGATTTTAACTGTTTTGAAAGAGTCCACAATTCATCTCCGCATTCGCGTTCAGTCCCCAAAGTGTACGTTGATTGCGAAAGCGTGGTGCGGCGCGGTTGCGAGGATCCTCAGACAGGGATGTGGGATCACCCGGGCGGTTTTGCCTTTGGTGCACACCACCCGGGTGATCCCACATCCCTGCCTGAGGATCCTCGCAGCCGCGCCGCAGCACGCTTTCGCAATCAACGTACGCTTTGCGAACTGAACGCGAATGCGGAGATGAATTGTATATCAAGCGTGGTTGTGATCGCGGGCACCTTGAGCCCGAGCGAATGACGATGATTGTGTTTGGCGGGGGGCCAAACAGGGGAAAAACATTGATTTTCACTTTCGCTCCCTCCATAAAATTGGTCTATAATACTTCTGTATAATTCGTCCTAGACCTGTACGGTTGTTATGAAGTCAAATATTTACACCAATTTGATATCTAGCTTTAGTTTTCATTCACTCGATTGATTGTGTTAACCCTATATGCCTTGTTAGCCGGGTAAGACATGTGCGGGCTCAAAATGAAGAGCTCGCGATGCTGATTCAATAAGTGCCCCTGACAACCCAAACGGACCACTTTGAACGAAGTTATGAGAAAGCGGCGCTTTCCGGCGGAAAAAAGCGCCGAAAAAAAAGAAAAGATAGGCCACCCCTGGGTTAAATCAGAAATCTCGTTCGGTAAAGTTTTCCCGAAGTCGCGGGCGGTATTGTAGAACACCCCCTAAATTTGTCGGTCTCGTGTTCGTGTTGCAAGATAGATCTTTTTCGTCAATACTACTGTGATCAGGATGTAAAATAACCCCGTATACCTTTTTTTTTTGGTTTAGATCGAATGCTTGTGCACTTTTCTAGAATAAATTCATTTTTATCGAAAATCAGAATCAAAAAGTTATCAATATAAAAAATCAAAATCATCAAAATCTGTATCAAAAAGATAGGCCGCCCCTGGGTTAAATCAGAAATCTCGTTCGGTAAAGTTGTGTGATCCCAACTCAAATGGCCGATTTGAACTCCTCGCACCTTTACTGAAACAAATACTCGATTTGGTATATTTTCGACCAAGCCGATCTGCCTTGGCAAGTCGAGCTTGCTCCATTTCTCGGTTATGGTCTGTTGGAGCGCAGAAATCGAAAAATATAGTCGACTATTGGATCATACCCGACGAAATAAAATATCCCAGAAATTCTTCATTCTGATGAGCATAGGACTGTAGGGTAGCCACGCTGTACAAGGTAGTTATTGCCGAGCTAAGAAGCCGACCTCAGACCCGCTATTGCTAACTTTCTGTTTGTCCTGCTAAAAACTGCAACTTTTTCGCCAGAAAACATGGGGAAATCGCTCCAGCCGCGAAGCGGCTGGAGAGGTTTGGTTTTGCCTGGCACTTGTGATCACTTAGATTTTGGTAAAGTAGTTAATAAAACCTGTAAAACAAATTTTCTAGAGATTTCCTTCTGGATATAAGTGAGAGAGTATAGAAGACACCCGCTGACAAAATTTGAGCCAAATCGATTGAAAATTAACAAAGTTAGATCGGCGGAAGCTTAGCTAAAATTCGCGTTTTTTCTGTAACGCGTCCCTCGTGTCCTGTTCCTCGTTCCTCGTCCTCGTTCCTCGTTCGCGCCACTAGCCACTGCCAGTGGTCGCAGGCTATCAGTACATAGGGCATCTGATGACGTCATCAGGATGTCATGTAAGGTACATAGGGCATCTGATGACGTCATCAGGATGTCATGTAAAGTACATAGTCATGTAAAGTACATAGGGCATCTGATGACGTCATAAGGGTGTCATGTAAAGTACATAGGGCATCTGATGACGTCATCAGGGTGTCATGTAAAGTACATAGGGCATCTGATGACGTCATCAGGATGTCATGTAAAGTACATAGGGCATCTGATGACGTCATCAGGGTGTCATGTAAAGTACATAGGGCATCTGATGACGTCATCAGGATGTCATGTAAAGTACATAGTCATGTAAAGTACATAGGGCATCTGATGACGTCATCAGGATGTCATGTAAAGTACATAGGGCATCTGATGACGTCATCAGGGTGTCATGTAAAGTACATAGGCATCTGATGACGTCATAAGGGTGTCATGTAAAGTACATAGGGCATCTGATGACGTCATCAGGGTGTCATGTAAAGTACATAGGGCATCTGATGACGTCATCAGGGTGTCATGTAAAGTACATAGGGCATCTGATGACGTCATCAGGGTGTCATGTAAAGTACATAGGGCATCTGATGACGTCATCAGAGTGTGATGTAAAGGACATAGGGCATCTGATGACGTCATCAGGATGTCATGTAAAGTACATAGGGCATCTGATGACGTCATCAGGGCGTCATGTAAAGTACATAGGCATCTGATGACGTCATCAGGGTGTCATGTAAAGTACATAGAGTATCTGATGACGTCATCAGGGTGTCATGTAAAGTACATAGGGCATCTGATGACGTCATCAGGATGTCATGTAAAGTACATAGGGCATCTGATGACGTCATCAGGGTGTCATGTAAAGTACATAGGGCATCTGATGACGTCATCAGGGTGTCATGTAAAGTACATAGGGCACCTGATGACGTCGTCAGGTGTCATGTAAAGTACATAGGGCATCTGATGACGTCATCAGGATGTCATGTAAAGTACATAGGGCACCTGATGACGTCATCAGGGTGTCATGTAAAGTACATAGGGCATCTGATGACGTCATCAGGATGTCATGTAAAGTACATAGGCATCTGATGACGTCATCAGGGTGTCATGTAAAGTACATAGGGCATGTGATGACGTCATCAGGGTGTCATGTAAAGTACATAGGGCATCTGATGACGTCATCAGGTGTCATGTAAAGTACATAGGGCATCTGATGACGTCATCAGGATGTCATGTAAAGTACATAGGCATCTGATGACGTCATCAGGGTGTCATGTAAAGTACATAGGGCATCTGATGACGTCATCAGGGTGTCATGTAAAGTACATAGGGCATCTGATGACGTCATCAGGATGTCATGTAAAGTACATAGGGCATCTGATGACGTCATCAGGGTGTCATGTAAAGTACATAGGGCATCTGATGACGTCATAAGGGTGTCATGTAAAGTACATAGGGCATCTGATGACGTCATCAGGGTGTCATGTAAAGTACATAGGGCATCTGATGACGTCATCAGGGTGTCATGTAAAGTACATAGGGCATCTGATGACGTCATCAGGTGTCATGTAAAGTACATAGGGCATCTGATGACGTCATCAGAGTGTCATGTAAAGTACATAGGGCATCTGATGACGTCATCAGGGTGTCATGTAAAGTACATAGGGCATCTGATGACGTCATCAGGATGTCATGTAAAGTACATAGGGCATATGATGACGTCATCACGGTGTCATGTAAAGTACATAGGGCATCTGATGACGTGAACAGGGTGTCATGTAAAGCACATAGGGCATCTGATGACGTCATCAGGATGTCATGTAAAGTACATAGGGCATCTGATGACGTCATCAGGATGTCATGTAAAGTACATAGGGCATCTGATGACGTCATCAGGGTGTCATGTAAAGTACATAGGGCATCTGATGACGTCATCAGGGTGTCATGTAAAGTACATAGGGCATCTGATGACGTCATCAGGGTGTCATGTAAAGTACATAGGGCATCTGATGACGTCATCAGGGTGTCATGTAAAGTACATAGGGCATCTGATGACGTCATCAGGGTGTCATGTAAAGTACATAGGGCATCTGATGACGTCATCAGGATGTCATGTAAAGTACATAGGGCATCTGATGACGTCATCAGTGTGTCATGTAAAGTACATAGGGCATCTGATGACGTCATCAGGGTGTCATGTAAAGTACATAGGGCATCTGATGACGTCATAAGGGTGTCATGTAAAGTACATAGGGCATCTGATGACGTCATCAGGGTGTCATGTAAAGTACATAGGGCATCTGATGACGTCATCAGGGTGTCATGTAAAGTACATAGGGCATCTGATGACGTCATCAGGTGTCATGTAAAGTACATAGGGCATCTGATGACGTCATCAGGATGTCATGTAAAGTACATAGGGCATCTGATGACGTCATCAGGGTGTCATGTAAAGTACATAGGGCATCTGATGACGTCATCAGGGTGTCATGTAAAGTAGATAGGGCATCTGATGACGTCATCAGGATGTCATGTAAAGTACATAGGGCATCTGATGACGTCATCAGGGTGTCATGTAAAGTACATAGGGCATCTGATGACGTCATCAGGGTGTCATGTAAAGTACATAGGGCATCTGATGACGTCATCAGGGTGTCATGTAAAGTACATAGGGCATCTGATGACGTCATCAGGATGTCATGTAAAGTACATAGGGCATCTGATGACGTCATCAGGTGTCATGCAAAGTACATAGGGCATCTGATGACGTCATCAGAGTGTCATGTAAAGTACACAGGGCATCTGGATGACGTCATCAGGGTGTCATGCAAAGTACATACGGCATCTGATGACGTCATCAGGGTGTCATGCAAAGTACATAGGGCTTCTGAAGACGTCATCAAGGTGTCATCTAAAGTACATAGGGCATCTGAGGAGGTCATTAGGATGTCATGGAAAGTACAAAGGGCATGAGATGGCGTCATCAGGATGCCATGTAAAGTACATAGGGCATCTGATGACGTCATCAGGTGTCATGTAAAGTACATAGGGCATCTGATGGCGTCGTCAGGATGTCACGTAAAGTACATAGGGCATCTGATGACGTCATTAGGATGTCATGTAAAGAACATAGTGCATCTGATGACGTCATCATGGTGTCACGTAAAGTACATAGGGCATCTGATGACTTCATCAGGACGTCGTGGAAAGTGAGTAGCGCAATTCTGTAGCGTGCGCAACAAGTTTGTTGCTTACTGATTATTATAGCAATCAATGCTATTTGAAAATATTGAAGATTTTTTCATAGATATTACTTCGTAATATCAATAAAAAGTGAACAATTCTATCAAAAAGGGGTCTTCCAAGCGAAAGAGGTTTGGTCGGCGTCAGAAACGTCCCAACAAAAAGAGAACAATAGGTAAGTAGATTGAGGAGAGTCTACAAAAAGTGAACAATATTCTCTGAGAGTAATTTTTCTTGGTGAACACTTCTTAACAGCGAAAAGAAACCGTTGCGGTGTTCTACACAGAAGCTTTCTGTGGTTCCAATAATGGTCTTGATTACGCAAGAACCGTTTAAACGTATGTGCATGTAAACCTAATACTTACCATCAGAATAGAAGATGATGCCAAAAACACAGACGGACGGTTAGCTCCAGCTGCTACGAGAAGCGAAACCAAAGTGCAGCATCTAATGAGAGTATTTTCTTATAATCTCGTCAAATAATTGAAGTCCATTCTTGGAAACCATTGAAGTCTTCCTCGTGAAGTACCACAACGGTTTGTTTTCGCTGTTAAGAAGTGTTCACCAAGAAAAATTACTCTCAGAGAATATTGTTCACTTTTTGTAGACTCTCCTCAATCTACTTACCTATTGTTCTCTTTTTGTTGGGACGTTTCTGACGCCAACCAAACCTCTTTCGCTTGGAAGACCCCTTTTTGATAGATAAAAGTAGGTGTTACTCTGATAACCTCTGGTACTCACTGAAAGTCATCCGACCGCAGGCGAACGCAAGCTGTAGGCGTTCTTGACGAGCAAATGCTCTGACAGGCTATAGGAGATCTGCGACCGTAGTTCCGACGGCTAATGTGGACAGCTACGTTGGCGATTTGTGTATAGGCGATGGTTTCTGACGGAAAAGATTTTTTTAAGATACGTTTGATGGTCGTAAGTGTTGCTAAGGAAATTTAATGATAGGTGCTGTCCACTTCAGCCGTCAGAACTACGCTCGCAGATCTCCCATAATCTGTCAGAGCATTTGCTCGTCAAGGACGCGTACAGCTCGCGCTCGCCAGCAGTCGTATGATCTCCAGTGAATTCCAGAGGATATAAGAGTGGCATCTTCTTTTATTTCCCCATATTTCCCCATCTTATCGGGCGAAAAAGTTGCAGTTCCTAGCAGGTAAACCAGAAAGTTTAGGTGAGCAGGTCTAACGCTTAGTAATAGCTACGTTGCCCAGCTTGGCTACCGTACAGTCCTGTAATTGACAAATTGAAGAATCTCTGAGAAATCTTAGTTCGTCGGGTCTGATCAAATGGTAGGCCATATCTCCCAATTTCTGCGCTCCAACATGCCATAACCGAGAAATGGAGCAAGATCGACTTGACAAGGCAGATCAGCTTGGTCAAAAATATACCAAGTCGAGTATTTGTTCCAGTAAAGGTGCGAGGAGGGCCAATCGGCCATTAGATTTGGGATCACACAATTTTATCGAACGATAATTCCGATTTAACCCAGGGGTGTCCTGTCTTTTTGATACGCGGTTCAAAAGATTATTTTACACTAGAAAAGTGCACAAGCATGCGATATAACCCAAAATAGGTATGCGGAAGTCATTGTACATCCTGATCACTGTAGTAATGACGAAAAAGGTCAATCTTTCTCAACGAACACGAGACCGACAAATTTAGGGGTGTCCTATCTTTATGATACGCAGTGTATTAATTCTTTATCCTCATTTTACTTACATGCACTTCTGATACTCTACTTTCTATCATACATAATAATAAACGGCTAAGAGTTGGCCGTTGACCGTTGACCGGTGACCGGTGAACGGTGACCATAGAATGTGTGGGACCCAACTGGAGAATCGCCACGCGCCGTGGAAGGTGTGCAGGACCCAACTGGAAGTGCGCCACGTGCCGTGGAAAGTGTGCAGGACCCAACTGGAAGTGCGCCACGCGCCGTGGGATGTGTGTGGGGCCCAACTGTGAGTGCGCCAATCACCGGAAGAAATGTGTGTGACCCAACTGGGAGTGCGCAGAGCGCCAGAAAAAGTGTGTGGTACCCAACTGTGAGTGCGCCAAGCTCCGGGAGAAATGTGTGTGACCCAACTGGGAGTGCGCAGAAAGCCGGAAAAAAGTGTGTGGGACCCAACTGTGAGTGTGCCAAGCTCCGGGGAAAGTGTGTGGGACCCAACTGGGAGTGAGTCCAGCGCCGGGGAAAGTGTGTGGGACCAAACTGTGAGCGCTCCAAGCGCCGGGGAAAGTGTGTGAGACCCAACTGGAAGTGCGCCACGCGCCGTGGAAAGTGTGCGGGACTCAACTGTGAGTGCGCCAATCACCGGAAGAAATGTGTGTGATCCAACTGGGAGTGCGCAGAGCGCCAGAAAAAGTGTGTGGGACCCAACTGTGAGTGTGCCAAGCTCCGGGGAAAGTGTGTGGGACCAAACTGTGAGCGCTCCAAGCGCCGGGGAAAGTGTGTGAGACCCAACTGGAAGTGCGCCACGCGCCGTGGAAAGTGTGCGGGACTCAACTGTAAGTGCGCCAAGCACCAGGAGAAATGTGTGTGAACCAACCAGGGGTGCGCAGAGCGCCTGAAAAAGTGTACGAGACCCAACTGGAAGTGCGCCACGCGCCGTGGGATGTGTGTGGGGCCTAACTGTGAGTGCGCCAAGCACCGGGAGAAATGTGTGAGACCCAACTGTGAGTGCGCCAATTTCCGGGAGAAATGCGTGTGAACCAACTGGGAGTGCGCAGAGCGCCTGAAAAAGTGTACGAGACCCAACTGGAAGTGCGCCACGCGCCGTGGGATGTGTGTGGGGCCTGACTGTGAGTGCGCCAAGCACCGGGAGAAATGTGTGAGACCCAACTGGGAGTGCGCAGAGCGCCAGAAAAGTGTGCAGGACCCACTCACACAATCGCCGCATTGAATGCGTGTCAAATATGCATCCAACTTGAAGACAAACCGGTTTCGAGCACAGTAAGTGGGAATGCTCCCATTGTGTGTCAAATTACAGCACGTGCCCTATCAAATAGTACGTCAAACGCGTGCATGCTACAGATTCAACTCGATGACCAAACGATTTTCCAAAAAAGGAAAGCATACGACGCACTCTTGAGGAGGAGCTGAGATGCCGATAGCGTGGCCGGTTTAATTACCCAAGTTTGGGGTACTTGGCACACCCCCCGCTGGAGACCTTGTCCAACCGCTGGCAGATCAGAGAGTTAGCCGCGTCGCATGTGGGTGTTCCGGCCGCGTCGCGTGACGGTGTGCTGCTACGATAGCGCTGGGCTATCCTGCACCACGTGCCCCTGTGTTATGAACTTTCGCAGGACGTGCTCCTGCGGTAAAATTTTGCAGCACGTGCTGCTGTCTGGTGCACGTGCGCCTACTAAAAAGCCTTTCGATGGATGTGGTCACTCGAGTTGAATGCATATTCGACACGGATTGGATGCGGCGGTTTTCTGAGCAACTGGAAGTGCGCCACGCGCCGCGGGATGTGTGTGGGGCCTAACTGTGAGTGCGCCAATCACCGGAAGAAATGTGTGTGACTCAACTGGGAGTGCGCAGAGCGCCAGAAAAAGTGTGTGGGACCCAACTGTGAGTGCGCCAAGCTCATGAAGAAATGTGTGTGACCCAACTGGGAGCGCGCAGAAAGCCGGAAAAAAGTGTGTGGGACCCAACTGTGAGTGTGCCAAGCTCCGGGGAAAGTGTGTGGGACCCAACTGGGAGTGAGTCCAGCGCCGGGGAAAGTGTGTGGGACCAAACTGTGAGCGCTCCAAGCGCCGGGGAAAGTGTGTGAGACCCAACTGTGAGTGCGCCAAGCACCGGGAGAAACGTGTGTGACCCAACTGGGAGTGCGCAGAGCGCCTGAAAAAGTATGTGAGACCCAACTGGAAGTGCGTCACGCGCCGTGAAAAGTGTGTGAGACCCAACTGTGAGTGCGCCAAGCACCGGGAGAAATGTGTGTGACCCAACTGGGAGTGCGCAGAGCGCCAGAAAAAAGTGTGTGGTGCCCAACTGTGAGTGCGCCAATCACCGGAAGAAATGTGTGTGACCCAACTGGGAGTGCGCAGAGCGCCTGAAAAAGTATGTGAGACCCAACTGGAAGTGCGTCACGCGCCGTGAAAAGTGTGTGAGACCCAACTGTGAGTGCGCCAAGCACCGGGAGAAATGTGTGTGACCCAACTGGGAGTGCGCAGAAAGCCGGAAAAAAGTATGTGGGACCGAAGTGTGAGTGTGCCAAGCTCCGGGCAAAGTGTGTGGGATCCAACTGGGAGTGGGTCCAGCGCCGGGGAAAGTGTGTGGGACCAAACTGTGAGCGCTCCAAGTGCCGGGGAAAGTGTGTGAGACCCAACTGTGAGTGCGCCAAGCACCGGGAGAAATGTGTGTGACCCAACTGGGAGTGCGCAGAGCGCCAGAAAAAGTGTGTGGGACCCAACTGTGAGTGCGCCAATCTCCGGGAGAAATGCGTGTGACCCAACCAGTGGTGCGCAGATCGCCTGAAAAGGTGTGTGAGACCCAACTGGGAGTGCTTCCAGCGCTGAGGTAAAGTGTGTGGGACTCATCTGTGAGTGCGCCAAGCACCGGGAGAAATGTGTGTGAACCAACCAGGGGTGCGCAGATCGCCTGAAAAGGTGTGTGAGACCCAACTGGGAGTGCGTCCAGCGCTGAGGTAAAGTGTGTGGGACTCATCTGTGAGTGCGCCAAGCACCGGGAGAAATGTGTGTGAACCAACTGGGAGTGCGCCAAGCATCGGGAGAAATGTGTGTGACCCAACCAGGGGTGCGCAGATCGCCTGAAAAGGTGTGTGAGACCCAACTGGGAGTGCGTCCAGCGCTGAGGTAAAGTGCGTGAGACTCATCTGTAAGTGCGCCAATCACCGGAAGAAATGTGTGTGATCCAACTGGGAGTGCGCAGAGCGCCAGAAAAAGTGTGTGGGACCCAACTGTGAGTGTGCCAAGCTCCGGGGAAAGTGTGTGGGACCAAACTGTGAGCGCTCCAAGCGCCGGGGAAAGTGTGTGAGACACAACTGAAAGTGCGCCACGCGCCGTGGAAAGTGTGCGGGACTCAACTGTGAGTGCGCCAATTTCCGGGAGAAATGCGTGTGAACCAACTGGGAGTGCGCAGAGCGCCAGAGAAAGTGTGTGAGACCCAACTGGAAGTGCGCCACGCGCCGTGGGATGTGTGTGGTGCCCAACTGTGAGTGCGCCAATCACCGGAAGAAATGTGTGTGACCCAACTGTGAGTGCGCCAATTTCCGGGAGAAATGCGTGTGAACCAACTGGGAGTGCGCAGAGCGCCAGAGAAAGTGTGTGAGACCCAACTGGAAGTGCGCCACGCGCCGTGGGATGTGTGTGGTGCCCAACTGTGAGTGCGCCAATCACCGGAAGAAATGTGTGTGACCCAACTGGGAGTGCGCAGAGCGCCAGAAAAAGTGTGCAGGACCCACTCACACTATCGCCGCATTGAATGCGTGTCAAATATGCATCCAACTCGAAGACAAAGCGGTTTCGAGCACAGTAAGGGAAGTGATGCTAGCAGAGCACGTGCTCCTATTGCGTGTCAAATTACAGCATGTGCCCCATCAAATAGTACGTCAAATGCGTGCATGATACACATTCAACTCGATGACAAAACGATTTTCCAAAAAAGGAAAGCATACGACGCACTCTTGAGGAGGGGCTGAGATGCCGATAGCGTGGCTGGTTTAATTACCCAAGTTTGGGGTACTTGGCACACCCCGCCGCTGGAGACCTTGTCCAACCACTGCCAGCTCAGCGAGTCAGCCGCGTCTCATGTGGGTGTTCCGGCCGCGTCGCGTGACGGTGTGCTGCTACGATAACGCTAGGCTATCCTGCACCACGTGCTCCTGTTATAAACTTTTGCAGGACGTGCTCCTGAGGTAAAATTTTGCAGCACGTGCTGCTGTCTGGAGCACGCGCGCCTGCTAAAAAGCCTTTCGATGGATGTTGTTACTCGAGTTGAATGCATACTCGACACGCATTGGATGCGGCGGTTTTCTGAGCAACTGGAAGTGCGCCACGCGCCGCGGGATGTGTGTGGGGCCTAACTGTGAGTGCGCCAATCACCGGAAGAAATGTGTGTGACTCAACTGGGAGTGCGCAGAGCGCCAGAAAGTGTGTGGGACTCAACTGTGAGTGCACCAAGCATCAGGAGAAATGTCTGTGACCCAACTGGGAGTGCGCAGAGCGCCTGAAAAAGTATATGTGACCCAACTGGGAGTGCGCAGAGCGCCTGAAAAAGTATATGAGACCCAACTGGGAGTGCGTCCAGCGCTGAGGGAAAGTGTGTGGGACTCATCTGTGAGTGCGCCAAGCACCGGGAGAAATGTGTGGGACTCAACTGTGAGTGCACCAAGCATCGGGAGAAATGTCTGTGACCCAACTGGGAGTGCGCAGAGCGCCTGAAAAAGTATATGAGACCCAACTGGGAGTGCGTCCAGCGCTGAGGGAAAGTGTGTGGGACTCATCTGTGAGTGCGCCAAGCACCGGGAGAAATGTGTGGGACTCAACTGTGAGTGCACCAAGCATCGGGAGAAATGTGTGTGACCCAACTGGGAGTGCGCAGAGCGCCTGAAAAAGTATATGAGACCCAACTGGGAGTGCGTCCAGCGCTGAGGGAAAGTGTGTGGGACTCATCTGTGAGTGCGCCAAGCACCGGGAGAAATGTGTGGGACTCAACTGTGAGTGCACCAAGCATCGGGAGAAATGTCTGTGACCCAACTGGGAGTGCGCAGAGCGCCTGAAAAAGTATATGAGACCCAACTGGGAGTGCGTCCAGCGCTGAGGGAAAGTGTGTGGGACTCATCTGTGAGTGCGCCAAGCACCGGGAGAAATGTGTGGGACTCAACTGTGAGTGCGCCAAGCACCGGGAGAAATGTGTGTGACCCAACTGGGAGTGCGCAGAGCGCCTGAAAAAAGTATATGAGACCCAACTGGAGTAGTGACCCAACTGGTGCCAGATCGCCTGAGGGAAAGTGTGTGGGACTCATCTGTGAGTGCGCCAAGCACCGGGAGAAATGTGTGGGACTCAACTGTGAGTGCACCAAGCATCGGGAGAAATGTCTGTGACCCAACTGGGAGTGCGCAGAGCGCCTGAAAAAGTATATGAGACCCAACTGGGAGTGCGTCCAGCGCTGAGGGAAAGTGTGTGGGACTCATCTGTGAGTGCGCCAAGCACCGGGAGAAATGTGTGGGACTCAACTGTGAGTGCACCAAGCATCGGGAGAAATGTGTGTGACCCAACTGGGAGTGCGCAGAGCGCCTGAAAAAGTATATGAGACCCAACTGGGAGTGCGTCCAGCGCTGAGGGAAAGTGTGTGGGACTCATCTGTGAGTGCGCCAAGCACCGGGAGAAATGTGTGGGACTCAACTGTGAGTGCACCAAGCATCGGGAGAAATGTGTGTGACCCAACTGGGAGTGCGCAGAGCGCCTGAAAAAGTATATGAGACCCAACTGGGAGTGCGTCCAGCGCTGAGGGAAAGTGTGTGGGACTCATCTGTGAGTGCGCCAAGCACCGGGAGAAATGTGTGGGACTCAACTGTGAGTGCACCAAGCATCGGGAGAAATGTGTGTGACCCAACTGGGAGTGCGCAGAGCGCCTGAAAAAGTATATGAGACCCAACTGGGAGTGCGTCCAGCGCTGAGGGAAAGTGTGTGGGACTCATCTGTGAGTGCGCCAAGCACCGGGAGAAATGTGTGGGACTCAACTGTGAGTGCACCAAGCATCGGGAGAAATGTCTGTGACCCAACTGGGAGTGCGCAGAGCGCCTGAAAAAGTATATGAGACCCAACTGGGAGTGCGTCCAGCGCTGAGGGAAAGTGTGTGGGACTCATCTGTGAGTGCGCCAAGCACCGGGAGAAATGTGTGGGACTCAACTGTGAGTGCACCAAGCATCGGGAGAAATGTGTGTGACCCAACTGGGAGTGCGCAGAGCGCCTGAAAAAGTATATGAGACCCAACTGGGAGTGCGTCCAGCGCTGAGGGAAAGTGTGTGGGACTCATCTGTGAGTGCGCCAAGCACCGGGAGAAATGTGTGGGACTCAACTGTGAGTGCACCAAGCATCGGGAGAAATGTCTGTGACCCAACTGGGAGTGCGCAGAGCGCCTGAAAAAGTATATGAGACCCAACTGGGAGTGCGCAGAGCGCTGAGGGAAAGTGTGTGGGACTCATCTGTGAGTGCGCCAAGCACCGGGAGAAATGTGTGGGACTCAACTGTGAGTGCACCAAGCATCGGGAGAAATGTGTGTGACCCAACTGGGAGTGCGCAGAGCGCCTGAAAAAGTATATGAGACCCAACTGGGAGTGCGTCCAGCGCTGAGGGAAAGTGTGTGGGACTCATCTGTGAGTGCGCCAAGCACCGGGAGAAATGTGTGGGACTCAACTGTGAGTGCACCAAGCATCGGGAGAAATGTCTGTGACCCAACTGGGAGTGCGCAGAGCGCCTGAAAAAGTATATGAGACCCAACTGGGAGTGCGTCCAGCGCTGAGGGAAAGTGTGTGGGACTCATCTGTGAGTGCGCCAAGCACCGGGAGAAATGTGTGGGACTCAACTGTGAGTGCGCCAAGCACCGGGAGAAATGTGTGGGACCCAACTGTGAGTGCGCCAAGCTCCGGGAGAAATGTGTGTGACCCAACTGGGAGTGCGCAGAGCGCCTGAAAAAGTATATGAGACCCAACTGGGAGTGCGTCCAGCGCTGAGGGAAAGTGTGTGGGACTCATCTGTGAGTGCGCCAAGCACCGGGAGAAATGTGTGGGACTCAACTGTGAGTGCGCCAAGCACCGGGAGAAATGTGTGGGACTCAACTGTGAGTGCACCAAGCATCGGGAGAAATGTGTGTGACCCAACTGGGAGTGCGCAGAGCGCCTGAAAAAGTATATCAGACCCAACTGGGAGTGCGTCCAGCGCTGAGGGAAAGTGTGTGGGACTCATCTGTGAGTGCGCCAAGCACCGGGAGAAATGTGTGGGACTCAACTGTGAGTGCACCAAGCATCGGGAGAAATGTGTGTGACCCAACTGGGAGTGCGCAGAGCGCCTGAAAAAGTATATGAGACCCAACTGGGAGTGCGTCCAGCGCTGAGGGAAAGTGTGTGGGACTCATCTGTGAGTGCGCCAAGCACCGGGAGAAATGTGTGGGACTCAACTGTGAGTGCACCAAGCATCGGGAGAAATGTCTGTGACCCAACTGGGAGTGCGCAGAGCGCCTGAAAAAGTATATGAGACCCAACTGGGAGTGCGTCCAGCGCTGAGGGAAAGTGTGTGGGACTCATCTGTGAGTGCGCCAAGCACCGGGAGAAATGTGTGGGACTCAACTGTGAGTGCACCAAGCATCGGGAGAAATGTGTGTGACCCAACTGGGAGTGCGCAGAGCGCCTGAAAAAGTATATGAGACCCAACTGGGAGTGCGTCCAGCGCTGAGGGAAAGTGTGTGGGACTCATCTGTGAGTGCGCCAAGCACCGGGAGAAATGTGTGGGACTCAACTGTGAGTGCACCAAGCATCGGGAGAAATGTGTGTGACCCAACTGGGAGTGCGCAGAGCGCCTGAAAAAGTATATGAGACCCAACTGGGAGTGCGTCCAGCGCTGAGGGAAAGTGTGTGGGACTCAACTGTGAGTGCACCAAGCATCGGGAGAAATGTGTGTGACCCAACTGGGAGTGCGCAGAGCGCCTGAAAAAGTATATCAGACCCAACTGGGAGTGCGTCCAGCGCTGAGGGAAAGTGTGTGGGACTCATCTGTGAGTGCGCCAAGCACCGGGAGAAATGTGTGGGACTCAACTGTGAGTGCACCAAGCATCGGGAGAAATGTGTGTGACCCAACTGGGAGTGCGCAGAGCGCCTGAAAAAGTATATGAGACCCAACTGGGAGTGCGTCCAGCGCTGAGGGAAAGTGTGTGGGACTCATCTGTGAGTGCGCCAAGCACCGGGAGAAATGTGTGGGACTCAACTGTGAGTGCACCAAGCATCGGGAGAAATGTCTGTGACCCAACTGGGAGTGCGCAGAGCGCCTGAAAAAGTATATGAGACCCAACTGGGAGTGCGTCCAGCGCTGAGGAAAGTGTGAGTGAATGTGGGACTCAACTGTGAGTGCACCAAGCATCGGGAGAAATGTGTGTGACCCAACTGGGAGTGCGCAGAGCGCCTGAAAAAGTATATGAGACCCAACTGGGAGTGCGTCCAGCGCTGAGGGAAAGTGTGTGGGACTCATCTGTGAGTGCGCCAAGCACCGGGAGAAATGTGTGGGACTCAACTGTGAGTGCACCAAGCATCGGGAGAAATGTGTGTGACCCAACTGGGAGTGCGCAGAGCGCCTGAAAAAGTATATGAGACCCAACTGGGAGTGCGTCCAGCGCTGAGGGAAAGTGTGTGGGACTCATCTGTGAGTGCGCCAAGCACCGGGAGAAATGTGTGGGACTCAACTGTGAGTGCACCAAGCATCGGGAGAAATGTGTGTGACCCAACTGGGAGTGCGCAGAGCGCCTGAAAAAGTATATGAGACCCAACTGGGAGTGCGTCCAGCGCTGAGGGAAAGTGTGTGGGACTCATCTGTGAGTGCGCCAAGCACCGGGAGAAATGTGTGGGACTCAACTGTGAGTGCACCAAGCATCGGGAGAAATGTGTGTGACCCAACTGGGAGTGCGCAGAGCGCCTGAAAAAGTATATGAGACCCAACTGGGAGTGCGTCCAGCGCTGAGGGAAAGTGTGTGGGACTCATCTGTGAGTGCGCCAAGCACCGGGAGAAATGTGTGGGACTCAACTGTGAGTGCACCAAGCATCGGGAGAAATGTGTGTGACCCAACTGGGAGTGCGCAGAGCGCCTGAAAAAGTATATGAGACCCAACTGGGAGTGCGTCCAGCGCTGAGGGAAAGTGTGTGGGACTCATCTGTGAGTGCGCCAAGCACCGGGAGAAATGTGTGGGACTCAACTGTGAGTGCACCAAGCATCGGGAGAAATGTGTGTGACCCAACTGGGAGTGCGCAGAGCGCCTGAAAAAGTATATGAGACCCAACTGGGAGTGCGTCCAGCGCTGAGGGAAAGTGTGTGGGACTCATCTGTGAGTGCGCCAAGCACCGGGAGAAATGTGTGGGACTCAACTGTGAGTGCACCAAGCATCGGGAGAAATGTCTGTGACCCAACTGGGAGTGCGCAGAGCGCCTGAAAAAGTATATGAGACCCAACTGGGAGTGCGTCCAGTGCTGAGGGAAAGTGTGTGGGACTCATCTGTGAGTGCGCCAAGCACCGGGAGAAATGTGTGGGACTCAACTGTGAGTGCACCAAGCATCGGGAGAAATGTCTGTGACCCAACTGGGAGTGCGCAAAGCGCCTGAAAAAGTATATCAGACCCAACTGGGAGTGCGCAGAGCGCCTGAAAAAGTATATGAGACCCAACTGGGAGTGCGTCCAGCGCTGAGGGAAAGTGTGTGGGACTCATCTGTGAGTGCGCCAAGCACCGGGAGAAATGTCTGTGACCCAACTGGGAGTGCGCAGAGCGCCTGAAAAAGTATATCAGACCCAACTGGGAGTGCGTCCAGCGCTGAGGGAAAGTGTGTGGGACTCATCTGTGAGTGCGCCAAGCACCGGGAGAAATGTGTGGGACTCAACTGTGAGTGCACCAAGCATCGGGAGAAATGTGTGTGACCCAACTGGGAGTGCGCAGAGCGCCTGAAAAAGTATATGAGACCCAACTGGGAGTGCGTCCAGCGCTGAGGGAAAGTGTGTGGGACTCATCTGTGAGTGCGCCAAGCACCGGGAGAAATGTGTGGGACTCAACTGTGAGTGCACCAAGCATCGGGAGAAATGTGTGTGACCCAACTGGGAGTGCGCAGAGCGCCTGAAAAAGTATATGAGACCCAACTGGGAGTGCGTCCAGCGCTGAGGGAAAGTGTGTGGGACTCATCTGTGAGTGCGCCAAGCACCGGGAGAAATGTGTGGGACTCAACTGTGAGTGCACCAAGCATCGGGAGAAATGTCTGTGACCCAACTGGGAGTGCGCAGAGCGCCTGAAAAAGTATATGAGACCCAACTGGGAGTGCGTCCAGCGCTGAGGGAAAGTGTGTGGGACTCATCTGTGAGTGCGCCAAGCACCGGGAGAAATGTGTGGGACTCAACTGTGAGTGCACCAAGCATCGGGAGAAATGTGTGTGACCCAACTGGGAGTGCGCAGAGCGCCTGAAAAAGTATATGAGACCCAACTGGGAGTGCGTCCAGCGCTGAGGGAAAGTGTGTGGGACTCATCTGTGAGTGCGCCAAGCACCGGGAGAAATGTGTGGGACTCAACTGTGAGTGCACCAAGCATCGGGAGAAATGTGTGTGACCCAACTGGGAGTGCGCAGAGCGCCTGAAAAAGTATATGAGACCCAACTGGGAGTGCGTCCAGCGCTGAGGGAAAGTGTGTGGGACTCATCTGTGAGTGCGCCAAGCACCGGGAGAAATGTGTGGGACTCAACTGTGAGTGCACCAAGCATCGGGAGAAATGTCTGTGACCCAACTGGGAGTGCGCAGAGCGCCTGAAAAAGTATATGAGACCCAACTGGGAGTGCGTCCAGCGCTGAGGGAAAGTGTGTGGGACTCATCTGTGAGTGCGCCAAGCACCGGGAGAAATGTGTGGGACTCAACTGTGAGTGCACCAAGCATCGGGAGAAATGTGTGTGACCCAACTGGGAGTGCGCAGAGCGCCTGAAAAAGTATATGAGACCCAACTGGGAGTGCGTCCAGCGCTGAGGGAAAGTGTGTGGGACTCATCTGTGAGTGCGCCAAGCACCGGGAGAAATGTGTGGGACTCAACTGTGAGTGCACCAAGCATCGGGAGAAATGTGTGTGACCCAACTGGGAGTGCGCAGAGCGCCTGAAAAAGTATATGAGACCCAACTGGGAGTGCGTCCAGCGCTGAGGGAAAGTGTGTGGGACTCATCTGTGAGTGCGCCAAGCACCGGGAGAAATGTGTGGGACTCAACTGTGAGTGCACCAAGCATCGGGAGAAATGTGTGTGACCCAACTGGGAGTGCGCAGAGCGCCTGAAAAAGTATATGAGACCCAACTGGGAGTGCGTCCAGCGCTGAGGGAAAGTGTGTGGGACTCATCTGTGAGTGCGCCAAGCACCGGGAGAAATGTGTGGGACTCAACTGTGAGTGCACCAAGCATCGGGAGAAATGTGTGTGACCCAACTGGGAGTGCGCAGAGCGCCTGAAAAAGTATATGAGACCCAACTGGGAGTGCGTCCAGCGCTGAGGGAAAGTGTGTGGGACTCATCTGTGAGTGCGCCAAGCACCGGGAGAAATGTGTGGGACTCAACTGTGAGTGCACCAAGCATCGGGAGAAATGTGTGTGACCCAACTGGGAGTGCGCAGAGCGCCTGAAAAAGTATATGAGACCCAACTGGGAGTGCGTCCAGCGCTGAGGGAAAGTGTGTGGGACTCATCTGTGAGTGCGCCAAGCACCGGGAGAAATGTGTGGGACTCAACTGTGAGTGCGCCAAGCACCGGGAGAAATGTGTGGGACCCAACTGTGAGTGCGCCAAGCATCGGGAGAAATGTGTGTGACCCAACTGGGAGTGCGCAGAGCGCCTGAAAAAGTATATCAGACCCAACTGGGAGTGCGTCCAGCGCTGAGGGAAAGTGTGTGGGACTCATCTGTGAGTGCGCCAAGCACCGGGAGAAATGTGTGGGACTCAACTGTGAGTGCACCAAGCATCGGGAGAAATGTGTGTGACCCAACTGGGAGTGCGCAGAGCGCCTGAAAAAGTATATGAGACCCAACTGGGAGTGCGTCCAGCGCCGGGGAAAGTGTGTGGGACTCAACTGTGAGTGCGCCAAGCACCGGGAGAAATGTGTGGGACTCAACTGTGAGTGCACCAAGCATCGGGAGAAATGTGTGTGACCCAACTGGGAGTGCGCAGAGCGCCTGAAAAAGTATATGAGACCCAACTGGGAGTGCGTCCAGCGCTGAGGGAAAGTGTGTGGGACTCATCTGTGAGTGCGCCAAGCACCGGGAGAAATGTGTGGGACTCAACTGTGAGTGCACCAAGCATCGGGAGAAATGTGTGTGACCCAACTGGGAGTGCGCAGAGCGCCTGAAAAAGTATATGAGACCCAACTGGGAGTGCGTCCAGCGCTGAGGGAAAGTGTGTGGGACTCATCTGTGAGTGCGCCAAGCACCGGGAGAAATGTGTGGGACTCAACTGTGAGTGCACCAAGCATCGGGAGAAATGTCTGTGACCCAACTGGGAGTGCGCAGAGCGCCTGAAAAAGTATATGAGACCCAACTGGGAGTGCGTCCAGCGCTGAGGGAAAGTGTGTGGGACTCATCTGTGAGTGCGCCAAGCACCGGGAGAAATGTGTGTGACCCAACTGGGAGTGCGCAGAGCGCCTGAAAAAGTATATGAGACCCAACTGGGAGTGCGTCCAGCGCTGAGGGAAAGTGTGTGGGACTCATCTGTGAGTGCGCCAAGCACCGGGAGAAATGTGTGGGACTCAACTGTGAGTGCACCAAGCATCGGGAGAAATGTGTGTGACCCAACTGGGAGTGCGCAGAGCGCCTGAAAAAGTATATCAGACCCAACTGGGAGTGCGTCCAGCGCTGAGGGAAAGTGTGTGGGACTCATCTGTGAGTGCGCCAAGCACCGGGAGAAATGTGTGGGACTCAACTGTGAGTGCACCAAGCATCGGGAGAAATGTGTGTGACCCAACTGGGAGTGCGCAGAGCGCCTGAAAAAGTATATGAGACCCAACTGGGAGTGCGTCCAGCGCTGAGGGAAAGTGTGTGGGACTCAACTGTGAGTGCGCCAAGCACCGGGAGAAATGTGTGGGACTCAACTGCGAGTGCGCAGAGCTCCTGAAAAAGTATATGAGACCCAACTGGGAGTGCGTTCAGCGCTGAGGGAAAGTGTGTGGGACTCATCTGTGAGTGCGCCAAGCACCGGGAGAAATGTGTGGGACTCAACTGTGAGTGCACCAAGCATCGGGAGAAATGTCTGTGACCCAACTGGGAGTGCGCAGAGCGCCTGAAAAAGTATATGAGACCCAACTGGGAGTGCGTCCAGCGCTGAGGGAAAGTGTGTGGGACTCATCTGTGAGTGCGCCAAGCACCGGGAGAAATGTGTGGGACTCAACTGTGAGTGCACCAAGCATCGGGAGAAATGTGTGTGACCCAACTGGGAGTGCGCAGAGCGCCTGAAAAAGTATATGAGACCCAACTGGGAGTGCGTCCAGCGCTGAGGGAAAGTGTGTGGGACTCATCTGTGAGTGCGCCAAGCACCGGGAGAAATGTGTGGGACTCAACTGTGAGTGCACCAAGCATCGGGAGAAATGTGTGTGACCCAACTGGGAGTGCGCAGAGCGCCTGAAAAAGTATATGAGACCCAACTGGGAGTGCGTCCAGCGCTGAGGGAAAGTGTGTGGGACTCATCTGTGAGTGCGCCAAGCACCGGGAGAAATGTGTGGGACTCAACTGTGAGTGCACCAAGCATCGGGAGAAATGTGTGTGACCCAACTGGGAGTGCGCAGAGCGCCTGAAAAAGTATATGAGACCCAACTGGGAGTGCGTCCAGCGCTGAGGGAAAGTGTGTGGGACTCATCTGTGAGTGCGCCAAGCACCGGGAGAAATGTGTGGGACTCAACTGTGAGTGCACCAAGCATCGGGAGAAATGTGTGTGACCCAACTGGGAGTGCGCAGAGCGCCTGAAAAAGTATATGAGACCCAACTGGGAGTGCGTCCAGCGCTGAGGGAAAGTGTGTGGGACTCATCTGTGAGTGCGCCAAGCACCGGGAGAAATGTGTGGGACTCAACTGTGAGTGCACCAAGCATCGGGAGAAATGTGTGTGACCCAACTGGGAGTGCGCAGAGCGCCTGAAAAAGTATATGAGACCCAACTGGGAGTGCGTTCAGCGCTGAGGGAAAGTGTGTGGGACTCATCTGTGAGTGCGCCAAGCACCGGGAGAAATGTGTGGGACTCAACTGTGAGTGCACCAAGCATCGGAAGAAATGTGTGTGACCCAACTGGGAGTGCGTCCAGCGCCGGGGAAAGTGTGTGGGACTCAACTGTGAGTGCGCCAAGCACCGGGAGAAATGTGTGGGACTCAACTGCGAGTGCACCAAGCATCGGGAGCAATGTGTGACCCAACTGGGAGTGCGCAGAGCGCCTGAAAAAGTATATGAGACCCAACTGGGAGTGCGTCCAGCATGTGTGGGACTCATCTCTGAGTGCGCCAAGCACCGGGAGAAATGTGTGGGACTCAACTGTGAGTGCACCAAGCATCGGGAGAAATGTGTGTGACCCAACTGGGAGTGCGCAGAGCGCCTGAAAAAGTATATGAGACCCAACTGGGAGTGCGTCCAGCGCTGAGGGAAAGTGTGTGGGACTCATCTGTGAGTGCGCCAAGCACCGGGAGAAATGTGTGGGACTCAACTGTGAGTGCACCAAGCATCGGGAGAAATGTGTGTGACCCAACTGGGAGTGCGCAGAGCGCCTGAAAAAGTATATGAGACCCAACTGGGAGTGCGTCCAGCGCTGAGGGAAAGTGTGTGGGACTCATCTGTGAGTGCGCCAAGCACCGGGAGAAATGTGTGGGACTCAACTGTGAGTGCACCAAGCATCGGGAGAAATGTGTGTGACCCAACTGGGAGTGCGCAGAGCGCCTGAAAAAGTATATGAGACCCAACTGGGAGTGCGTCCAGCGCTGAGGGAAAGTGTGTGGGACTCATCTGTGAGTGCGCCAAGCACCGGGAGAAATGTGTGGGACTCAACTGTGAGTGCACCAAGCATCGGGAGAAATGTGTGTGACCCAACTGGGAGTGCGCAGAGCGCCTGAAAAAGTATATGAGACCCAACTGGGAGTGCGTCCAGCGCTGAGGGAAAGTGTGTGGGACTCATCTGTGAGTGCGCCAAGCACCGGGAGAAATGTGTGGGACTCAACTGTGAGTGCACCAAGCATCGGGAGAAATGTGTGTGACCCAACTGGGAGTGCGCAGAGCGCCTGAAAAAGTATATGAGACCCAACTGGGAGTGCGTCCAGCGCTGAGGGAAAGTGTGTGGGACTCATCTGTGAGTGCGCCAAGCACCGGGAGAAATGTGTGGGACTCAACTGTGAGTGCACCAAGCATCGGGAGAAATGTCTGTGACCCAACTGGGAGTGCGCAGAGCGCCTGAAAAAGTATATGAGACCCAACTGGGAGTGCGTCCAGCGCTGAGGGAAAGTGTGTGGGACTCATCTGTGAGTGCGCCAAGCACCGGGAGAAATGTGTGGGACTCAACTGTGAGTGCACCAAGCATCGGGAGAAATGTGTGGGACCCAACTGTGAGTGCGCCAAGCATCGGGAGAAATGTGTGTGACCCAACTGGGAGTGCGCAGAGCGCCTGAAAAAGTATATCAGACCCAACTGGGAGTGCGTCCAGCGCTGAGGGAAAGTGTGTGGGACTCATCTGTGAGTGCGCCAAGCACCGGGAGAAATGTGTGG
Source organism: Aplectana chamaeleonis (assembly GCA_029168955.1). NCBI lineage: Eukaryota > Metazoa > Nematoda > Chromadorea > Rhabditida > Cosmocercidae > Aplectana > Aplectana chamaeleonis. Next base: position 3,677 of record JAPDOI010000536.1, on the reverse strand, counting down.
GACTCAACTGTGAGTGCACCAAGCATCGGGAGAAATGTCTGTGACCCAACTGGGAGTGCGCAGAGCGCCTGAAAAAGTATATGAGACCCAACTGGGAGTGCGTCCAGTGCTGAGGGAAAGTGTGTGGGACTCATCTGTGAGTGCGCCAAGCACCGGGAGAAATGTGTGGGACTCAACTGTGAGTGCACCAAGCATCGGGAGAAATGTGTGTGACCCAACTGGGAGTGCGCAGAGCGCCTGAAAAAGTATATGAGACCCAACTGGGAGTGCGTCCAGCGCTGAGGGAAAGTGTGTGGGACTCATCTGTGAGTGCGCCAAGCACCGGGAGAAATGTGTGGGACTCAACTGTGAGTGCACCAAGCATCGGGAGAAATGTGTGTGACCCAACTGGGAGTACGCAGAGCGCCTGAAAAAGTATATTAGACCCAACTGGGAGTGCGTCCAGCGCTGAGGGAAAGTGTGTGGGACTCACCTGTGAGTGGGCCAAGCACCGGGAGAAATGTGTGGAACTCAACGGTGAGTGCACCAGGCATCGGGAGAAATGTCTGTGACCCAACTGGGAGTGCGCAGAGCGCCTGAAAAAGTATATGAGACCCAACTGGGAGTGCGTCCAGCGCTGAGGGAAAGTGTGTGGGACTCATCTGTGAGTGCGCCAAGCACCGGGAGAAATGTGTGGGACTCAACTGTGAGTGCACCAAGCATCGGGAGAAATGTGTGTGACCCAACTGGGAGTGCGCAGAGCGCCTGAAAAAGTATATCAGACCCAACTGGGAGTGCGTCCAGCGCTGAGGGAAAGTGTGTGGGACTCAACTGTGAGTGCGCCAAGCTCCGGGAGAAATGTGTGTGACCCAACTGGGAGTGCGCAGAGCGCCTGAAAAAGTATATGAGACCCAACTGGGAGTGCGTCCAGCGCTGAGGGAAAGTGTGTGGGACTCATCTGTGAGTGCGCCAAGCACCGGGAGAAATGTGTGGGACTCAACTGTGAGTGCACCAAGCATCGGGAGAAATGTGTGTGACCCAACTGGGAGTGCGCAGAGCGCCTGAAAAAGTATATGAGACCCAACTGGGAGTGCGTCCAGCGCTGAGGGAAAGTGTGTGGGACTCATCTGTGAGTGCGCCAAGCACCGGGAGAAATGTGTGGGACTCAACTGTGAGTGCACCAAGCATCGGGAGAAATGTGTGTGACCCAACTGGGAGTGCGCAGAGCGCCTGAAAAAGTATATGAGACCCAACTGGGAGTGCGTCCAGTGCTGAGGGAAAGTGTGTGGGACTCATCTGTGAGTGCGCCAAGCACCGGGAGAAATGTGTGGGACTCAACTGTGAGTGCGCCAAGCACCGGGAGAAATGTGTGGGACCCAACTGTGAGTGCGCCAAGCATCGGGAGAAATGTGTGTGACCCAACTGGGAGTGCGCAGAGCGCCTGAAAAAGTATATCAGACCCAACTGGGAGTGCGTCCAGCGCTGAGGGAAAGTGTGTGGGACTCATCTGTGAGTGCGCCAAGCACCGGGAGAAATGTGTGGGACTCAACTGTGAGTGCACCAAGCATCGGGAGAAATGTGTGTGACCCAACTGGGAGTGCGCAGAGCGCCTGAAAAAGTATATGAGACCCAACTGGGAGTGCGTCCAGTGCTGAGGGAAAGTGTGTGGGACTCATCTGTGAGTGCGCCAAGCACCGGGAGAAATGTGTGGGACTCAACTGTGAGTGCACCAAGCATCGGGAGAAATGTGTGTGACCCAACTGGGAGTGCGCAGAGCGCCTGAAAAAGTATATGAGACCCAACTGGGAGTGCGTCCAGCGCTGAGGGAAAGTGTGTGGGACTCATCTGTGAGTGCGCCAAGCACCGGGAGAAATGTGTGGGACTCAACTGTGAGTGCACCAAGCATCGGGAGAAATGTGTGTGACCCAACTGGGAGTGCGCAGAGCGCCTGAAAAAGTATATGAGACCCAACTGGGAGTGCGTCCAGCGCTGAGGGAAAGTGTGTGGGACTCATCTGTGAGTGCGCCAAGCACCGGGAGAAATGTGTGGGACTCAACTGTGAGTGCACCAAGCATCGGGAGAAATGTGTGTGACCCAACTGGGAGTGCGCAGAGCGCCTGAAAAAGTATATGAGACCCAACTGGGAGTGCGTCCAGCGCTGAGGAAAGTGTGTGGGACTCATCTGTGAGTGCGCCAAGCACCGGGAGAAATGTGTGGGACTCAACTGTGAGTGCACCAAGCATCGGGAGAAATGTGTGTGACCCAACTGGGAGTGCGCAGAGCGCCTGAAAAAGTATATGAGACCCAACTGGGAGTGCGTCCAGCGCTGAGGGAAAGTGTGTGGGACTCATCTGTGAGTGCGCCAAGCACCGGGAGAAATGTGTGGGACTCAACTGTGAGTGCACCAAGCATCGGGAGAAATGTGTGTGACCCAACTGGGAGTGCGCAGAGCGCCTGAAAAAGTATATGAGACCCAACTGGGAGTGCGTCCAGCGCTGAGGGAAAGTGTGTGGGACTCATCTGTGAGTGCGCCAAGCACCGGGAGAAATGTGTGGGACTCAACTGTGAGTGCACCAAGCATCGGGAGAATAGTGTGTGTGACCCAACTGGGAGTGCGCAGAGCGCCTGAAAAAGTATATGAGACCCAACTGGGAGTGCGTCCAGCTGAGGAAAGTGTGTGGGACTGTGAGTGCGCCAAGCACCGGGAGAAATGTGTGGGACTCAACTGTGAGTGCACCAAGCATCGGGAGAAATGTCTGTGACCCAACTGGGAGTGCGCAGAGCGCCTGAAAAAGTATATGAGACCCAACTGGGAGTGCGTCCAGCGCTGAGGGAAAGTGTGGGACTCAAATGTGAGTGCGCCAAGCACCGGGAGAAATGTGTTTGACCCAACTGGGAGTGCGCAGAGCGCCAGAAAAAGTATATGAGACCCAACTGGGAGTGCGTCCAGCGCTGAGGGAAAGTGTGTGGGACTCATCTGTGAGTGCGCCAAGCACCGGGAGAAATGTGTGGGACTCAACTGTGAGTGCACCAAGCATCGGGAGAAATGTGTGTGACCCAACTGGGAGTGCGCAGAGCGCCTGAAAAAGTATATGAGACCCAACTGGGAGTGCGTCCAGCGCTGAGGGAAAGTGTGTGGGACTCATCTGTGAGTGCGCCAAGCACCGGGAGAAATGTGTGGGACTCAACTGTGAGTGCACCAAGCATCGGGAGAAATGTGTGTGACCCAACTGGGAGTGCGCAGAGCGCCTGAAAAAGTATATGAGACCCAACTGGGAGTGCGTCCAGCGCTGAGGGAAAGTGTGTGGGACTCATCTGTGAGTGCGCCAAGCACCGGGAGAAATGTGTGGGACTCAACTGTGAGTGCACCAAGCATCGGGAGAAATGTCTGTGACCCAACTGGGAGTGCGCAGAGCGCCTGAAAAAGTATATGAGACCCAACTGGGAGTGCGTCCAGCGCTGAGGGAAAGTGTGTGGGACTCATCTGTGAGTGCGCCAAGCACCGGGAGAAATGTGTGGGACTCAACTGTGAGTGCACCAAGCATCGGGAGAATAGTGTGTGTGACCCAACTGGGAGTGCGCAGAGCGCCTGAAAAAGTATATGAGACCCAACTGGGAGTGCGTCCAGCGCTGAGGGAAAGTGTGTGGGACTCATCTGTGAGTGCGCCAAGCACCGGGAGAAATGTGTGGGACTCAAC